>JAWZYU010000137.1:158200-699734 GCA_038380435.1 Ryuthela nishihirai | reverse complement strand
TATTCTTAAGATATATCTGCAGAACACGAAGACCGAAAGTAACAAGCTATACGTCAAATGAATAATTATGATGGGTTAAATGTCCTAAGCTATGAAAAATTAACCCCCTTGCGTTCGTCCCCCCTAAAATGGGGAAATGTGACAAATATTTTTAAGCTATATCTGTAGAACACGAAGACCGAAAGTAACAAGCTAAACGTCAAATGAATACATATTATGCGTGAAATGCCCTAAGCTATGAAAAATTAACCACCTTGCTTTCGTCCCCCCTAAAAAGACGAAAGGTGAACATTATTCTTAAGCTATATCTGCAGAACACGAAGACCGAAAATAACAAGCTATATGTCAAATGGATACTTATTATGCGTGAAACGCCGTAAGCTATGAAAAATTGACACACATGGTTTCGTCCCCACTAAAAAAGGGAAACGTGAACACCATTCTTAAGCTATATCTGCAGAACACGAAGACCGAATGTAACAAGCTATACGTCATGTGAATACTTATGATGGGTTAAATGTCCTAAGCTATGAAAACTTGACCACCGTGCTTTCGTTCCCTCTAAAAAGGGGAAACGTGAACAATATTCTTAAGCTATATCTCCAGAACACGAAGACAGAAAGTAGAAAGATATACGTCAAATTAATATTTATGATGGGTTAAATGTCCTAAGCTATGAAAAATTAACCACCTTGCGTTCGTCCCCCCTAAAATGGGGAAATGTGACAAATATTCTTAAGCTATATCTGTAGAACACGAACACTGAAAGTAACAAGCTAAACCTCAAATGAATACAAATTATGCGTGAAATGCCCTACGCTATGAAAAATTAACCACCTTGCTTTCGTCACCCCTAAAGAGGCGAAAGGTAAACATTATTCTTAAGCTATATCTGCAGAACACGAAGACCGAAAGTAACAAGCTATATGTCAAATGAATACTTATTATGCGTGAAACGCCCTAAGCTATGAAAAATTGACACACATGCTTTCGTCCCCCCTAAAAAGGGGAAATGTCAACACTATTCTTAAGATATAACGGCAGAACACGAAGACCGAAAGTAACAAGCTATACTTCAAGTGAATACTTATGATGGGTTAAATGTCCTAAACTATGAATAATAATCCCTTGCTTTCATCCCCCCTAAAAAGGGGAAATGTGAACACTATTCTTAAACTATATCTGTAGAACACGAAGACCGAAAGTAACAAACACTATGTCAAATGAATAATTATAATGGGTTAAATGTCCTAAGATATGAAAAATTAACCCCCTTGCTTTCATTATCCCTAAAAAGGGGAAACGTGAACACAATTCTTAAGCTATATCTGAAGAACAAGAAGAGCGAATGTAACAAGCTATACGTCAAATGAAAACTTATGATGGGTTAAATGTCGAAAACTATGAAAAATTAACCCCCTTGCTTTCGTCCCCCCTAAAAAGGAGAAATGTGAATACAATTCTTAAGCTATATCTGCAGAACACGAAGACCGAAATTAACAAGCTATACGTCAAATGAATACTGATTATGCGTGAAATGCCCTAAGCTATGAAAAATTGTACAACGTGCTTTCGTCCCCCCTAAAAAGAGGAAACGTGAACACTATTCTTAAGCTATATCTGTAGAACACGAAGACCGAAAGTAACAAGCTATATGATAAATGAATAATTATAATGGGTGAAATGTCCTCAGATATGAAAAATTAACCCCCTTGCTTTCGTCCCCCCTAAAAAGGGGAAATGTGAACACTATTCTTAAGCTATAACTGCAGAACACGAAGAGCGAATGTAACAAGCTATACGTCAAATGAATACTTATGATGGGTTAAATGTCCTAAGCTATGAAAAATTAACCCCACGTCCTTTCATCCCTCCTAAAATGGGGAAACGTGAACAATATTCTTAAGCTCTATCTGCAGAACACGAAGACCGAAAGTAACAAGCTATACGTCAAATAAATACTTATTATGAGTGAAATGCCCAAAGCTATGAAAAATTGACCCCCGCGATTTCGTCCCCCCTAAAAAGGGGAAACGTGAACACTATTCTTAAGCTATATCTGCAGAACACGAAGACCGAATGTAAAACGCTTTACTTCAAATGAATGCTTATTATACGTGAAATGACCAAAGCTATGAAAAATTAATCCCCTTGCTTCCGTCACCCCTAAAAATGGGAAACGTGAACACTATTCTTAAGCTATAACTGAATAACACGAAGACCGAAAGTAACAAGCTATACGTCAAATGAAATGTTATGATGGGTTAAATGTCCTAACCTATGAAAAATTAACCCCCTTGCTTTCGTCCCCCCTAAAAAGGGGAAACGTGAACACTATTCTTAAGCTATAACTGCATAACACGAAGACCGAAAGTAACAAGATATACGTCAAATGAAATCTTATGATGGGTTAAATGTCCTAAGCTATGAAAAATTAACCCCCTTGCTTTCGTTCCCCCTAAAATGGGGAAAGGTGAACACTATTCTTAACGTATATCTGTAGAACACGAAGACGAAATTAACAAGCGATACGTCAAATGAATACTGATGATGGGTTAAATGTCCTAAGCAATGAAAAATTGAATCCCGTGTTTTCGTTCCCCTTAAAAAGGAGAAAAGTGAACACTATTCTTAAGCTATATCTGCAGAACACGAAGACCGAAAGTAAAACGCTTTACTTCAAATGAATACTTATTATACGTGAAATGACCAAAGCTATGAAAAATTAATCCCATTGCTTCTGTCACCCCTAAAAAGGGGAAACGTGAACACTATTCTTAAGCTATAACTGCATAACACGAAAACCGAAAGTAACAAGCTATATGTCAAATGAATACTTATGAAGGGTTAAATGTCCTAAGCTATGAAAAATTAACCCCCATGTTTTCGTTCCCCCTAAAAAGAGGAAACGTGAACACAATTATTAAGCTATATCTGAAGAACACGAAAACCGAAAGTAACAAGCTATATGTCAAATGAATACTTATGATGGGTTAAATGTCCTAAGCTATGAAAAATTCACCCCCCGTCCTTTCATCCCTCCTAAAAAGGGGAAACGTGAAAAATATTTTTAAGCTCTATCTGCAGAACACGAAGACTGAAAGTAACAAGCTATACGTCAAATGAATACTTATTATGAGTGAAATGCCCAAAGCTATGAAAAATTGACCACCGCGATTTCGTCCCCCCTAAAAAGGGGAAACGTGAACACTATTCTTAAGCTATATCTGCAGGACACGATGACCGAAAGTACAACGCTTTACTTCAAATGAACACTTATTATACGTGAAATGACCAAAGCTATGAAAAATTAATCACGTCACCCCTAAAGTTCACGTCACCCCTAAAAAGGGGAAACGTGAACACTATTCTTAAGCTATAACTTCATAACACGAAGACCGAAAGTAACAAGCTATACGTCAAATGAAATCTTTTGATGGGTTAAATGTCCTAAGCTATGAAAAATTAACCCCCTTGCTTTCGTTCCCCCTAAAATGGGGAAACGAGAACACTATTCTTAACCTATATCTGTAGAACACGAAGACGAAATTAACAAGCTATACGTCAAATGAATATTTATGATGGGTTAAATGTCCTAAGCAATGAAAAATTGAATCCCGTGTTTTCGTTTCCCTTAAAAAGGAGAAAAGTGAACACGATTCTTAAGCTATATCTGAAGAACACGAAGACCGAAAGTCAAAAGCTTTACGTCAAATGAATACTTATTATACATGAAATGACCAAAGCTATGAAAAATTAACCCTCTTGCTTTCGTCCCCCCTAAAAAGAGGAAACGTGAACAATATTCTTAACATATATCTGTAGAACACGAAGACGAAAGTAACAAGCTATACGTCAAATGAAATCTTATGATGGGTTAAATGTCCTAAGCTATGAAAAATTAACCCCCTTGCTTTCTTCCCCCCTAAAAAGGGGAAACGTGAACACTATTCTTAAGCTATATCTGCAGAACACGAAGGCCGAAATTAACAAGCTATACGTCAAATGAATAGTTATGATGGGATAAATGTCTTAAGTTATGAAAAATTATCCCCCTTGCTTTCGTTCCCCCTAAAAATGGGAAATGTGAACACTATTCTTAAGCTATATATGTAGAACACGAAGACCGAAAGTTACAAGCTATATGTCAAATGAATAATTATAATGGGTTAAATGTCCTAAGATATGAAAAATTAACCCCCTTGCTTTCGTCCCCACTTAAAATGGGAAACGTGAACACAATTCTTAAGCTACATATGTAGAACACGAAGACCGAAAGTAACAAGCTATACGTCAAATGAATACTTATGATGGGTTAAATGTCCTAAGCTATGAAAAATTAACCCCCTTGATTTCGTCCCCCCTAAAAATGAGAAATGTGAATACTATTCTTAAGCTATATCTGCAGAATACGAAGACCGAAAGTAACAAGCTATACGTCAAATGAATACTTATTATGCTTGAAATGCCCTAAGCTATGAAAAATTGTCCCCCGTGTTTTCGTTCCCCCTAAAAAGGGGAAAAGTGAACACAATTCTTAAGCTTTATCTGCAGAACACGAAGACCAAAAGTAACAAGCTAAACGTCAAATGAATACTTATCATGGGTTAAATGCCCAAAGCTATGAAAAATTGACCCCAGTGCTTTCGTTCCGCCTTAATAGGGGAAACGTGAACACAATTCTTGAGCTATATCTCTAGAACACGAAGACCGAGACTAACAAGCTATACGTCAAATGAATACTTATGGTGGGTTAAATTTCCTAATCTATGAAAAATTAACCCCCTTGCGTTCGTCCCCCCTAAAATGGGGAAATGTGGCAAATGATCTTAAGCTATATCTGTAGAACACGAAGACCGAAAGTAACAAACTAAACGCAAAGGAATACATATTATGCGTGAAATGCCCTAAGCTATGAAAAACTAACCACCTTACTTTTGTCCTCCCTAAAAAGGCGAAAGGTGAACATTATTCTTAAGCTCTATCTGCAGAACACGAAGACCGAAAGTAACAAGCTATACGTCAAATGAATACTTATTATGAGTGAAATGCCCAAAGCTATGAAAAATTGACCCCCGCGATTTCGTCCCCCCTAAAAAGGGGAAACGTGAACATATAAGAACATATATATAAGAACATATACTGCATAACACGAAGACCGAAAGTAACAACCTATACGTCAAATAAAATGTTATGATGGGTTAAATGTCCTAACCTATGAAAAATTAACCCCCTTGCTTTCGTCCCCCCTAAAAAGGGGAAACGTGAACACTATTCTTAAGCTATAACTGCATAACACGAAGACCGAAAGTAACAAGATATACGTCAAATGAAATCTTATGATGGGTTAAAAGTCCTAAGCTATGAAAAATTAACCCCCTTGCTTTCGTTCCCCCTAAAATGGGGAAAAGCGAACACTATTCTTAACGTATATCTGTAGAACACGAAGACGAAATTAACAAGCTATACGTCAAATGAATACTGATGATGGGTTAAATGTCCTAAGCAATGAAAAATTGAATCCCGTGTTTTCGTTCCCCTTAAAAAGGAGAAAAGTGAACACTATTCTTAAGCTATATCTGCAGAACACGAAGACCGAAAGTAACAAGATATACGTCAAATGAATACTTATGAGGTGCTAAATGTCCTAAGCAATGAACTATTGTTAAACTCTATCTGCAGAACACGAAGACCGAAAGTAAAACGTTTTACTTCAAATGAATATTTATTATACGTGAAATGACCAAAGCTATGAAAAATTAATCCCCTTGCTTCCGTCACCCCTAAAAAGGGGAAACGTGAACACAATTCTTAAGCTATAACTGCATAACACGAAGACCGAAAGTAAAAAGCTTTACGTCAAATGAATACTTATTATACATGAAATGAGCAAAGCTATGAAAAATTAACCATCTTGCTTTCATCCCCCCTAAAAAGACGAAACGTGTACACTATTCTTATCCTATATCTGTAGAACACGAAGACCGAAAGTAACAAGCTATACGTCAAACGAAATCTTATGATGGTTTAAATGTCCTAAGCTATGAAAAATTAACCCCCTTGCTTTCGTTCCCCCTAAAAACGGGAAACGTGAACACTATTCTTAAGCTATATCTGCAGAACACGAAGACCGAAATTAACAACCTATACGTCATATGAATAGTTACGATGGTATAAATGTCTTAAGTTATGAAAAATTAACCCCCTTGTTTTCGTTCCCCCTAAAAAGGGGAAATCTGAACACTATTCTTAAGCTATATATGTAGAACACGAAGACCGAAAGTAACAAGCTATATGTCAAATGGATACTTATGATGGGTGAAAGGTCCTAAGTTATGAAAAATTAACCCCCGTGCTTTCTTTCCCCTTAAAAAGGGGAAACGTGAACACCATTCTTAAGCTATATCTGCAGAACATGAAGAGCGAAAGTAACAAGCTATATGTCAAATGAATACTTATGATGGGTTAAATGTCCTAAGCTATGAAAAATTGACCCCCGTGCTTTCCTTCCCCCTAAAAAGGGGAAACGTGAACACTATTCTTAAGCTATATCTGTAGAATACGTAGACCGAAAGTAACAAGCTATACGTCAAATGAATACCTATGATGGGTTAAATGTACTAAGCAATGAAAAATTGACCCCCGTGCTTTCGTTCCCCCTAAAAAGGGGAAACGTGAACACTATTCTTAAGCTATATCTGCAGAACACGAAGACCGAAATTAACAAGCTATACGTCAAATGAATAGTTATGATTGAATAAATGTCTTAAGCTATGAAAAATTAACCCACTTGCTTTGGTTCCCCCTTAAAACGGGAAACGTGAACACTATTCTTAAGCTATATCTGTAGAACACGAAGACCGAAAGTAACAAGCTATACATCAAATGAATATTTATTATACATGAAATGCCCAAAGCTCTGAAAAATTAACCCCCTTGCTTTCGTCCCCCCTAAAAAGTGGAAACGTGAACACTATTCTTAAGCTATATCTGCAGATCACGAAGACCGAAAATAACAAGCTATACGTCAAATGAATACTTATTATGCGTGAAATGCTCAAAGCTATGAAAAATTAAACCCCTTGCTTTCGTCCCCCCTAAAGAGGGGAAAGTTGAACACTATTCTTAAGCTGTATCTGCAGAACTCGAAGACCGAAAGTAACAAGCTATACCTCAAAGGAATACTTATGATTGGTTAAATGTCCTAAGCTATGAAAAATTAACCCTTTTGTTTTCGTTCCCCCTAAAAAGGGGCAACGTGAACACTACTCTTAAGCTATATCTGCAGAGCATGAAGACCGAAAGTAACAAGCTATACGTCAAATGATACTTATGATGGGTAAAATGTCCTAAGCTATGAAAAATTGACCCCCGTGCTTTCGTTCCCCCTAAAAAGGTGAAACGTGGACACTATTCTTAAGCTATATCTGCAGAACACGAAGAAAGAAAGTAACAAGCTATACCTCAAAGGAATACTTATGATGGGTTAAATGTCCTAAGCTATGAAAAATTAACCCTTTTGTTTTCGTCCCCCCTAAAAAGGGGAAACGTGAACACTATTCTTTGCTATATCAGCAGAGCATGAAGAACGAAAGCAACAAGCTCTACGTCAAATGAATACTTATGATGGGTAAAATGTCCTAAGCTATGAAAAATTGAACCTGTGCTTTCGTTCCCCCTAAAAAGGGGAAACGTGAACACTATTCTTAAGCTCTATCTGCTGAACACGATGACCGAAAGTAACAAGCTATACGTCAAATGAATACTTATGATGGGTTAAATGTCCTAAGCTTTGAAAAATTGACCCCCGTGCTTTTGTTCACCCTGAAAAGGGGAATCGTGAACACTATTGTTAAGCTATATCTGCAGAACACGAAGACTGAAAGCAACAAGCTATACGTCAAATGAATACTTATTATGCGTGAAATGCCCAAAGCTATTAAAAATTAATCCCCTAGTTTTCGTCCCCCCTAAAAAGGGGAAACCTCAACACTATTCTTAAGCTACATCTGTAGCACACGAAGACCGAAAGTAACAAGCTATATGTCAAATGAATACTTATAATGGGTTAAATGTCCAAAGCTATGAATAATTGACCCCCGTGCTTTCGTTCCCCCTAAAAAGGGGAAACGTGAACACTCTTCTTAAGCTATATCTGCTGAGCACGATGACCGAAAGTAACAAGCTATACGTCAAATGAATACTGATGATGGGTTAAATGTCCTAAGCAATGAAAAAATTGAATCCCGTGTTTTCGTTCCCCTTAAAAAGGAGAAAAGTGAACACTATTCTTAAGCTATATCTGCAGAACACGAAGACCGAAAGTAACAAGATATACGTCAAATGAATACTTATGATGTGCTAAATGTCCTAAGCAATGAAAAACTGACCCCCGTGCTTTCGTTCCCCTTAAAGAGGGGAAATGTGAACACTATTCTTAAGCTATATCTGCAGAACACGAAGACCGAAAGTAACAAGCTATACGTCAAATGAATACTTATTATGCGTGAAATGCCCAAAACTATGAAAAATTAACCCCCTTGCTTTCGTTCCCCTTAAAATTGGAAACGTGAACACCATTCTTAAGCTATATCTGCAGAACACAAAGACCGAAAGTAACAAGCTATACGTCAAATGAATACTTATGATGGGTTAAATGTCCTAAGGTAGGAAAAATTGACCCCCGTGCTTTCCTTCCCCCTGAAAAGGGGAATCGTGAACACAATTCTTAAGCTATATCTGCAGAACACGAAGACCGAAATTAACAAGCTATATGTCAAATGAATACTTATGAAGGGTTAAATGTCCTAAGCTATGAAAAATTCACCCCCCGTCCTTTCATCCCTCCTAAAAAGGGGAAACGTGAATAATATTTTTAAGCTCTATCTGCAGAACACGAAGACCGAAAGTAACAAGCTATACGTCAAATGAATACTTATTATGAGTGAAACGCCCAAAGCTATGAAAAATTGACCACCGCGATTTCGTCCCCCCTATAAAAGGGGAAACGTGAACACTCTTCTTAAGCTATATCTGCAGGACACGATGACCGAAAGTACAACGCTTTACTTCAAATGAACACTTATTATACGTCAAATGACCAAAGCTATGAAAAATTAATCACGTCACCCCTAAAGTTCACGTCACCCCTAAAAAGGGGAAACGTGAACACTATTCTTAAGCTATAACTTCATAACACGAAGACCGAAAGTAACAAGCTATACGTCAAATGAAATCTTTTGATGGGTTAAATGTCCTAAGCTATGAAAAATTAACCCCCTTGCTTTCGTTCCCCCTAAAATGGGGAAACGAGAACACTATTCTTAACCTATATCTGTAGAACACGAAGACGAAATTAACAAGCTATACGTCAAATGAATATTTATGATGGGTTAAATGTCCTAAGCAATGAAAAATTGAATCCCGTGTTTTCGTTTCCCTTAAAAAGGAGAAAAGTGAACACGATTCTTAAGCTATATCTGAAGAACACGAAGACCGAAAGTCAAAAGCTTTACGTCAAATGAATACTTATTATACATGAAATGACCAAAGCTATGAAAAATTAACCCTCTTGCTTTCGTCCCCCCTAAAAAGAGGAAACGTGAACAATATTCTTAACATATATCTGTAGAACACGAAGACGAAAGTAACAAGCTATACGTCAAATGAAATCTTATGATGGGTTAAATGTCCTAAGCTATGAAAAATTAACCCCCTTGCTTTCTTCCCCCCTAAAAAGGGGAAACGTGAACACTATTCTTAAGCTATATCTGCAGAACACGAAGGCCGAAATTAACAAGCTATACGTCAAATGAATAGTTATGATGGGATAAATGTCTTAAGTTATGAAAAATTATCCCCCTTGCTTTCGTTCCCCCTAAAAATGGGAAATGTGAACACTATTCTTAAGCTATATATGTAGAACACGAAGACCGAAAGTTACAAGCTATATGTCAAATGAATAATTATAATGGGTTAAATGTCCTAAGATATGAAAAATTAACCCCCTTGCTTTCGTCCCCACTTAAAATGGGAAACGTGAACACAATTCTTAAGCTACATATGTAGAACACGAAGACCGAAAGTAACAAGCTATACGTCAAATGACTACTTATGATGGGTTAAATGTCCTAAGCTATGAAAAATTAACCCCCTTGATTTCGTCCCCCCTAAAAATGAGAAATGTGAATACTATTCTTAAGCTATATCTGCAGAATACGAAGACCGAAAGTAACAAGCTATACGTCAAATGAATACTTATTATGCTTGAAATGCCCTAAGCTATGAAAAATTGTCCCCCGTGTTTTCGTTCCCCCTAAAAAGGGGAAAAGTGAACACAATTCTTAAGCTTTATCTGCAGAACACGAAGACCAAAAGTAACAAGCTAAACGTCAAATGAATACTTATCATGGGTTAAATGCCCAAAGCTATGAAAAATTGACCCCAGTGCTTTCGTTCCGCCTTAATAGGGGAAACGTGAACACAATTCTTGAGCTATATCTCTAGAACACGAAGACCGAGACTAACAAGCTATACGTCAAATGAATACTTATGGTGGGTTAAATTTCCTAATCTATGAAAAATTAACCCCCTTGCGTTCGTCCCCCCTAAAATGGGGAAATGTGGCAAATGATCTTAAGCTATATCTGTAGAACACGAAGACCGAAAGTAACAAACTAAACGCAAAGGAATACATATTATGCGTGAAATGCCCTAAGCTATGAAAAACTAACCACCTTACTTTTGTCCTCCCTAAAAAGGCGAAAGGTGAACATTATTCTTAAGCTCTATCTGCAGAACACGAAGACCGAAAGTAACAAGCTATACGTCAAATGAATACTTATTATGAGTGAAATGCCCAAAGCTATGAAAAATTGACCCCCGCGATTTCGTCCCCCCTAAAAAGGGGAAACGTGAACATATAAGAACATATATATAAGAACATATACTGCATAACACGAAGACCGAAAGTAACAACCTATACGTCAAATAAAATGTTATGATGGGTTAAATGTCCTAACCTATGAAAAATTAACCCCCTTGCTTTCGTCCCCCCTAAAAAGGGGAAACGTGAACACTATTCTTAAGCTATAACTGCATAACACGAAGACCGAAAGTAACAAGATATACGTCAAATGAAATCTTATGATGGGTTAAAAGTCCTAAGCTATGAAAAATTAACCCCCTTGCTTTCGTTCCCCCTAAAATGGGGAAAAG
This sequence comes from Ryuthela nishihirai, assembly GCA_038380435.1. NCBI lineage: Eukaryota > Metazoa > Arthropoda > Arachnida > Araneae > Heptathelidae > Ryuthela > Ryuthela nishihirai. The sequence continues at coordinate 688,517 of JAWZYU010000137.1, read as the reverse complement.
CGAACACTATTCTTAACGTATATCTGTAGAACACGAAGACGAAATTAACAAGCTATACGTCAAATGAATACTGATGATGGGTTAAATGTCCTAAGCAATGAAAAATTGAATCCCGTGTTTTCGTTCCCCTTAAAAAGGAGAAAAGTGAACACTATTCTTAAGCTATATCTGCAGAACACGAAGACCGAAAGTAACAAGATATACGTCAAATGAATACTTATGAGGTGCTAAATGTCCTAAGCAATGAACTATTGTTAAACTCTATCTGCAGAACACGAAGACCGAAAGTAAAACGTTTTACTTCAAATGAATATTTATTATACGTGAAATGACCAAAGCTATGAAAAATTAATCCCCTTGCTTCCGTCACCCCTAAAAAGGGGAAACGTGAACACAATTCTTAAGCTATAACTGCATAACACGAAGACCGAAAGTAAAAAGCTTTACGTCAAATGAATACTTATTATACATGAAATGAGCAAAGCTATGAAAAATTAACCATCTTGCTTTCATCCCCCCTAAAAAGACGAAACGTGTACACTATTCTTATCCTATATCTGTAGAACACGAAGACCGAAAGTAACAAGCTATACGTCAAACGAAATCTTATGATGGTTTAAATGTCCTAAGCTATGAAAAATTAACCCCCTTGCTTTCGTTCCCCCTAAAAACGGGAAACGTGAACACTATTCTTAAGCTATATCTGCAGAACACGAAGACCGAAATTAACAACCTATACGTCATATGAATAGTTACGATGGTATAAATGTCTTAAGTTATGAAAAATTAACCCCCTTGTTTTCGTTCCCCCTAAAAAGGGGAAATCTGAACACTATTCTTAAGCTATATATGTAGAACACGAAGACCGAAAGTAACAAGCTATATGTCAAATGGATACTTATGATGGGTGAAAGGTCCTAAGTTATGAAAAATTAACCCCCGTGCTTTCTTTCCCCTTAAAAAGGGGAAACGTGAACACCATTCTTAAGCTATATCTGCAGAACATGAAGAGCGAAAGTAACAAGCTATATGTCAAATGAATACTTATGATGGGTTAAATGTCCTAAGCTATGAAAAATTGACCCCCGTGCTTTCCTTCCCCCTAAAAAGGGGAAACGTGAACACTATTCTTAAGCTATATCTGTAGAATACGTAGACCGAAAGTAACAAGCTATACGTCAAATGAATACCTATGATGGGTTAAATGTACTAAGCAATGAAAAATTGACCCCCGTGCTTTCGTTCCCCCTAAAAAGGGGAAACGTGAACACTATTCTTAAGCTATATCTGCAGAACACGAAGACCGAAATTAACAAGCTATACGTCAAATGAATAGTTATGATTGAATAAATGTCTTAAGCTATGAAAAATTAACCCACTTGCTTTGGTTCCCCCTTAAAACGGGAAACGTGAACACTATTCTTAAGCTATATCTGTAGAACACGAAGACCGAAAGTAACAAGCTATACATCAAATGAATATTTATTATACATGAAATGCCCAAAGCTCTGAAAAATTAACCCCCTTGCTTTCGTCCCCCCTAAAAAGTGGAAACGTGAACACTATTCTTAAGCTATATCTGCAGATCACGAAGACCGAAAATAACAAGCTATACGTCAAATGAATACTTATTATGCGTGAAATGCTCAAAGCTATGAAAAATTAAACCCCTTGCTTTCGTCCCCCCTAAAGAGGGGAAAGTTGAACACTATTCTTAAGCTGTATCTGCAGAACTCGAAGACCGAAAGTAACAAGCTATACCTCAAAGGAATACTTATGATTGGTTAAATGTCCTAAGCTATGAAAAATTAACCCTTTTGTTTTCGTTCCCCCTAAAAAGGGGCAACGTGAACACTACTCTTAAGCTATATCTGCAGAGCATGAAGACCGAAAGTAACAAGCTATACGTCAAATGATACTTATGATGGGTAAAATGTCCTAAGCTATGAAAAATTGACCCCCGTGCTTTCGTTCCCCCTAAAAAGGTGAAACGTGGACACTATTCTTAAGCTATATCTGCAGAACACGAAGAAAGAAAGTAACAAGCTATACCTCAAAGGAATACTTATGATGGGTTAAATGTCCTAAGCTATGAAAAATTAACCCTTTTGTTTTCGTCCCCCCTAAAAAGGGGAAACGTGAACACTATTCTTTGCTATATCAGCAGAGCATGAAGAACGAAAGCAACAAGCTCTACGTCAAATGAATACTTATGATGGGTAAAATGTCCTAAGCTATGAAAAATTGAACCTGTGCTTTCGTTCCCCCTAAAAAGGGGAAACGTGAACACTATTCTTAAGCTCTATCTGCTGAACACGATGACCGAAAGTAACAAGCTATACGTCAAATGAATACTTATGATGGGTTAAATGTCCTAAGCTTTGAAAAATTGACCCCCGTGCTTTTGTTCACCCTGAAAAGGGGAATCGTGAACACTATTGTTAAGCTATATCTGCAGAACACGAAGACTGAAAGCAACAAGCTATACGTCAAATGAATACTTATTATGCGTGAAATGCCCAAAGCTATTAAAAATTAATCCCCTAGTTTTCGTCCCCCCTAAAAAGGGGAAACCTCAACACTATTCTTAAGCTACATCTGTAGCACACGAAGACCGAAAGTAACAAGCTATATGTCAAATGAATACTTATAATGGGTTAAATGTCCAAAGCTATGAATAATTGACCCCCGTGCTTTCGTTCCCCCTAAAAAGGGGAAACGTGAACACTCTTCTTAAGCTATATCTGCTGAGCACGATGACCGAAAGTAACAAGCTATACGTCAAATGAATACTGATGATGGGTTAAATGTCCTAAGCAATGAAAAAATTGAATCCCGTGTTTTCGTTCCCCTTAAAAAGGAGAAAAGTGAACACTATTCTTAAGCTATATCTGCAGAACACGAAGACCGAAAGTAACAAGATATACGTCAAATGAATACTTATGATGTGCTAAATGTCCTAAGCAATGAAAAACTGACCCCCGTGCTTTCGTTCCCCTTAAAGAGGGGAAACGTGAACACTATTCTTAAGCTATATCTGCAGAACACGAAGACCGAAAGTAACAAGCTATACGTCAAATGAATACTTATTATGCGTGAAATGCCCAAAACTATGAAAAATTAACCCCCTTGCTTTCGTTCCCCTTAAAATTGGAAACGTGAACACCATTCTTAAGCTATATCTGCAGAACACAAAGACCGAAAGTAACAAGCTATACGTCAAATGAATACTTATGATGGGTTAAATGTCCTAAGGTAGGAAAAATTGACCCCCGTGCTTTCCTTCCCCCTGAAAAGGGGAATCGTGAACACAATTCTTAAGCTATATCTGCAGAACACGAAGACCGAAATTAACAAGCTATATGTCAAATGAATACTTATGAAGGGTTAAATGTCCTAAGCTATGAAAAATTCACCCCCCGTCCTTTCATCCCTCCTAAAAAGGGGAAACGTGAATAATATTTTTAAGCTCTATCTGCAGAACACGAAGACCGAAAGTAACAAGCTATACGTCAAATGAATACTTATTATGAGTGAAACGCCCAAAGCTATGAAAAATTGACCACCGCGATTTCGTCCCCCCTAAAAAGGGGAAACGTGAACACTCTTCTTAAGCTATATCTGCAGGACACGATGACCGAAAGTACAACGCTTTACTTCAAATGAACACTTATTATACGTCAAATGACCAAAGCTATGAAAAATTAATCACGTCACCCCTAAAGTTCACGTCACCCCTAAAAAGGGGAAACGTGAACACTATTCTTAAGCTATAACTTCATAACACGAAGACCGAAAGTAACAAGCTATACGTCAAATGAAATCTTTTGATGGGTTAAATGTCCTAAGCTATGAAAAATTAACCCCCTTGCTTTCGTTCCCCCTAAAATGGGGAAACGAGAACACTATTCTTAACCTATATCTGTAGAACACGAAGACGAAATTAACAAGCTATACGTCAAATGAATATTTATGATGGGTTAAATGTCCTAAGCAATGAAAAATTGAATCCCGTGTTTTCGTTTCCCTTAAAAAGGAGAAAAGTGAACACGATTCTTAAGCTATATCTGAAGAACACGAAGACCGAAAGTCAAAAGCTTTACGTCAAATGAATACTTATTATACATGAAATGACCAAAGCTATGAAAAATTAACCCTCTTGCTTTCGTCCCCCCTAAAAAGAGGAAACGTGAACAATATTCTTAACATATATCTGTAGAACACGAAGACGAAAGTAACAAGCTATACGTCAAATGAAATCTTATGATGGGTTAAATGTCCTAAGCTATGAAAAATTAACCCCCTTGCTTTCTTCCCCCCTAAAAAGGGGAAACGTGAACACTATTCTTAAGCTATATCTGCAGAACACGAAGGCCGAAATTAACAAGCTATACGTCAAATGAATAGTTATGATGGGATAAATGTCTTAAGTTATGAAAAATTATCCCCCTTGCTTTCGTTCCCCCTAAAAATGGGAAATGTGAACACTATTCTTAAGCTATATATGTGGAACACGAAGACCGAAAGTAACAAGCTATATGTCAAATGAATAATTATAATGGGTTAAATGTCCTAAGATATGAAAAATTAACCCCCTTGCTTTCGTCCCCACTTAAAATGGGAAACGTGAACACAATTCTTACGCTACATATGTAGAACACGAAGACCGAAAGTAACAAGCTATACGTCAAATGAATACTTATGATGGGTTAAATGTCCTAAGCTATGAAAAATTAACCCCCTTGATTTCGTCCCCCCTAAAAATGAGAAATGTGAATACTATTCTTAAGCTATATCTGCAGAATACGAAGACCGAAAGTAACAAGCTATACGTCAAATGAATACTTATTATGCTTGAAATGCCCTAAGCTATGAAAAATTGTCCCCCGTGTTTTCGTTCCCCCTAAAAAGGGGAAAAGTGAACACAATTCTTAAGCTTTATCTGCAGAACACGAAGACCAAAAGTAACAAGCTAAACGTCAAATGAATACTTATCATGGGTTAAATGCTCAAAGCTATGAAAAATTGACCCCAGTGCTTTCGTTCCGCCTTAATAGGGGAAACGTGAACACAATTCTTGAGCTATATCTCTAGAACACGAAGACCGAGACTAACAAGCTATACGTCAAATGAATACTTATGGTGGGTTAAATTTCCTAATCTATGAAAAATTAACCCCCTTGCGTTCGTCCCCCCTAAAATGGGGAAATGTGGCAAATGATCTTAAGCTATATCTGTAGAACACGAAGACCGAAAGTAACAAACTAAACGCAAAGGAATACATATTATGCGTGAAATGCCCTAAGCTATGAAAAACTAACCACCTTACTTTTGTCCTCCCTAAAAAGGCGAAAGGTGAACATTATTCTTAAGCTCTATCTGCAGAACATGAAGACCGAAAGTAACAAGCTATACGTCAAATGAATACTTATTATGAGTGAAATGCCCAAATCTATGAAAAATTGACCCCCGCGATTTCGTCCCCCCTAAAAAGGGGAAACGTGAACATATAAGAACATATATATAAGAACATATACTGCATAACACGAAGACCGAAAGTAACAAGCTATACGTCAAATGAAACGTTATGATGGGTTAAATGTCCTAACCTATGAAAAATTAACCCCCTTGCTTTCGTCCCCCCTAAAAAGGGGAAACGTGAACACTATTCTTAAGCTATAACTGCATAACACGAAGACCGAAAGTAACAAGATATACGTCAAATGAAATCTTATGATGGGTTAAAAGTCCTAAGCTATGAAAAATTAACCCCCTTGCTTTCGTTCCCCCTAAAATGGGGAAAAGTGAACACTATTCTTAACGTATATCTGTAGAACACGAAGACGAAATTAACAAGCTATACGTCAAATGAATACTGATGATGGGTTAAATGTCCTAAGCAATGAAAAATTGAATCCCGTGTTTTCGTTCCCCTTAAAAAGGAGAAAACTGAACACTATTCTTAAGCTATATCTGCAGAACACGAAGACCGAAAGTAACAAGATATACGTCAAATGAATACTTATGAGGTGCTAAATGTCCTAACCAATGAACTATTGTTAAACTCTATCTGCAGAACACGAAGACCGAAAGTAAAACGCTTTACTTCAAATGAATACTTATTATACGTGAAATGACCAAAGCTATGAAAATTAATCCCCTTGCTTCCGTCACCCCTAAAAAGGGGAAACGTGAACACAATTCTTAAGCTATAACTGCATAACACGAAGACCGAAAGTAAAAAGCTTTACGTCAAATGAATGCTTATTATACATGAAATGACCAAAGCTATGAAAAATTAACCCTCTTGCTTTCATCCCCCCTAAAAAGAGGAAACGTGTACACTATTCTTATCCTATATCTGTAGAACACGAAGACCGAAAGTAACAAGCTATACGTCAAACGAAATCTTATGATGGTTTAAATGTCCTAAGCTATGAAAAATTAACCCCCTTGCTTTCGTTCCCCCTAAAAACGGGAAACGTGAACACTATTCTTAAGCTATATCTGCAGAACACGAAGACCGAAATTAACAACCTATACGTCATATGAATAGTTACGATGGTATAAATGTCTTAAGTTATGAAAAATTAACCCCCTTGTTTTCGTTCCCCCTAAAAAGGGGAAATGTGAACACTATTCTTAAGCTATATATGTAGAACACGAAGACCGAAAGTAACAAGCTATATGTCAAATGAATACTTATGATGGGTGAAAGGTCCTAAGTTATGAAAAATTAACCCCCGTGCTTTCTTTCCCCTTAAAAAGGGGAAACGTGAACACCATTCTTAAGCTATATCTGCAGAACATGAAGAGCGAAAGTAACAAGCTATATGTCAAATGACTCTTATGATGGGTTAAATGTCCTAAGCTATGAAAAATTGACCCCCGTGCTTTCCTTCCCCCTAAAAAGGGGAAACGTGAACACTATTCTTAAGCTATATCTCTAGAATACGTAGACCGAAAGTAACAAGCTATACGTCAAATGAATACCTATGATGGGTTAAATGTACTAAGCAATGAAAAATTGACCCCCGTGCTTTCGTTCCCCCTAAAAAGGGGAAACGTGAACACTATTCTTAAGCTATATCTGCAGAACACGAAGACCGAAATTAACAAGCTATACGTCAAATGAATAGTTATGATTGAATAAATGTCTTAAGCTATGAAAAATTAACCCACATGCTTTGGTTCCCCCTTAAAACGGGAAACGTGAACACTATTCTTAAGCTATATCTGTAGAACACGAAGACCGAAAGTAACAAGCTATACATCAAATGAATATTTATTATACATGAAATGCCCAAAGCTGTGAAAAATTAACTCCCTTGCTTTCGTCCCCCCTAAAAAGTGGAAACGTGAACACTATTCTTAAGCTATATCTGCAGATCACGAAGACCGAAAATAACAAGCTATACGTCAAATGAATACTTATTATGCGTGAAATGCTCAAAGCTATGAAAAATTAAACCCCTTGCTTTCGTCCCCCCTAAAGAGGGGAAAGTTGAACACTATTCTTAAGCTGTATCTGCAGAACTCGAAGACCGAAAGTAACAAGCTATACCTCAAAGGAATACTTATGATTGGTTAAATGTCCTAAGCTATGAAAAATTAACCCTTTTGTTTTCGTTCCCCCAAAAAAGGGGCAACGTGAACACTACTCTTAAGCTATATCTGCAGAGCATGAAGACCGAAAGTAACAAGCTATACGTCAAATGATACTTATGATGGGTAAAATGTCCTAAGCTATGAAAAATTGACCCCCGTGCTTTCGTTCCCCCTAAAAAGGTGAAACGTGGACACTATTCTTAAGCTATATCTGCAGAACACGAAGAAAGAAAGTAACAAGCTATACCTCAAAGGAATACTTATGATGGGTTAAATGTCCTAAGCTATGAAAAATTAACCCTTTTGTTTTCGTCCCCCCTAAAAAGGGGAAACGTGAACACTATTCTTTGCTATATCAGCAGAGCATGAAGAACGAAAGCAACAAGCTCTACGTCAAATGAATACTTATGATGGGTAAAATGTCCTAAGCTATGAAAAATTTACCCTGTGCTTTCGTTCCCCCTAAAAAGGGGAAACGTGAACACTATTCTTAAGCTCTATCTGCTGAACACGATGACCGAAAGTAACAAGCTATACGTCAAATGAATACTTATGATGGGTTAAATGTCCTAATCTATGAAAAATTGACCCCCGTGCTTTTGTTCACCCTGAAAAGGGGAATCGTGAACACTATTGTTAAGCTATATCTGCAGAACACGAAGACTGAAAGCAACAAGCTATACGTCAAATGAATACTTATTATGCGTGAAATGCCCAAAGCTATTAAAAATTAACCCCCTAGTTTTCGTCCCCCCTAAAAAGGGGAAACCTCAACACTATTCTTAAGCTACATCTGTAGAACACGAAGACCGAAAGTAACAAGCTATATGTCAAATGAATACTTATAATGGGTTAAATGTCCAAAGCTATGAATAATTGACCCCCGTGCTTTCGTTCCCCCTAAAAAGGGGAAACGTGAACACTCTTCTTAAGCTATATCTGCTGAGCACGATGACCGAAAGTAACAAGCTATACGTCAAATGAATAATTATGATGTGCTAAATGTCCTAAGCAATGAAAAACTGACCCCCGTGCTTTCGTTCCCCTTAAAGAGGGGAAACGTGAACACTATTCTTAAGCTATATCTGCAGAACACGAAGACCGAAAGTAACAAGCTATACGTCAAATGAATACTTATTATGTGAAATGCCCAAAACTATGAAAAATTAACCCCCTTGCTTTCGTTCCCCTTAAAATTGGAAACGTGAACACCATTCTTAAGCTATATCTGCAGAACACAAAGACCGAAAGTAACAAGCTATACGTCAAATGAATACTTATGATGGGTTAAATGTCCTAAGGTAGGAAAAATTGACCCCCGTGCTTTCCTTCCCCCTGAAAAGGGGAATCGTGAACACAATTCTTAAGCTATATCTGCAGAACACGAAGACCGAAATTAACAAGCTATATGTCAAATGAATACTTATGAAGGGTTAAATGTCCTAAGCTATGAAAAATTAACCCCGTGTTTTCGTTCCCCCTAAAAAGAGGAAACTTGAACACAATTATTAAGCTATATCTGCAGAACACGAAAACTGAAAGTAACAAGCTATACGTCAAATGAATACTTATGATGGGTTAATTGTCCTAAGCTATGAAAAATTGACGCACGTGCTTTCGTTCCCCCAAAAGAGTGGAAACGTGAACACAATTCTTAAGCTATATCTGCAGAACACGAAAACCGAAAGTAACAAGCTATATGTCAAATGAATACTTTTGATGGGTTAAATGTCCTAAGCTATGAAAAATTCACCCCACGTCCTTTCATCCCTCCTAAAAAGGGGAAACGTGAACAATATTCTTAAGCTCTATCTGCAGAACACGAAGACCGAAAGTAACAAGCTATACGTCAAATAAATACTTATTATGACTGAAATGCCCAAAGCTATGAAAAATTGACCCCCGCGATTTCGTCCCCCCTAAAAAGGGGAAACGTGGACACTATTATTAAGCTATATCTGCAGAACACGAAAACTGAAAGTAACAAGCTATACGTCAAATGAATACTTATGATGGGTTAATTGTCCTAAGCTATGAAAAATTGACGCACGTGCTTTCGTTCCCCCAAAAGAGGGGAAACGTGAACACAATTCTTAAGCTATATCTGCAGAACACGAAAACCGAAAGTAACAAGCTATATGTCAAATGAATAATTTTGATGGGTTAAATGTCCTAAGCTATGAAAAATTCACCCCACGTCCTTTCATCCCTCCTAAAAAGGGGAAACGTGAACAATATTCTTAAGCTCTATCTGCAGAACACGAAGACCTTAAGTAACAAGCTATACGTCAAATAAATACTTATTATGAGTGAAATGCCCAAAGCTATGAAAAATTGACCCCCGCGATTTCGTCCCCCCTAAAAAGGGGAAACGTGAACACTATTCTTAAGCTATATCTGCAGAACACGAAGACCGAATGTAAAACGCTTTACTTCAAATGAATGCTTATTATACGTGAAATGACCAAAGTTATGAAAAATTAATCCCCTTGCTTCCGTCACCCCTAAAAAGGGGAAACGTGAACACTATTCTTAAGCTATAACTGCATAACACGAAGACCGAAAGTAACAAGATATACGTCAAATGAAATCTTATGATGGGTTAAAAGTCCTAAGCTATGAAAAATTAACCCCCTTGCTTTCGTTCCCCCTAAAATGGGGAAAAGTGAACACTATTCTTAAGCTATATCTGCAGAACACGAAGACCGAAAGTAACAAGATATACGTCAAATGAATACTTATGAGGTGCTAAATGTCCTAAGCAATGAAAAACTGACCCCCGTGCTTTCGTTCCCATTAAAGAGGGGAAACGTGAACACTATTGTTAAACTCTATCTGCAGAACACGAAGACCGAAAGTAAAACTCTTTACTTCAAATGAATACTTATTATACGTGAAATGACCAAAGCTATGAAAACTTAATCCCATTGCTTCTGTCACCCCTAAAAAGGGGAAACGTGAACACTATTCTTAAGCTATAACTGCATAACACGAAGACCGAAAGTAAAAAGATTTACGTCAAATGAATACTTATTATACGTCAAATGACCAAAGCTATGAAAAATTAATCCCCTTGCTTCCGTCACCCCTAAAAAGGGGAAACGTGAACACAATTCTTAAGCTATAACTGCATAACACGAAGACCGAAAGTAAAAAGCTTTACGTCAAATGAATACTTATTATACATGAAATGACCAAAGCTATGAAAAATTAACCCTCTTGCTTTCGTCCCCCCTAAAAAGACGAAACGTGTACACTATTCTTATCCTATATCTGTAGAACACGAAGACGAAAGTAACAAGCTATACGTCAAACGAAATCTTATGATGGTTTAAATGTCCTAAGCTATGAAAAATTAACCCCCTTGCTTTCGTTCCCCCTAAAAACGGGAAACGTGAACACTATTCTTAAGCTATATCTGCAGAACACGAAGACCGAAATTAACAACCTATACGTCATATGAATAGTTACGATGGTATAAATGTCTTAAGTTATGAAAAATTAACCCCCTTGCTTTCGTTCCCCCTAAAAAGGGGAAATGTGAACACTATTCTTAAGCTATATATGTAGAACACGAAGACCGAAAGTAACAAGCTATATGTCAAATGAATACTTATGATGGGTTAAAGGTCCTCAGTTATGAAAAATTAACCCCCGTGCTTTCTTTCCCCTTAAAAAGGGGAAACGTGAACACCATTCTTAAGCTATATCTGCAGAACATGAAGAGCGAAAGTAAAAAGCTATACGTCAAATGAATACTTATGATGGGTTAAATGTCCTAAGCTATGAAAAATTGACCCCCGTGCTTTCGTTCCCCCTAAAAAGGGGAAACGTGAACACAATTCTTAAGTTATATCTGTAGAATACGTAGACCGAAAGTAACAAGCTATACGCCAAATGAATACCTATGATGGGTTAAATGTACTAAGCAATGAAAAACTGACCCCCGTGCTTTCGTTCCCCTTAAAAAGGGGATAACGTGAACATTATTGTTAAGCTATATCTGCAGAACACGAAGACCGAAAGTAACAAGCTATACGTCAAATGAATACTTATGATGGATTAAATGTCCTATGCTATGAAAAATTGACCCCCGTGCTTTCGTTCCCCCTAAAAAGGGGAAACGTCAACACTATTCTTAAGCTATATCTGCAGAACACGAAGAAGGAAATTAACAAGCTATACGTCAAATGAATAGTTATGATTGGATAAATATCTTAAGCTATGAAAAATTAACCCCCTTGCTTTGGTTCCCCCTAAAAAGGGGAAACGTGAACACTTTTCTTAAGTTATATCTGTAGAACACGAAGACCGAAAGTAACAAGCTATACATCAAATGAATATTTATTATACATGAAATGCCCAAAGCTGTGAAAAATTAACCCCCTTGCTTTCGTCCTCCCTAAAAAGTGGAAACGTGAACACTATTCTTAAGCTATATCTGCAGATCACGAAGACCGAAAATAACAAGCTATACGTCAAATGAATACTTATTATGCGTGAAATGCTCAAAGCTATGAAAAATTAAACCCCTTGCTTTCGTCCCCCCTAAAAAGTGGAAAGGTGAACCCTATTCTTAAGCTGTATCTGCAGAACTCGAAGACCGAAAGTAACAAGCTATACCTCAAAGGAATACTTATGATTGGTTAAATGTCCTAAGCTATGAAAAATTAACCCTTTTGTTTTCGTTCCCCCTAAAAAGGGGAAACGTAAACACTACTCTTAAGCTCTATCTGCAGAGCATGAAGACCGAAAGTAACAAGCTCTACGTCAAATGAATACTTATGATGGATAAAATGTCCTAAGCTATGAAAAATTGATCCCGTGCTTTCGTTCCCCCTAAAAAGGGGAAACGTGAACACTATTCTTAAGCTCTATCTGCTGAAGACGATGACCGAAAGTAAAAAGCTATACGTCAAATGAATACTTATGATGGATTAAATGTCCTAAGCTATGAAAAATTGACCCCCGTGCTTTTGTTCACCCTGAAAAGGGGAATCTTGAACACTATTGTTAAGCTATATCTGCAGAACACGAAGACTGAAAGCAACAAGCTATATGTCAAATGACTACTTATTATGCGTGAAATGCCCAAAACTATGAGAAATTGACCCCCGTCCTTTCATCCCTCCTAAAAAGGGGAAACGAGAACACTATTCTTAAGCTATATCTGTAGAACACGAAGACGAAAGTAACAAGCTATACGTCAAATGAATACTTATGATGGGTTAAATGTCCTATGCTATGAAAAATTAAGCCCCGTGCTTCCGTTCACACTAAAAAGGGGAAACGTGAACACTATTCTTAAGCTATATCTGCAGAACACGAAGACCGAAAGTAACAAGCTATTCCTCAAATGAATACTTATGATGGGTTAAATGTCCTAAGCTCTGAAAAATTAACCCCCTTGCTGTCGTTCCCCCTAAAAAGGGGAAACGTGAACACTATTCTAAAGCTATATCTGTAAAACACGAAGACCGAAAGTAACATGCTATACGTCAAATGTATACTTATGATGTGTTAAATGTTCTAAGCAATGAAAAACTGACCCCCTTGCTTTCGTTTCCCTTAAAAAGGGGAAACGTGAACACTACTCTTAAGCTATATCTGCAGAACATGAAGACTGAAAGTAACAAGCTATACGTCAAATGAATACTTATTATGGGTTAAATGTCCTAAGCTATGAAAAATTAACCCCTTTGCTGTCGTTCCCCCTAAAAAGGGGAAACGTGAACACTATTCTTAAGCTATATCTGTAGAACACGAAGACCGAAAGTAACAAGCTATACGTCAAATGAATACTTATAATGTGTTAAATGTCCTAAGCTATGAAAAACTGACCCCCATGCTTTCGTTCCCCTTAAAAAGGGGAAACTTGAACACTATTCTTAAGCTATATCTGCAGAACACAAAGACCGAAAGTAACAAGCTATACGTCAAATGAATACTTATGATCGGTTAAATGTCCTAAGCTATGAAAAATTAACCCCCTTACTGTCGTTCCCCCTAAAAAGAGGAAACGTGAATACTATTCTTAAGCTATAACTGTAGAACACGAAGACGAAAGTAACAAGCTATATGTCAAAGGAATACTTATTATGCGTGAAATACACAAAGCTATGAAATATTAACCCCCTTGCTTTCGTCTCCCCTAAAAAGAGGAAACGTGAACACCATTCTTAAGGTATATCTGAAGAACACGAAGACGAAAGTAACAAGCTATACGTCAAATGAATACTTATTATGCGTGAAATGCCCAAAGCTATGAAAAATTAACCCTCTTGCTTTCGTCCCCACTAAAATGAGAATACGTGAACATTATTCTTAAGCTATATCTGTAGAACACGAAGACGAAATTAGCAAGCTATACGTCAAATGAATACTTATGATGGGTTAAATGTCCTAAGCAATGAAAAATTGACCTCCGTGTTTTCGTTCCCCTTAAAAAGGTTAAAATTGAACACTATTCTTAAGCTATATCTGCAGAACACGAAGACCGAAAGTAACAAAGTATACGTCAAATGAACACTTATGATGGGTTAAATGTCCTAAGCTACGAAACATTAACCCCCTTGCTGTCGTTCGCCCTAAAAAGGGGAAACGTGAACACAATTCTTAAGGTATATCTGCAGAACACGAAGACCGAAAGGAACAAGCTATTCATCAAACGAATACTTATTTTGCGTGAAGTGCCCAAAGATATGAAAAATTAACCCCCTTGCTATTGAAAAATTAACCTCTAAAAGGGGAAACGTGAACAGTATTCTTAAGCTATATCTGCAGAACATGAAGTGCGAAAGTAATAAGCTATACGTCAAATGAATACTTATGATGTGTTAAATGTCCTAAGATATGAAAACTTAACCCCCTTGCATTCGTTCCCCCTAAAAATTGGAAACGTGAACACTATTCTTAAGCTATATCTGCAGAACGCGATGACCGAAAGTAACAAGCTATATGTCAAATGAATAATTATTATGCGTGAAATGCCCAAAGCTATGAGAAATTGACCCCCGTGCTTTCGTCCCTCCTAAAAAGGGGAAACGTGAACACTATTCTTAAGCTATATCTGTAGAACATGATGACCGAAAGTAACAAGCTATACGTCAAGTGAATACTTATTATGGGTTAAATGGCCTAAGCTATGAAAAATTGAACCCCGTGTTTTCGTTCCCCCTAAAAATGTGAAACGTGAACAATATTCTTAAGCTATATCTGCAGAACACGAAGACCGAAAGTAACAAGCTATACGTCAAATGAATACTTATTATGCGTGAAGTGCCCTAAGCTATGAAAAATTGACCCCCGTGCTTTCGTTCCCCCTAAAAAGAGGAAACGTTAACACTATTCTTAAGCTGTATCTGCAGAACACGAAGACCGAATGTAACATGATATACATCAAATGAATACTTATGATGGGTTAAATGTCCTAAGCTATGAAAAATTAACCCTTTTGCTTTCGTTCCCCCTAAAAAAGGGGTAACGTGAACACTATTCTTATGCTATATCTGCAGAACACGAAGACCCAAAGTAACAAACTATACGTCAAATGAATACATATTATGCGTTAATTGCCCTAAGCTATGAAAAATTGACCCCCGTGCTTTCGTTCCCCCTAAAAAGAGGAAACGTTAACACTATTCTTAAGCTGTATCTGCAGAACACGAATCCGAATGTAACAAGCTATACGTCAAATGAATACTTATGATGGGTTAAATGTCCTAAGCTATGAAAAATTAACCCCCTTGCTTTCGTTCCCCCTAAAAAGGGGAAATGTGAACACTATTCTTAAGCTATATCTATAGAAAACGAAGATCGAAAGTTACAAGCTATACGTGAAATGAATACTTATGATGTGTTAAATGTCCTACGCTATGTAAAATTGACCCACGTGCTTTCGTTCCCCCCAAAAAGGGGAAACGTGAACACTATTCTTAAGCTATATCTGTAGAACATGATGACCGAAAGTAATACGCTATACGTGAAATGAATACTTATGATGGGTTAAATGTCCTAAGCTATGAAAAATTAACCCTCGTTCTTTCGTTCCCCCTAAAAAGGGGAAACGTGATAACTATTCTTAAGCTCTATCTGCAGAACACGAAGACCGAAAGTAACAAACTGTACGTCAAATGAATAGTTATTATGCGTGAAATGCCCAAAGCTATGAAAAATTAACCCCCTTGCTTTCGTTCCCCCTAAAAAGGGGATACGTGAGCACTCTTCGTAATCTATATCTGTAGAACACGAAGACCGAAAGTAACAAGTTTTACGTCAAAGGAATACTTATTATGCGTGAAATGCCCTAAGCTATAAAAAATTGACCACCGTGCTTTCGTTCCCCCTAAAAAGGGGAAACGTGAACACAATTCTTAATCTATATCTGCAGAACACAAAAACCGAAAGTAACAAGCTATATGTCAAATAAATACTTATTATGCGTGAAATGCCCAAAGCTTTGAAAAAGTTAACCCCCATGCTTTTGTCCCCCATAAAAATGGGAAACATGAACACTATTCTTAAGCTATATCTGCAGAACACGCAGACCGTAAGTAGCAAGCTATACGTCAAATGAAAACTTATGATGGGTTAAATGTCCTAAGCTATGCGAAATTGACCCCCGTGCTTTCCTTAACCCTAAAAAGAGGAAACGTGAACACTATTCTTAAGCTATATCTGCAGAACTCGAAGACCGAAAGTAACAAGCTATACGTCAAATGAAAACTTATGATGGGTTAAATGTCCTAAGCTATGCGAAATTGACCCCCGTGCTTTCCTTAACCCTAAAAAGAGGAAACGTGAACACTATTCTTAAGCTATATCTGCAGAACTCGAAGACCGAAAGTAACAAGCTATACTTCAAATGAATACTTATTATTCGTGAAATGCCCAAAGCAATGAAAAATTAACCCCCCGTGCTTTCGTTCCCCCTAAAAAGGGGAAACGTGAACACTATTCTTAAGCTATATCTGCAGAACACGAAGACCGAAAGTAACATGATATATGTCAAATGAATACTTATGATCGGTTAAATGTCCTAAGCTATGAAATATTAACCCCCGTGGTTTCGTTCCCCCTAAAAAGGGGAAACCTGAACACTATTCTTAAGCTATGTCTGCAGAACACGAAGAACGATAGTAACAAGCTATACCTCAAATGAATATTTATCATGCGTGAAATGCCCAAAGCTATGAAAAATTAACCCCCTTGCCTTCGTCCCCCCTAAAAAGGGGAAACGTGAACACTATTCTTAAGCTATATCTGCAGAACACGAAGACCAAAAGTAACAAGCTCTACGTCAAATGAATACTTATTATGCGTGAAGTGCCCTAAGCTATGAAAAATTGACCCCTGTGTTTTCGTCCCCCCTAAAAAGGGTAAATGTGTACACTATTCTTAAGCTATATCTGCAAAACGCGAAGACCGAAAGTAACAAGCTATACGTGAAATAAAAACTTATGATGCGTGAAATGCCCTAAGCTATGAAAAATTGAACCCCGTGCTTCCTTTGTCTAAAAAAAAAAGGGGAAAACAAGAAAATAATTGCTTCCATATATCTCCTGAACACGAGTGCATTAGTAACGACCTATGTGTCAAATGAAAGAAGTGGACTGTTTAGGCTATTAAAAACTACACCCCTAATTCTTTCTGCCCCCTCTAAAATAGGGGAAAAACTAATTGTTCCGTTATGTCTCCAAAAAGCGATTGCGGAAAGTAACACGCTCTATGTCAAATGAGTGCTACTGACACGGGGAAGGTCATAAGTTATGAAAAATTGCTCCCCGATGTCTCGCTCCCATTGAAAAACGGGAAATGTGAAAGTCACCCCTGCTCTATCTTCCGAACGCGAGGGCCTGGTTATGAGTTGGTGTCAAATGAAAACTTGCATAATTATGCTTTTTCGAATTATGGCCCCACTATTACTCCCTGATAAAATGGGGGGAGCGGCTTTTCTCGGGGTTAACTTTTTTTGCGGAGATAAATCTCAACGCTGACCCAACTGGGATTCGAACCTGGGAACTACAGACTACGATCCTGGCGCGCTACCGACTGAGCCACCCCCGCCCCTCGACTTTAACGAGTTGTGTCTCAAATTAAAGCTTGTGACGTCTCCAATGTCGTGAGCTGTCTCAAGCATGACTTCAAAAGGGATGTAAATGTGCTCGATAGTTAAAGGTCGTTTATCAAATGAAGGTTTTTAAATTGATTTAGTGAAAAAAAAAAATATAATTTGAAAATTTTAAATAATACCTTCATCCTATAGGGCTCTAAAAAGTAGAAACTAAACCTAAAGCATATCGATGGTGTAATCCGTCACAGAATTCATATTCGCTTTAAAGGAAGATAGGGCGTCAATTTATCTACTTGACCTATCTTTCTTTGAAGGGAATACGAACTCAGTGACTGACTGCACCATTGATAGGCTTTAGGTTTATTTTCTGCTTTTTAGAGCCCTATAGGGAGACAGGAATTTTTAAATTTTAAATTTATATTTTTTAATAAATATGTTTAAAATAGTAATAAGCTATATCATATTACGGCCATACCAATTTTTGATTCTTATTTCTACTTTGCTATTACTGCTGTGGAAATTTGCATATCCAGCCTTAAGGATATAAGCCTGTTTACAGCAGATGGGCCTATAAGCAGTGGTTTTATTCCACTAGTTACGTTTAACTAAATGCTAAAAAAATCAATTTTCCCTAAAATATTGATAATGAATGAAATATATGCATATATAACAATGGTTGCAGAAAAGGTCATATGCCAATAAATTCCCTTTTTTTTTTCTTCATATTTTATTTTAAAAATACTTTATAAAATAAAGCCAATAGAAAACTATAAAATAAAGAAAATAGCCCAGTATAAACTAAAGAGTTTCAAGCGTAGTCAGTGCCAATCAGAATTGACTGAGACTAACCAATCAGACTTGCACTAACCAATCAGAATTGACTGAGAATTTAACTAATGAAACATAGTAGGAAATATGTTTCATTAGTTAAATTCTCAGTCAATTCTGATTGGTTAGTGCTCAATGATGAGTGCTATATGATGTCTATTGTAAGGCTTGCAACTGAATTTGTATGTTAACAAATGCATAAGGAGCAGACAAAGTAACTCAAATTTAAAAAAAATGATTCTTATTTCCTTCTAATGCATGGTTAACTAGTAGGCTTTTCTTTTGTTGTACTGTCACATAATGATAATTTGTCGACCATTATAGGATAGGGTAAAGTGTACTTTGTTGGCATACATGATCAAAAGGTTATTTAGTTCTAGTCCTAAATTTTAAATAACTGTTAAATTAAAAATCAAGTAATGTTTAAACTTTTTCAGTGTCGAACATTTATGGTTTTATATACACTCCAAATCGTGTTACAATTAAACTAGTTTCAAATTATATTTTACATTCAAATATCGTATTATTTTATTGAATTTTAAGAGAAATATTGCTTCTGAAAAAAAAATTCAGATATTACAAATGAATTGTAAAAAATATAGTTATGAACAAATAAAAGTTAAAAATAGAGTTAAGTAAAAAAAGTTATGATTTTAATATAAATAATGTAGTCTTTAGTAAAAATGACTTAAAAATATTTTAACCATAGATTGTTTTACCTCTGAGTGGCATTAAGTTTGGACACCTGATGGTTAAATCGCCACGCCACAAAGATCAATAGCTGAAAAAATATAGGGAAAGGAGATCCATTGTATACAGGGATGTACTAAGGAAATTCAAACAATATTTTTTGGGCTCAATCTCTTTGGTATGACTAGGATACTTTTACAAATAAGTATAATATAAAAGCAGATGTTTTCAAGGGGTAGTTATCATATCATAATATAATAGGAAATAAAAATTTAACTAAGAGTAACATATGTAACAATTCATTCAAGAAATGAGAGAATTCAGCCAAAAGGGCATTTGAAAATCCTGCGGCCCTATTGATTGATCTGGACTCTAGCATTCATCGTTGAGCACTAACCAATCAGAATCGATTGAGAATTGGAAGTAATGAAACATATCTCCTACTATGTCCTGACTACTGATGACCATTCGTGATTGAAACTATTTCTTTTATACTGTGTTTACAAGTCAGGCTCAACAGCAGGGCCGGACTTTGACCTTCTGAGACTCTCAGCTGTGGTAAGCTTAAGTGGCACCAAAAAGATCGAAAGTTGAGATATAAAATTGTTATTCTTATTGAAGGGAGCATTGAAAGCTAAACACGAAATTAATATGGGAAAAACATTGGTATGCAATGGTAACCGTGTAAAAGTGAGATGAACAATGTTTGGACAATAGATTAATTTAAATATAAATAAAATCCTGCCAGAAAACTTCGTACCCAATTTTTTAGACCCCTCTAATTGTGAGGCCCTAAGTTAGAGCTTAGTTAGGGCATGCGTAAGTCCTGTCCTGCTCTCCAGTCTAGAACTTAATGTCCCATCCAAGTGGATGTTGGGCTTTCCAAGCTGTTCAATTTTCCTATCTTACCAAATTCAGACAGGACTTTATTGTTGTGTTCTGATTTGCATCACGCTTAAGGATTCTTTTTTCAGTTTGTCATTTAATTGAGATTTTTACCAATACAGAGGGAACAGACGAACAGGGTGCCACGTTAGTTACACTTTAGGAGGGAAAGATGGAATTCACAGCTGCAGACGAAAGTCCACACACACAATACACCAAGTGCTCATTTTTTCACATCCAGGGAACCCTTTCCGATAAAGAACACGACAATCAGACTCCTCGAAACTAGCTCCCCGTGGAGAGAATGACATGCAGAACCTCAATTTATTCCCTTTACAGTGTAAGGTCAGACACGGAATTGTCTGGTGGTGCGAGTAAATGCAGACAGCTAAAATGCGTCTTCACACGGAATACGCCACCACGAAATCGTATCCATGCGCAAATTTAGACTTAGAACTGGACAACATCGTCCTCTGTTTATACCCACCAACGAGAAATCCCCTTCCCCCAAGCGGCGATGTTAACATCTAGCGCAGAGGCAGACCACCTGAGTAGTTTTTTATGACTGTTAAGTTCGTCTGCAAATGGTTCCTTGCACATAGCACCTATTAGTGGAAACTAAGGGGAGAATGAGACTGGGAAATGGCTAGCGAAGTAGAGGAGGACGTCAATTAGATCCGAGATTTTGGGCATAGCAGATAGCGTTAGTTACTCTCGGAACGAGTAGAAGCATGGGGCAGCCATAACTCTGGATTGCCCCAGGCAGATCAAATATCGGAAATGTATCGAAATATAGGAATCATCGAAAGTGAGTGATAGACCGTAATGAATGAACCCAAATTTGAGACAGTTTAACGCTCAAATCGAATTCGATAATAACGTAATGCATTCCGAGCAGACAGAAGAAGTATAGCATGCATGGGCACGTGGGACTTAATGCATCGAGGCAAGGGAATCTCTGTCAATGAGTGGTTTTGTGAACGGTGTTGAACTGAGTTTGTGATTCCTCACTGTCTGATCGTCTTGAAGAGCGAACTCTGACCTGCAGCTAAGCAACCGTCCCACCCATAAGGAGATAACCCTAGGAAACTCAAACTTGCGCTGAGGGACCTTCCCACATCAATATCTCTTCGACGAAGAAATTCCCCTTCTTCGGCAAAAGGCAATCCTTTTGCCGAAGAAGCAATATCCCCCAATAAGAACTGAAGCGTCGCTGACCACAACCTATATCTCCTGATCCTATGCAGCTCTCGGACGAACTAAGGACGACATATAAACACGGTATGCCTATCCTTCCTTTCATTTAAAGGTTGCCATCCTAAATTTTACGGGGCGGGGATGGCTCAGTCGGTAGCGCGCCAGACTCGTAATCTGTAGTTCCCAGGTTCGAGTCCCAGCTAGGTCATCGTTGAGATTTATCTTCGCAAAATTCCCCGCCCTGCCCACGGTCAGTAGCGGACAGCGATGGGCTTGGAAAGGCCGCCGTCCGTCGGATGGGACGTTAAGCCGTGGCCCCGTGTGCGGGAGAGCCATACCCTGTGCACGTTAAAGAACACGCTGGATGGCCTTGACGGGAGGCTACCATTTGTCTCCCAACAGCTGTTCCACTGGGTCCCCTCCCCCAACCTTCTCTGAGCCTTCGGGGTCCATGTGACGTGGCCATTTAGCCCATGGTGTGCAAAAAAGTGCTGCTCAGAGGTAAAACAACCCAACCCAACCCTAAATTTTACTTTAAAGATTTAAATTTAAAGGGGTTCGATAGTTCATTTGGTTGCATTTTAATCTTATGTTCCATTGGTTTTGAAAAATTAATTGTTTACTGCCTGTAATTTTAGATTACATTAGTCTCATTAAATAATCTTTTTACGCTTTTTTGATAAACATGAGTTTTTTTCGTCATTGGAATTCATCATAAGACGTCTTCCCCTAAGGAGACGGCCTGGGAATTTATAGCGGACTTCCTTTTCTAATTAAGGGAATGATCCGTAATTTGGTTATGCTGGAAACACAACGCAACACAAACATGCATTTAAGCTTTTATACTTCTCCATACAAGTACAAAAGTGCTTGGAACAGCAAGGTGCGCACAACAGTTACCAAAGGAAAATCTCGACATGGGTACATTTCGGATTTCACTGTTTCAATTTTAATGAATTGCTTTCTGAAATGCATTGAACATTAATGAGGGTTGATTATCACACTGTAATAGCAAAATACGTATATCTATACTAAAAATAAATGCATTTCGTATCAATCTAATTGTATGAGTCTTTGGCAGATTGGATATGCAAAAATCCTCGACATTTAATTATGAAATTGTTATATAGAACATAAGGATTTTATATAGAAAAGGTTTTAATGTCAATCCCACCTCTAGTTCTAAGTATTTAGTTACTGAAAGCATTAAAAAAATTAATAATACAAAAAGTAATGCAGCAGATTTGTTTACGTTGTATAAATTGCAGTTAAAATTATATATAGAAATAAGTTAATAGAAATGAAATTGGCAGCAGATTGAGTATGGGTTTTATACGCATAATCCATATAGCATAAAGTATATTTATTGGTTATGAAAGAACCTGTATCAAATATCAGTTTGTGTGTTTTGTAAATATGCAGAAATATGCTGGAATTAAATTTTTATCATCCAAAGAAATTGCAGTTGTCAATTGTTCCTGGATGACGTGTACTACTGTATACTCTTGAATAGTGGTAAGCAGTTGCTTCAGTTTTTTTTTAATTGGTGAAGTGTTAGATAATTACTATAGTGATATTTGCCTTGTTGAATAATAAATTGACATTCAAAATCCCATAAAATGATTTGAAAGAAGATGCAAATAGTGAAGGTTGTGCAACGCAACATTGATGAAATATTGACGTTTCATCCATCATATTAAGATATGATGGATGATATATCCATCATATCTTAGTAGTAGTATCATTTAGTAATTAGTATCTTCATTATCTATTAAGTAGAGCTGAAGAACTTGAATTTGAATTCCGTCCGGAATTTGAATTCTGTTTGTGTTGTTTTTCTGCTGAGAACCACCATCCTCACAGAAAAAAAAATTATAAAAATATCTGCTTGAGAGAATAAAAATTCCCTCAAGCAGCTGCTTGAGGGAATTTTTATTTTTCTAAGGTACTTAATGATGCTTAAAATATTTCATAATTTACCTTTACAGTATGAAGGTAAATTAAAACTAATGACGAGTAATATATGCATGATACATGTATAAAGAATGATTTATAACCCTTTGTGAACAGACGAATTGTCCCCCTTAGACAATCGGTTTCACAGTCGCTCAAAAAAATATCCCAACACTATGGTTGATTACCGAATTCAGAAAAAATATCTGGCAACCAGATTTTCGCTAGTCCATTCACAAGTTTAGTAGGCCTTTAGGCCGAAAAATAACCTGTTCTTTTCCTAAATTCTTTTTCTTTGGACACAAAAGCAATTTGGTAAAATAATTTTTCCCGCAATAATAAAATCGATTTCATATAAAATAAATAATTTTAACAAATAGATTTAATATATAATATTTCCTCGTTCTTCTTCGGGCTCTACGGGGGTGGGGGGGATCAACCAATCAGACCTTTGGACCAATCGGCATTAGACGATCGTCCGGAACCGGGTTTTTTGTTATTTTGATGGTATTATTTAGTTCCAGGGACTTTTTATAATTCGGAGGGGTGGTGCACTGTTTCCGATTTTCCCGTTTTTCGGTATGTGTTTTCTCCGATGAGTTTATTTAGTTTCGGGGCTTTTTTCTAATGCAGATCGGCGTGGAATTCCCGAATTTCATGTTTTTAAGATTCGAGTTTGAGATTAATTTTGATGTTCTATTTAGGGTAATTTTTCTATGAGTGATTTCTTTAAGAAGTTTGTTTACGGAAATACATTTATGTTGCGTTTTAAATATTAAGGAAAGCCTAGGGGGGAGATGATTGGAAGAATTTGTAATAAGTTGGAAGGCAATTGTTGGTTTGTGACTTTATGGGGATTCTTTTCCCATGATTTTATTCGTTTTTTGCAATTCATGGTGGTGACGAATGTTTTTTAATGGGGGAAAGGAATTAGCGAATTTTTTCGCTACGTTGCGTTTGACGTAAACGGGAGTTATCGTTACTATGGTAACGGAAAAAATAATCATTTTTCTTGATACCCCTGTTTGGGTTAGGGTCTGGGGGGTCGTGGAAAACATCGTAAAGGACTGTTTCTTACGTTGCTTAAAAAAAAAAGGTTGCCGAGAACCGTGAAGAGCACTTTTGCCAAAAACGTTATTTTTTGCCTTGAGTATGAAACACACCTATTGCCAAAATAACATCTCAGGTGCTTTGTCCACTGAGTCAAGTACCATGGGATATCATCCCAAGGAGTATAAAGCCTTTCTCCTTACACAAAAAGAAATTCCATCTTTTATGAAATCAAACTTGTTTACCTTCTTTGAAATCCAAAACAAGTATCTTTGTTTAATTTTATTTTAGGCCCTATTTCAACACTAGAAATAGATTAAAAAAAATGCAAACCTTGTTCCATATAGAATATCATTTTGACCTTTCTGTGGAATATTTTAGTAATTGAGAAACCCCACTTGTGCACTAGGCTCGTAATCTCTATCTCCCATGTTTGAACTTGACCTGTGTCAGTATTGATATTAATTTCTGCTCAACCTATATTTAGTTAGAAAAGGATACTAATGGATTTGGAATGGTTATCATCCATTAGCTGAGAAGCAAAGTTGTGGCCCCATGTGCAGGAGGGACATAACCTCTGCATTTTAAAGAAAACACACTAACAACTGCCCCTTTCCTAACCTCAGCCCTTATGAACTGACCCTTTAAATTAGGTTCTGTTTTGTGATGTTGTTTCTACACTACTACATGAAGTAGGTGGTGTAAATTTTGCAAATGGATAGAGAAAAAATTGACAGGAACTGGTACCAAATTCAGTTAATTAGGGAACAAAGCTAAAGGGTCATTTTACAGATGTTTAACCCTTTCACGACTAAGGGAAACATTTTTCCCATTTTAAAATTGGTGATTGTCGTATTTAATTATAACCTTATCTGCATTTTTTATACAGAATGTGAAAATAGAACGTATGCCGAACGCAATTACGTAAACGGGAACGTTTAGAAAACAAAAACAGAACTGTCAGGACGCATAATATATGTACTATGTGCAATGTCCGTCTTTGCCTCACTACCAAAAGAAATTGCTTCGCCGAATATCATAATTAGCACATCATTTTGTATAGTAATTTTATTTCATAATTTTGTATTATTTTAGTTAACATTTTGTTCTAATAAACCAATAAATAAAAGACATTGCATAATAAGCCTAACTATAATTTGTGTTACCTTTATAGTCCATTGGGAAAAATATTTCCCATAAAATTCCAAAAAAACTACACATTGTTATGCATTTTTCTTATGATTTTTATTTATTTTACGTCTAAACAAACTAAAATAAACAGTTACATACTAATATTTACTCTTAGAAACCTTATGGTCCTGAAAGGGTTAACATGTCGATTGCCGTAGGAATCGTATGATTTGCACTTGTTCCAGACTACTGCACTCAAATCATACTTACTTCGCAACTAGGTTTTTTTAAATGGGGCTGTATCGGTCAACCATGATTCATGCTATAATGAATGGCTTATGGGCGATAGGAAAGTGTTGCCCCATAAACAAAGCAGCAAAATTCCATCTGCAATGCAATAGGTTACCTTATTACTAGGGGGGCGGTGGTGGTGGTGGCTCAGTCGGTAGCGCGCCAGGCTCGTAATCTTTAGTTCCCAGGTTCGAGTCCCAGCTGGGTCAGCGTGAGATTTATTTCCGCAAAATTCCCCGCCCTGCCCACGGTCAGTAGGTGACACCGATGGTCTTGGAAAGGCCGCCGTCTGTCGGATGGGTCGTTAACACGTGGTCCCGTGTGCGGGAGAGCCATACCCTGTGCATGTTAAAGAACACGCTGGATGGCCTTGACGGGAGGCTATCATCTGTCTCCCAACAGCTGTTCCAGTGGGTCCCCTCCCCCAACCTTCTCCGAGTCTTCAGGTTCCTTGTGACCTGGCCATTTAGCCCATGGTGTGCAAAAAAGTGCCGCTCAGAGGTAAAATAACCCAACCGTTATTACTAGGCTTTAATTTTTATGCCTAATGCAATGCGAATCATGTTTATGTATTCACCGCATAGCCCAGTATGAAATTTTTTGTCCTATAGGCGACGCTGTAAACACGTGAATCACGTTTAAAAAGATGGTGTTTTAAAAAAAAAAAGTTTTTTGACGTAATTTAATTATTAAATATTCGTGGTATTTTGAGCTAAATACAAGAAAATGGCATGGCCTGGAAGACCCAAATTTTCTTAGCATTGTGGCAGTGAACATGACAAAGCTATATTCGGCATTTTCAGAATAACGTGCTGTGTGTTGGGAACTGCTAAGAAAAAGAAATTTTATTTTTTTTTTTGTTTAAACATAAAATGGACATAAAGTATGTATTAATTGTTTCAGTTCAATCAGTTGTTTAATGAAACACATTGTCTTAGGACAGTACTGTGAATTTACTATGGTACTTGCTCAGGTAAGAATTTCAAATCTTTGCATGTGATAATTTGTGAATAGTAATAGTTGAATGAAGAAAACAATGAATGATCCAAATATGTGATCAAATAGTTTTAGAAGTTTAATAATTAGCAATATATACGTTTAATGTTATTTTACAGCTACCTAAAAAAATTGTGCTGCAAAAATAACTCAGTTGAAATATAAATGATTAAGTATTTAGAATCATTAGTTTTCATATGATTTTTGTGAACATGACAGTTGCAATAGTTTAATTTCCATCACTCATTTGTATATCTATATATGATAAAGTAGTTTATTATTATTACTAATAGTTTAAAAATATGTGGCAGCTGCTAGAAGAAGAAATTTACCAGAAGAAGTAATCGAAATAGAAATGACTATAAGTTTGTGTAGCTGAGGACAGATATGCTTGGAGAACTAAATTGCACGGTCTGGTTGCACCTCCGTAGTCCATGGCTGCTTGAGGAGGATGAGGAGGATGACGAGGTATGCAAAGGTAAATACTCAATATGTTCAAAAGTTGTCTGAAAATTTGTAAATACCATGTTGTTTTCCATGATTGTTAATTTGAAAGTAGTAATCTAAAAAAGTGTGAATAAATCGAATTTTGTTTTGTTATAAATGTTCTACTAATTTATTTCAGAAATGGGAGTAATAGGACATTTCTGATAAATTGTAGAAGAAATTGAATTTGAATCACATTAGAACTTCCTAAGCAATAAAAATGGGTAGATTTTCTTCTCTAATTACAATTTTGAATATTAAGTGAAAAACCGACGACCAGTGAGCAAAAGAGCCCTGGAGAAGAAATCTTGGCCAGCATTGGTTAACAAATTACATATTGTGGCACCATGCCCACTTTCCACGGGGGCGGGGGGGCTCAGTTGGTAGCGCGGCAGGCTCGAAATCTGTAGTTCCCAGGTTCGAATCCCAGCTGGGTCAGCGTTGAGAGTTATCTCCGCAAAATTTCCCGCCCTGCCCACGGTCAGTAGGGGACACCGATGGGCTTGGAAAGGCCGCCTTCCGTTGGATGGGACGTCACGCCGTGGACCCGTGTGCGGGAGAGCCATACCCTGTGCACGTTAAAGAACACGCTGGATGGCCTTTACGGGAGGCTACCATCTGTCTCCCAATAGCTGTTCCAGTGGGTCCCCTCCCCCAAATTTCTCAGAGCCTTCGGGGTCCATGTGACCTGGCCATTTAGCCCATGGTGTGCAAAAAAGTGCCGCTCAGAGGTAAAACAACCCAACACTTTCTACGGAACGTTGAGCTTGGTGAAAAACTGAATGCTCTCATGCCCTCATTTTTTATTAGTTAACGTCAGGCCACTCCAAAATACTCAGGGGTGATCACGACAATATCTCTTGACCTTCTTTCAATGAAATTTCAAAATTCTATCATAAACAGATCACGTGCAACATTCGAAACATTTTGTCATTTCCTTATTTAGTGATATTTAATGATATAAATTAATACTACCTAAATATTTGAAAAAGGCGAATTGTAATACTTTCTGAATATGTATTTGTTAAAAATATCGGAGTTCAATTTTTTTTTTTCAAATGAGAGAGGGCTCAAACATTCGAAAAGTGCCGCACGTAACAGTTCATCTATACCCTATATAACAGGAAAAGAATTTTTAATTTATCTTTGAAAACAAAGAATTATCTCTTAAAACCGAAACTGAGTTACGTGCCCCCCCCCCCCCCAAAAAAAAAAAAGAAAAAGATAGAAACAAAAATAAAGGGTGAACACATTGTTACCAATGAAAAGTACGAAATTAAGAATTTTTAGCATTAATACATAGTTTGCAATATTTTTTTCCATGTTTTAGAACTTTCAACTTTTCCACCGTTAGGGGACGCAATTATAGCTTTGGAGAGTTTCCGAAAATGCAAATTGTAATATTTTATTAATACCTATCAACACAAAATAAAATAATAAAAAAAATACCCTCTCAAGCAGCTGCTTGTCACAGAGGTCTGACAGGAACCAGTCAGTTTATATGTCAGAGTAGAAGGTCTGAGAAGATGGCAGGACCTCAGCAGAAAAACGACACGTACATCCATGCCTTACCCGGGGCTCGAACCCAGGTCCCTTAGATAAGTAGCCGAGCGCGCTAACCACTCCGCCATGGGACGGCTATCACACAAAAACCTATAATATTTTTTCTCTTATAACCAAAAAATTTCATTTCTCCCACCACCTTGGGTCTAAGGGGTCAACCCATTGTTTCCTACGGAAAGTTCAGGACCTTCACATTCCACCACCAAAATAAAAAAATTTCTTATTTAGCAACATCGTTTGCAATATTCGTTTGAAATTTTGGAATTTTCAACTTTTTCACCGTTAGAGGGGGCGGGGTGGCTCAGTCGGTTACGCGCCAGGCTCGTAATCTGTAGTTCCCAGCTTCGAGTCCCAGCTAGGACAGCGTTGAGATTTATCTCCGCAAAATTCCCCGGGCTGCCCACGGTCAGTAGGGGACACCGATGGGCTTGGAAAGGCCGCCGTTCGTCGGATGGGTCGTTAAGCCGTGGCCGCGTATGCGGGAGAGCCACACCCTGTGCACGTTAAAGAACACGCTGGATGAACTTGACGGGAGGCTACCATCCGTCTCCCAACAGCTGTTCCAGTGGGTCCCCTCCCCAAACCTTCTCTGAGCCTTCGGGGTCCATGTGACCTGGCCATTTAGCCCATGGTGTGCAAAAACTGACGCTCAGAGGTAAAACAACCCAACACTTTCGACGGAACGTTGAGCTTGGTGAAAAACTGAATGCTCTCATGCCCTCATTTTTTATTAGTTAACGTAAGGCCACTCCAAAATACACTGGGGTGGTCATGACAATACCTCTTGACCTTCTATCAATGAAATTTCAGAATTCTACCATAAACAGATCACATGCAACATTCGAAACAATTTTGTCATTTCCTTATTTAGTGATATTTAATGATATAAATTAATACTACCTAAATATTTGAAAAAGGCGAATTGTAATACTTTGTGAATATATATTTGTTAAAATTATCGGAATTCGTTTTTTTTTTCCAATGAGAGAGGGCGCAAATATAGCTTTTCAAATATTCGAAAAGTGCCGCACGTAACAGTTCATCAATACCTATATCACAGAAAAATAATTTTTTATTTATCTTTGAAAACAAAGAATTATCTCTTAAAACCGAAACTGAGTTACGTGCCCCCCCCCCCAAAAAAAAAAAAAAAGATAGAAACAAAGATAAAGGGTGAACACATTGTTACCAATGAAAAGTACGAAATTAAGAATTTCTAGCATAAATACATAGTTTGCAATATTTTTTCCAAGTTTTAGAACTTTCAACTTTTCCACCGTTAGGAGACGCAACTATAGCTTTGGAGAGTTTACGAAAATGCAAATTGTAATATTTTATTAATACCTATCAACAGAAAATAAAATAATAAAAAAAACACCCTCTCAAGCAGCTGCTTGCCACAGAGGTCTGACAGGAACCAGTCAGTTTATATGCCAGAGTAGAAGGTCTGAGAAGATGGCAGGACCTCAGCAGAAAAACGACACGTACATCCCTGCCTTACCCGGGGCTCGAACCCAGGTCCCTTAGATAAGTAGCAGAGCGCGCTAACCACTCGGCCATGGGACGGCTATCACAAAAAAACACCATAATTTTTTTTCTCTTATAACCAAAAAATTTCATTTCTCCCACCCCCTTGGGTCTAAGGGGTCAACCTATTGTTTCCTACGGAAAGTTCAGGACCTTCACATTCCACACCAAAATTACAAATTTCTTATTTAGCAACATCGTTTGGAATATTCGTTTGAAATTTTGGAATTTTCAACTTTTTTCACCGTTAGAAGGGGCGGGGGTGGCTCAGTCGGTAGCGCGCTAGGCTCGTAATCTGTAGTTCCCAGGTTCGAGTCCCAGCTGGGTCAGCGTTGAGATCTCCGCAAAATTCCCCGCCCTGCCCACGGTCAGTAGGGGACACCGATGGCTTGGAAAGGCCGCCGTCCGTCGGATGGGACGTTAAGCCGTTGAGCCGTGTGCGGGAGAGCCATACCCTGTGCACGTTAAAGAACATGCTGGATGACCTTGACGGGAGGTCTCCAACAGCTGTACCAGTGGGTCGCCTCCCCCAACCTTCTCTGAGCCTTCGGAGTCCATGTGACCTGGCCATTTAGCCCATGGTGTGCAAAAAAGTGCCGCTCAGAGGTAAAACAACCCAACTCACCGTTAGAGAGCGCAATTATAGCTATGAGAAGGTTCCGAAAGTGCGAATCGTAATTTATTATCACTTCCTATCCAACACTAATAAAAATAAATAAGTCACTTTGATACGGACGTAAAAATTTTTCAAATTATCTCTACAGAAAAAAAGTTCGATGACCGCAGACAGACCGACCCGAATAAAACTATTATATCGTTTAGAGAAAAAATCGAGCTAAAAGTAAATATATATAAAGTTTAGTTCCTATGTTAAAATAAAATTCTCTTGTGAAAGCAGTATGTGAAGACCGGATGCCGGAAATAAACTGCTGAACATTCCGTTGCAATGATAAAAATAAAATCAGTTTTTCTTTTATAGCCAAAAAACTGCTTTTCCCCCACCCCTTTGGGTCTAAGGGGTTGGGGTTGTTTGGGTTGTTTTACTTCTGAGCGGCACTTTTTTTTCACACCATGGGCTAAATGGCCAGGTCGCAAAGACCCCGAAGGCTCAGAGAAGGTTGGGGGAGGGGACCCACTGGAACAGCTGTTGGGAGACAGATGGTAGCCTTCCGTCCAGTTGGGTTGTTTTACCTCTGAGAAGCACTTTTTGCGAACACAATGGACTAAATGGCCAAGTCACAAGGACCCCGAAGGCTCAGAGAAGGTTAGGGGAAGGGACCCACTGGAACAGCTGTTGGGAGACAGATGGCAGCCTCCCGTCAAGTCCATCCAGCGTGTTCTTTAACGTGCACAGGGTTTGGCTCTCCCACAGACGGGGTCACGGCTTAACGTCCCATCCGACGGACGGCGGCCTTTCCAAGCCCATCGGTGTCCCTACTGGCCGCGGGAAAGGCGGGGAATTTTGCGGAGATAAATCTCAACGCTGACCCAGCTGGGACTCGAACCTGGGAACTACAGATTACGAGCCTGGCGCGCTACCGACTGAACCACCCTAAGGGATTGGGAAATTGTTTCTGTAGGTAACAATGGTCCTCTTTCACGTTATTAGAACACCATTCACATTAGTAGAGATAGATGGAAAAAGAATGTTTTATATTTTTCATGGGTGGGATAAAATTTCTCAAAGGTCGAAGTTCGTGTATGACTGCTTTAGCAGAAAAGTGTCTGTGATGATAAAGTGAAGCTGAAACTGTGATCTGCATTTGAAAATAATGGTCATAATTTTTAGCTCGTTTTCAGGGAAAAAAAAACAACAAGATAATATTTTCATTTTGACGCCCTCTAATTGCCAAGAAGATATTTCACTGGTGGTACAAGTTAAATTTACGAACGTGGAGAAAAATAAAATAATCCTGCACTGAAATTCAACATTGATTAAAATTAGAAATGCATTTTTTTAGTAGAGTTCATAGTTGCATGTAATGAAAACCAGAAGAATAACATATCACCTCTGGCAAATATCGGATTCTAAGGATTGGGGATTTCTAAGGATATGGGATTCTATGGGATTCTAATTATGGGATTCTCTAATATATATTCACACCTCTGGCAAATATCGGATTCTAAGAGACTAACGGATTATTCAGAAAACATAAATAATAATTTTCTTAATACTTTTTCATCCACCTCCTCCTACATGAGACCATAGATATTACTGAAACTATAAAGTTGTTGACCTGCACTCAGGGATGGTTTAATGATCAATTCCATGGACGGCTGTCTTTGCAAGCTCATCGAGGAATCCTTTCCCTTCGATAGTAGGATGGGACAAATTCTCAAACACCGAAATTTCAAATTTCTATCTTAACTAATTCTTTTATAATATTAGCTTAGAGATTTGGTATTTTCGAAAACTTTTCCAATGTTGGAGGGCTAAAGTAAACCTCTTTTGGTAGATTTGAAACTAATTTATAAATACATATCCAAATCAAAATGAATTTATAATAATATCTTAAAAATAAAAAGTTGAATATTAAATAGACAGGCATATGACAAAAATAAAAGTATTACATGTTTAAAAAAAAAACAAATTATAATGTACAAATTATAACAAGTAATTTTTAATAATAATAATATTTTAATAATAATTAATTTTATAATAATAATTTATATTAATTAAATTATAATAATAATTTTTTTTTCAAGAGCACGAGTATAGATATCTAAGTGATGTCTGAAAAAACATCTGTTCAAAACACTGTAACACAAAAATCAACTCAAAACACTGTAAGAATAATAATGAGTAGTAAAATAACCTGAATTAGAAAACCGAAGGCCTTGTTAATCAACTTCTGATTCTTTCAAGGTATTTTAAATCGTGATGAAATTCGACATCAGTAAGGGGCTCCACAACTGAAATGCACTCCACACAGACACAAAGTACACATCGCCCTGCTGTTCAAGCAGCGAAGAAGATTTTGCAAGTAGCCCGCCAAAATGAGTCGGTGAAGAGAGTGTGTCTGACTTCCTCCAATGGGAGACGCCTTACGCTCTCACAGCTTTCCGATCACGTGGCTCAAGTCAAGAGAAACAGGTTGCTGATTACGGTCTCGTGTCGCTTCGTTCTCTCAAGGTTATTCAGCTCCATCGAGTCACCTGGGGCAGTTGTAACGTGCGGAAGTCGGAGAGATTTCTCAAGGCAGACAAGTCAGCCACCAATCCTTAATTGATTTCTTTTGCGTCTTGTGAATGTTCTGCTATTAATTAAAATTGGCAAAATATTAAAAAAAATTATTTTCATCTGTTTTGGCATTTGGTGAAAATGGACTTTCACCAAATGTTTTTTTCATTTGGTGAAACCAGTTTTAGGGTCACCACCACCTTCACCAGTTTTAGGGTGGACAGGCTTAGAGATGGGAGAGGGAAGGTGGGCTTCCCGTAGGGCTGCAGGGGATAGCGTTCATTCCCTTGTTTGTCATAGGGCAGTTCTGTGTGGGAGAGTCCATCGATGACTTTTTGCAATCGATAGATATAGATGTTTTCGAAAAAAAAAACAATCGATACATCGATTGTACTATCGATAGAGTTTTAATGTTGCCAACTTATAGATATGATATTTTTGTTATGTTTAGCTGGAAAAAAGTGCCAATAAAACTTGTAAAAGATAATATATTCCAGTGACTTGGGCTCTTTAAAAATATTTTGAATTGAAAAATTATATTTTTTGATATAAAAATATTAAAAGCGAATATTATATTCAGTAAACTGTTAATACGTATCAATTCAATGTTATGCGTCTGAAATCATTTTTCTTTTCTGATTGGGACTAAAGTTACCACTGGGAAAGTTTGCGAAAACATTCTTTTCGACAAAAGCAGCCGAAGTAGATAATCTGATGAACTACGACAACACTTGTAGGCAAACACACAAGCGTCCACGCTCGATATTATAATGAGCTATGTTATGCAACCTTCGGTTTCTGGACTATTCCACCTTATCTAGGTGTAGCTTAACACTGTGATATATGTGATTCAAGATGAAGCAGGATACGGAGAAGAATTTTGTTCGGTACATAGAAAATCCAGTTATGATCTCTGAACTCTGGATCGAACCACAGCCATAGGTTGCAGCTGGCAACTTTCTGACGACTCGTGATCAATCGCTTTGAGAAGCACGGTTTGGAAAGGTTTGCACAAACAAATGATTTCTGGTGGTACGGTAAAGAGCGAGTACGATTCCTACTAACGATAGAGAAAAGAAAATACAGTGACTCTTTATTTCCACGTGTTTCACTCTCTTTGCTCGGACGAAATCTCGTGGCTTGAAAGGAGAAAGGACTAGCAACTTCGGAACTTTCTGTTGTGTAACTTAGTCATCTAATTCCCTCATACTTAGAACTTTTATTGTGCGTTTCAACTGAAAAAAATGGCTCACCGGCAAAAAATAGCTTTGAATACAGTCAAAGTTACTCATTCTGGCGTCTACTATCTCAATGCAGTTGAAGCGCTATGGAAATTAGGGGGCCAAAGAGATTCTGTGGAATGTGCCCAATCAATAAACCCAGGCACGATCAGAGTGCTGTTTAAATCAATTGCTGAACCAATCAAGTCGGCGGTAAAACCATCTATTGCGAGTTGATGATGGATCATATGGCTAGTGTTTATATTAAAAAATTGCCACCATGCCTCACTGACGGGAGCGGGGGTGGCTCAGTCGGTAGCGCGCCTGGCTCGTAATCTGTAGTTCCCAGGTTCGAGCCCCAGATGGGTCAGCGTTGAGAATTATCTCCGCAAAATTCCACGCCCTGCCCACGGTCAGTAGGAGACACCGATAGGCTTGGAAAGGCCACCGTCTGTCAGATGGGATGTTAAGCCGTGGCCTCGTGTGCGGGAGAACCATATCTTGTGCACGTTAAAGAACACGCTGGATGGCCTTGATGGAAGGCTATCATCTGTCTCCTAATAGAAAAATGATTTTTTGAAAAATCATATCCAACCAATGCTCTTTGATTTTAATTTTAACAAAAGCGGTGTCATTTGACTTATTATCGTGCTCTTTGAAAATTCGATTATTATGTTTTTTAACGGCTAAACTGCTGAAATTAAACTTAACGTGACCAGATGCATGAAAATTGCTTTGGATACTAAGCAGCAATATCGATGATACAAATGTATATTCAGAATGAAGACATGCAAAGATGCATGAACATATCATTTGCCTTTCGCAGTAAAATATAATTTTCTTAAATATTGGACATATCGTCGAGATACATCCGTTATGTACCTGTTGTAAATAACCCATGAGGCTAGTGATTGAACGAATGATATTAGATTGTATTAAACTACTTTATTAATATAGTGGTAGTTACTGCCAATTTTCTATTGATTTCTACTTATTTTCCAATTGCTTTTCCCACGTATTTTGTTGCGTTTCTCAATTTATGTGGGTGTTAAAACGACTGTTCCAGTATATATTTACAACATTTTGACCCATCACAACAAGTTGTGTATTCACACTCTAGAACATTTACCACCCCTTCTTTTTCCCCTCCCAAAAGTGGGGAATAACATAAACAATTGTTTTTCTATATCAATGTGATTCTCACCAGTAGTGAATGAAAAGTGCTTTGAACACTACTCTAAGATATAGGGGAGACTTCTCTAATATATGAGGAGTTAGCGAAGATATTCACTTGGAATTGCCTTGCATCAACTTAAATATAGTGCAGGATATTATGAGGCAAGTTTTAAAATGTGCCCAGAAATAATAACTGATTGTAAACAATTATGCCCCTATATATATATATCTGTAATAAGACGGATCCAACTTCAATTGTCGAAAATGTGTATGCATGTCATTACTATATCACGATTTTTCATTTTATAAGAGACTGAATTTCTTTTTACTTAACTGGTAATTGTTGCACAAATTCCTTCGAATATTTCGGTAATGCATAGATATACTGTATATATATATAGTAAGATTCTGTTATTATTAATATATATTCCATGCAGGTCGATTACAGTAAAGCCATTGTACAGGTATTTTAGGTATTAAGTGTTCAAGTGGCTTGTTGCTCCAAATATTAAATCGATCATTTTAATTTTGTTATGGAAAATATTTTTCTCCACATTCATGCATTAGGATTCAAACGTGTCAAAAGCTATAATATTTGCTCAGTAATTGCAGCACAGGTAAAAAATGCAGTAAAATTATTTAAATAAACTTTAAACTAATAAAATTCGCATTTAAATATTATAACTAAAGACAATATTGTAATATGTTTTAATAACGTACAGATATTTTGAAGATGATTTTATAATAATTGTAGTAAAGAGTTGTTTTTCAGAGAGGTAAAGGTCGATAAAGAAAAACTTTTATGGTAATCATTATTTATGAATTTAAGAAAACTGTTGTAACGAATTCTTTTTATGGTAGAATACTATTAATTCGATGTCTAGTCTACGGACCTGTGTGCTGTTTAGGAGTTGTAGGTGGATGGATATTTGAAGCTTGCGAACTGATACAGTTGCTTGAGTTGTAATGTTTCTAACGGAATTCTGTAAATTTATGTTCTTTGTCTGTAATGACAAGATCATTAATTCGTTAAAACTGTTTGTTCCAATAAATCGTTAATAAGGTTTAAGTCACTGATCATTTAGTTTCAGTTGTTTTCTTAACCGTGGTAAGTGTCTTGTTATAGAATTTCCATCGTTTGAAGTAGTTCTCTGTGACTGGATTATTCTGTAATGATGTTGTTTCAAGACAGCTCTGTTCAGTACTAAAAATGAAATACCGAGACTAAATTAATATTTAGATTTAATTAACGATTTTCTGCAATAAACTATAGCAATGAATAAATGTCCTTCAAGTCATTACAGACGACCAATCTAAATTTACTTTGATCATCTGTAACGACTATCCTTAGCAGTATTACTAACTCAACCAACACTATGTACATCACCGTCCCTTTGCACAGTTGTATCGCGTTCGCTTGCAGTGACATTGCTTCTGCCGATGTCCGAGTCAGAATCCTAGGATGGCACAGTCGTTTGTTCAATCATTTACGTTGCGATTGTCTCTCATTAACAGTTCAGTTCCAGATAAGTACAGTCGCTCAGAGAAGTATCCGAACGCTATGGTTGATTACAGAATTCTAAAAAAATATCTGGCAACGATTTGTTTTTGGAAATTAGTAAACTGGCAACCTTCGTGTACTGTACACGAAGGTTGCCAGATCACTAATTTCTAAAAAAATTGTTGCCAGATATTTTTCGTGTACTGTACACCAAGTCACATCCGACGGACGGCGGCCTTTCCAAGCCCATCGGTGTCCCCTACTGACCGTGGGCAGGGCGGGGGAATTTTGCGGAGATAAATCTCAACGCTGACCCAGCTGGGACTCGAACCTGGGTCTACAGATTACGAGCATGTTGCGCTGCCAACTGAGCCACCGCCGTCCCCCATTCACAAGGTAGGCGACGGCAGCGGTCCTAGAAATTTCGGACACTTTTCGAGGGATCACTCCCGACCATGGCAGCCAGAAACCAAATCTGTTATCGCAACAAGGCTAAAACTCAGTGGTACCATGCCATGAAATTAAGATCAATCAAGTAGCTGCGGAACTGGAAGAGAACTGCTCATTTCTGTCACCATGACGTCACACCTCTGCCCGGCTGTTCGCCGGAAACTTCAATTACATAATATGATCATTCCTAAGTTTAGAGGAATATTTTTCCAAAGTTTCGAAAATTTTTCAAAGTTGGAATTTTGCATTTTTCGAAAATGGAGTTTCCATTGTTAGGGCTCTAAAGTTGAAAAAAATACGTTTATTAACAATTTACTGAATATTCCTCTTTTACTTGCTTAATTGAAAAGAGGAATAATAAGTTTTTTTAATTATAATCATAGTAATTAAAGTATATTTCAATTATTTCAAAATTTCTTAGCCTATATTCTTTAAATGTTTAAATTATAGTACATATAAGTAATATATATATAATATATATATAACTTCAATTATAGTTTTCCCCAAATTCTATAGACACAGATCTAAATGGTTCCTGCATAAACAGTAGCTGAAACGTTGGTATTCAGCGAATTAGAAAAGATAATGCAATTCCAGAATAGTATATGAAATTATGCACAAAAATATTACAGAATATATTTACGTAATTTGCCAACGATATTTTTTAGTGATCTGTCAACCTTCGTGTACGTACACGAAGATCGCCAGACAACTAATTTCTAAAAAAATTGTCGCCAGATATTTTTTTCTGAATTCTGTAATTAACCACAGTGTTCGGATATTTATTTGAGTGACTGTACACGAAGAATGCCTGATCACTGATTTCTAAAAAAATCATTATCAGATATTTTTTCTGAAATCTGTAATCAACCATATTGTTCGGATATTTATTTGAGCGACTGTACGAAGACGAAGGTTGCCAGATCACTAATTTCTAAAAGAATTGCTGCCAGATATTTTTTCTTTATGCTGTAACCAATCATATATCTATAAATATATATATATATTTCTATATCATCCTCCGCATATACAGGGCTAAAGGCGAAAGTTTGACTCCAGAGGTTACGTTCGAGGTTCATCCGTGAGCAATAGTGATTACGTCTCTTTTAAGGAAAAACATCAATAGTTGCTGCTTTCCTGGTTGTATTTTCCCTCTTGCTGATATTCATATTGGGTTGGGTTGGGTTGTTTCACCTCTGAGCGGCACTTTTTTGCACACAATGGGCTAAATGGCCAGGTCACATGGACCCCGAAGGCTCAGAGAAGGTTGGGGGAGGGGACCCACTGGAACAGCTGTTGGGATACAGATGGTAGCCTTCTG
The DNA here is from genome assembly GCA_038380435.1 of Ryuthela nishihirai. Lineage (NCBI taxonomy): Eukaryota > Metazoa > Arthropoda > Arachnida > Araneae > Heptathelidae > Ryuthela > Ryuthela nishihirai. Next base: position 649,391 of record JAWZYU010000137.1, on the reverse strand, counting down.
TCAAGGCCATCCAGCGTGTTCTTTAACGTGCACAGTGTATGGCTCTCCCGCACACGGGGCCACGGCTTAACGTCCCATCCGACGGACGGCGGCCTTTCCAAGTCCATCGGTGTCCCCTACTGACCATGGGCAGGGCAGGGAATTTTGCGGAGATAAATCTCAACGCTGACCCAGCTGGGACTCGAACTATTCATATTGGTAAACGGCCTTTCGATCTGTTTAGACTCGATACAGTGATTATGCCAATCAACCCTAAAGGTTTTTCTTTCCTCCTGTTCTAACCACCACTATTCTTTCAAACTCGATTATTAGAAAAACGAAATGTTTCGTTTAATCTAATTGGGGAGTCTTAAAAGCTCGATAAGTATCCGGAACGCATCCCTGCGATGCATCATAAGAGTCAAAAGATAGATATGGGCGTATACTGTGAACAGGACACCTACAATGAATGGCCGAACGATGTACAGTTAATCTGAGGAAGATCGAAGCTTCCCTTTTAAGGCTACTAAGAATATTCTTTAAAGTATCGCTGTCCTGCCCACGGCTTAACCGATCTACGACAGCCTTTCAAAATCATTCATGTCTTATTTCTCACCAACAGAACGATGGGGTTCACCGGGGATAAGTTTCTTCGCTGACATAATTGGGACTGGAACCTGGGTACTGCAGATTACGAGTCTGACACGCTGCCAACTAAGCCAACTCTCGTCTCTCATTCAAATGAGCTATATATTTCATTCAATATTCTTTTACAAAACACAAAGGATGGAGATAGAAGCTCTCTTAAGCCATTCCAGGCTTCTCTTACAACATCAAACACCGCCTTCTCTATAACACTGCCTGTCCATTTGCCCTCTAAGCGTGGTGGGGATGGGGGTGGCTCAGTAGGTAGCGCGCTAGGCTTGTAATCTGTAGTTTCCAGGTTGGAGTCCCAGCTGGGTTAGCGTTGAGATTTATCTCCGCAAAATTCCCCGCCCTGCCCATGGTCAGTAGGGGACACGGTGGGCTTGGAAAGGCCGCCGTCCGTATGATGGAACGTTAAGCCGTGGCCCCGTGTTTGGGAGAGCCATACCCTGTTTACGTTAAAGAACAAGCTGAATGGCCTTGACGGGAGGCTACCATCTGTCTCCCAACAGCTGTTCCAGTGGGTTCCCTCCCCCAACCTTCTCTGAGCCTTTGGGGTCCATGTGACCTGGCCATTTAACCCATGGTGTGCAAAAAAAGTGCCGCTCAGAGGAAAAACAACCCAACCCAACGCCCTCTGAGTAAAAAAAAAAAAAAAAAACTTCCGCCTAGTTTAAGCGTTTTGCACTAGATGGCAGCATCTGCCTGGAGTGCCAAATGTTTAAACTAGGGCTTAACTATAGCTTAAACTATATTTCAATATGGGAAATTACTGATACTAAATAATTTTCTACATATTCAGCAAATAATATTACAGTTATTAAACCAGTATAGAAATAAATCTGCGTTGCATTGCTTCTGTTACAGCTCAAATATAGGAAAAACATATATATACTATCCGTTATCCTAATTGCTAATGGATAGTTTCAGATGCTTGAGTCCTACTTTTCATGACTTTCAATATTGAAGGAATAAATTTAATCCTAAATATACTGCTCTACCAAAATATTACAGAATTTTCATGTTATATCCATGGGAATCTAATTTCGAAGCTCTATAATTTCTATAAGACGCATTCAATGGAAAAATATAACAGAAGATAAAAATCATTCATACAAGCATACAGGTCCAATGAATGTAACATCCAAAAGATCTGTGGCGTCACTTATAACCTCAGGTGAAGAGAAATTGTTCGGGAATTACCACACTAGTCTACGACAACAACGTTGGCGTTTAATTCTTCCATTATTAGCTGTAAAATAATTTAAAAAACTTTTCCGAAAAATTTAGGATCCTGCAGAAATTTTTCCGTGCAACGAAACTGAGGAGTGAAATAAAATTTCCGTAAGTGAGAAATTAGTAAGTGAGAAATTTTATTACAACAGTCCCCGATTTACGAAAATTATGTAAATAATTTCCATAAATATATCTATGTTCATAATTTTCGCAAATCGGAGAATGCTGTAATAAAAAAAAATTAAAGCACCGTTTTGTTTTTCGTTTATTATACTATTCTTCTATCTTTGTCCATAAACATCCGGAACGCATGCATAGGATGCATTACAAGAAGTCGAGAATCGCAGCAATCACTTGAAAAAGACGTTTATTACTGGTGGACAATGGATTAAGTCTAACATATCCTATCATGTTACAGTTAGTGTAACATGGGGTGCATTAAAAGACGTCACAATAACAGTAACTGGGTTCGGATCCACAAAACATCGAAGGGGAGGGAGTGGGGGCAAGAAACACCATCGAACCAGAAAAATGCAAGGAAGGGGTTGCAAAAGACTGGATTAATGTAGTATAACACAACACCCTCCGTTTTACAGGTCTTTAAAATTTGCTAAATACTTTAGATATTTTGAGAAACTCTCTTACACTTACTAGTATTCTGAAAGGGTGTGCGTGCTGGTCCCTTAAGCCTCAAATAAAATGTTTATATATTACCACGGAAATTAGATAAAATCGGTAGAAACTTGTGCAAATATTACTGCGTTATTGATAGATGACCAAAGGGAAAAATGACTTTCGATAATGAGAAAAAGTTAATTTGAAAATTCAATGATGTTGTTTTAAAGAGAAAAAAAAAATGTACTTCGATAAAGTCACAATTTTAAAGAAATTTTTATTTTATCAAAATGAAGGGATCATTCTGCTGACAGAGCAATCCATTTCAAAAAATTACTCGGGTGTTGCGTAAAAAATTTGAATTAAATGTGTGAAATTTCAGTCGTGCAAATCTCGAAGTCTACAGAGTGAAATGGAAACAAGAGATTTTGGTTAATAAAGTGAACAGAGGTTCAGCAATAGCTAATAATTATATTTAAATAAAAATTAGGAAAATTTAGATTTTAGATGGATTATAGTAACATATTTAAGAAGTGTGTTGAAGATCTCGACATGCATCTGCAGAGAAAAAAACCATTGTAGTTACCTCAACAAAACTTTAATTGTCCTTCAAACTACTTCCCTGCAGCCTCTGTGGAAAGTTGCAAACGTCTACGCCAATTCTGGAAAGATTGGTGGTACTCCTGTTGGGAAAAATAATTCACAACTGTGTATAAACGTATTTTGCACTGGGGCGGGGGTGGCTGAGTCCGTAGCGCACCAGGCTGGTAATCTGTAGTTCCCAGGTTCGAGTCCCAGCAGGGTCAGCATTGAGATTTATCTCCGAAAAATTCCCCGCCCTGCCCACGGTCAGTAGGGGACACCGATGGGCTTGGAAAGGCCGCCGTCCGTCGGATGGGACGTTAAGCCGTGGCCCCGTGTATGGTAGAGCCATACCCTGGGCAAGTTAAAGAACATGCTGGATGGCCTTGACGGGCCATCTGTCTCCCAACAGCTGTTCCAGTGCGTCCCCTCCCCCAACCTTCTCTGAGCCTTCGGGGTCCATGTGACCTGGCCATTTAGCCCATGGTGTGCAAAAAAAGTGCCGCTCAGAGGTTTTGCATTGTTTTACCTCTGAGCAGCACTTTTTTTGCACACCATGGGCTAAATGGCCAGGCCACAAGGACCCCGAAGGCTCCGAGAAGGTTGGGGGAGGGGACCCACTGGAACAGCTGTTGGGAGACAGATGGTAGCCTCCCGTCAAGGCCATCCAGCATGTTCCATCCAGTACGTGCAGAGGGTACCGCTCAGAGGTAAAACAACCCAACCCAGCATTTTGTACCTTGAACCTTTGCACCCTTAAAAACGTTTTCTGAGCAAATTACCTTTTAATTAAAAAAAATAAAACAATAATCGTACGGTGCAAAATTGGGTAAATATACTAGATGGGGCAAATATTTGATTTTTTTACTCTTCCAGATAGGTCATAACTTTCAAGTTTTGTGAGCACGTTGTTTTACCTCTGAGCGGCCCTTTATTGCACACCATGGGCTAAATGGCCAGGTCACATGGACCCCGAAATCTCAGAGAAGGTTGGGGGAGGGGACCCACTGGAATAGCTGTTGGGAGTCAGATAGTAGTCTCCCGTTAAGGCCATCCAGCGTGTTCTTTAACGTGCACAGGATATAGGTCTCACACACACTGTCTATGGCTTACCGTCACATCCGAGAGATGGCGCTCTTTCCAAGCCCATTGATATTTCCTACTGAGTGTGGGCAGGACAGGGAATTTTGTGGAGATAAATCTCAACGCTGAACCATCTGGGAACTACAGATTAGAGCCTGGTGCACTACCCACTGAGCCATCCCCGTCCCCCAATGTTGGTGTAGTATTACCATTTAAATGCCTTTTTTTAGGTAATGTATCCATGGCTATCACTCCTTGGTAATTGAAAGAAACTGTGAACATCTTTTTTCTTGAGCGAAAGTCTTGTCGGAGGATTTGTGGACCTGGTTCTTCTTCAGCAACTCAAACATAGTTTCGATCTTTCTGGGAGTTGTATAGTAATAAAACCTCGTCTCATCTCTGTGACAATCTTCTATTAACCATTTGGGGCCATAGGTTCAACCATTGTCAACATTTCCTTGCAGGAGTAGACTCAAGTCCTCTTTTCAGCTCTCTGAGCTTGTGGGATACACATTTGGCACAGATGCTTCGGATTGCTGATGAATAATTGTTTCCACACTGCCAGTAGATAAACTGGCATTATCTGAATGGTGATGTGTGGGTTTTCCTTAATCAGTTTAAGACACGAACATCAGCAACGGTTCTCTCGTTCACGGCCTCCTTTGTCTTCGTGCACGAGGGAATTCTTCGAAGCTCTGCCTTCCTTTTCTGAATTTGTGCATCCATCTCGTAACAGTGCCATGTGAACAGGCATTATCCTCATATACTTGTGATAAATTGGCATGAATTTTTTTCTCTACATTCCGAACCTATATCCTTCTAAAAATGTAAAATCTTTCACCTTCTTTAGTAGGCTCCACAGTAACAATGCACAGATTTCGCAGACCGAACTTTACGCTCCGCCAGAGAAGATAGAAATGATGATAAAGCCTTTGATTTCAATACGTAATGAAGCACTCCGTAAGCATTTATTAATTGCTTTTCTGTTTTCTAAGGAGAAAATGGTTCTTTTTTTAATGACTTATAATTAACTGTTACTTTGAGAAAGAAATTATCATTAGAAAAAGGAAAAGGGTATATGGAGTATATACAGTTTCACTGTAAAGTGAAAGACCTATTGATAGGTATCGCTGAAGATTTAATTCATCAGTATTCCTTTGCATTTGGGGTTTATATATTTTATGGTAAAGGGCTCTGACGTTTATCTAGAGAGTTGCAGATTCGATTCCCGCTATGTCAGTAATAATTTATCGGACAGATAATTGCTATTTCTCCTAATTTCCTAATTTCAACCCAATTGTCATATCCTCCCAATTGTGCTCCATCCAATTGTCCACCCAACTGTCGCACTTCCAGTTGTTATCCACCCAGATGACTTCCATTCAATTGTCGCGATCCCGTATAAAATTCATAGAATACAATATGTTTAAAAAGAATTCAAATGCAAAACCTTTATCTTAAAAAGGAAATGACGACTTGTTTTCATTGAAGATGGAGTTGGGAGATATATGTGATGGATGATGTGGGATATATAGCTTGAGAGTCCTCAATTGTTCTCTCATCATCGCTATCATCCTTCCGTTATACAGTGCTAAAGGCACAAGTTCAAATCCGGAGATTACGTTTCAGTCTCATCGGTGAACAATAGTGATGACGTCGTTTTTAAGGAAAAACAACAATAGCTGTTGCTTTCCTGCTTGCATTTTCCGTCTTGCTGATATTCATTTTGCTGAACTGCCTTTCGATCTGTTTAGACTCGATCAGTGACTATGCCAATCGGCCTCAAAGGTTTTTCTTTACTCCTGTAGTAACTACCACTAATATTTCAAAGATCCTAGTTACAAATAAGAAATTTTTCTTTTTATCCGATTTTATCCTGATATTCATTATAAATCCGGAACGCATCCATAGGATGATGCATCATAAGAAGTCAAGAATCGAAGAATTCATTTGAAAGACTTTTTTTTTTACCGATAGACAATGGATTCAATCTAACGTATCGTGTTACACACAGAGCAACGTTGAATGCATTATAAGACGTCACAATAATAGTGACCGGATCCGGATCAAAAAAAGGTCCAAGGGCAGGGAGTGGTGGCAAGAAACACCATCGAACCGTAAAAATGCAAGGGAGGGGTTGCAAAAGACTGGATTAATGTAGTGTAACACATCCCCCTCCATTTTTCAAGTCTTTAAAATTTGCTAAATATGTTAAATATTTTAGACACTCTCTTACACTTACTAGTATTCTGAAATGTTGTGCTTGCTGGTCCCTTAAGCCTCGAATAAAATGTTTATATTACCACGGACGGTAGATAAAATCTGTAGAAACGTGTGCAAACATTACTGCATTGTTTATAGATGACCTAAGGGGAAAATGACTTTCTATCATGAGAAAAAGGTAATTTGAAAATGCCATTATGATATTTTAAAAAGAAAAAAGCACTTTGATAAAGTCACAAATTAAAAGAAAAATTTATTTTATGAAAATGAAGCGATCTTTCTGCTGACAGAGCAAACAAGTTCAAAAAATTTCTCGGCTGTTGCGTAAAAAACTTGAATTAAATGTGTGAAATTTCAGTCGTGCCAATCACGAAGTCTACAGAGTTAAATGGAAAGGAGAGATGTTGGTTAATAAAGTGAATAGACCTTAAATAATAGCGTATAATTATATTAAAAGAAAAATTAGAAAAATGCAGGTTTTTTAGATGGATTGGTAGTGACATTTTTATTATTCTCATTTGCTTTTCCTGACTCTTCCATTAATTTGCTCAATAATCAATAATCAGGCATTTGGGGATTTTTCAATTATCCTACGCCTAATGCTACCCATTTTAATTTGAAATAAAGAGTTATAGGAAGTTAAATCACTTTTTCTTTCCTTTCCATGGCACATCAATACATGATTCCCTTCCCAAGTACTTTCCTTGTTAATCCGAATTCGAAAGTTCAGTCAGCCTTGATTTGGCGTCTCGTTTCGGTGGGAAGCACCTTTCCTATAATGCACTGTTGCATCCTACTGATTAATGACAAAGGTCAATCTCTGCTATTTGCTGCTCAATGTTGCGATAGATATAAGTACCTTAGCAGGTTAAGGTCTGAAAAAATCTCGACCTCTGATCGATATGACCATGTCAAAAACTTTTCTAGCCCCTCCCCCCTCCCCCCACACTCACAACCACCACCACATTTATTCTGGGTTCCGTGAGCTTCTCTCGAAGCAAAGGGAATGGGATGTTCTTGTCCCTGGCCTCCAATCAGGGAGAGGCATGCGCAGATGCATTTCAATGCAGAATGTAAGGTCACGCAGGACAGAGAATTTCATCCTGCTGCATCACAACCCCCCCCCCCCCCCCTCAGTTCCTCGAATGCCGACTCTGATTGTGTGCCCCATTTCAACTGTTCAGGTGCCTGCTTCAGAGTCACGTCTGTGAGTGGCTTTGCAATCGCTGCATATTGATCTAGGTAGTGTCGCTAATATCCGAAGAGTCCTAATATGCTCTTCAGTTCCTTCTTCATTCGAGGAGCTTTCATCTTTCTGATGATCTCTAGTTTTGCATGGTGGGGGCGATTCCTGACGAACCCACAAATTGGTGTGACCAAAATATTTGTCTCTCTACTCCTCCAAGTACACTTTGCTAGGTTGATTGTGAAATATTTGACATTGATATCCCTAAGATCCTCTCTAAAATGTTAAGATGATCATCCCAGCTGTTCGTAAAAGAAAGCTCTATCATTTAGATATGCACAGCAATAATCAACATGGGGAGTAATTATGGTATTCATATTTTTCTGGAAAAATATCCCAGAGTTCTTCAGTTTGGAAGAGAAGCACTTCCCACTGTCACAGCCCTCGGTGGGTCACGAATGCTGTGTAACCTTTACTACAGAGGCTAATGCGTACTCTACTACAGGGGCTAATGCATTTGTCATTATCCCTTTAGCATATCCAGAGTTGTTGTATAGCTCGGCCGTTCCACCTGGTACAGCAACTCTATTGGGTTTCATTGGGTGTTGAAACGTGTACGTACACGAATGTTGCCAAATCGCTAATTTCTTAAAAAAATATCAATGCCAGAATATTTTTCTGAATTCTGTAATCAACCATAGTTATCGGATATTATCTTTGAGCGATTGTACAGAGGGTATGGGAAGTTTAAGTCCCATCCAATGTACGGTGGAATTACTGGACAACGGTTGGTTCCAGATCCAACCGTTGTCCCCTTTATCACTGAGGAAGAATGGAGGTTAGAAGAGTAAACCTTAAAGCAAGCACAACTGCGAACCCAACTTCGGAACTGAAGATTAAGAGAACGGCACACTGCTGGCTGAGCCATCTCCTGCTCCGAAATTAATGGGCATATACTGTGAACAGGACACTTACTATGAAGGGTCAAACGCTGTACAGTACCTATGAGGAAGATGGAAGCTTCCCTTTAAAGCTACCAAGAATATTCTTTAAAGTATCGCTCTCCTGCCCACGGCTTAACTGATCTACGACAGCCTTTCAAATTCATTCATGTGTTCTCTCTCACCAACAGAACGATGGGGTTCACCGGGGATAAGTTTCTTCGCTGACGTAATTGGACTGGAACCTCGGAACTGAAGATTACGAGTCTGGCACGCTCCCAACTCTCGTCTCTCATTCAAATGAGCCATATATTTCATTCAATATTCTTTTGCAAAACGCAAAGGATGGATATAGAAGCTCTCTTAAGCCATTCCAGGCTTCTCTTACAACATCAAACACCGCCTTCTCTATAACACTGCCTCTCCATTCGCCCTCAAAGTAAGTAAAAAAAACTTCAACTTCCGCCTAGTTTAAGCATTGGTCACTAGATGGCAGCATCTGCCTGAAAAACATTTAAATATGGGAAATACTGAACTGGATAATTTTCTACATATTCAGCAAATAATATTACAGTTATTAAACCAGTATAGAAATAAATCTGCGTGGCAATGCTCTTATTACAGCTCAAACATAGGAAAAACGTATACATTCTATCCATTAGCCATAATTTCCAATGGATAATTTCAGATGCTTGTGTCTTATAGATTGATAGGAGACTTGGAATTCGAATCGTCATTTCGAACATGACAATCTCTCCAATTGATCGTCATAAGCAGTGGCGGCTCGTAGCTAAAATTAGTGGGGGTGCTGCTTCAGAAAATTTTTAACCTTTGTTTTAAAATTGTGTAAAAGGAAACAAACATGTATAAAAAGAAAATTTATTCACAAACTCGATAAAATCCTAAAGGAACAAAATCAAACATTTTTACTTACTTTAATCTAAATTGTTACAGTTCAAGCTTAATCTATTCATTTAAAAATAAAATCCATTCTTTTTGTTTTAATTTGCGCGAAAAAAAAATGAATCAAATAGAATAGCTGGAAGCAGGATAATAATCTACTTCTACACTTTATCACATTCAAGAATATGGTACACGGTTTTTAAGCACAACACAGGCGGAGTAAAAAAAACTACCTTCAACCAGCACGCCAGGGTCGGCACTGCGGGAACGACAGTGCTCTCTCTCCCTTGCAACCTCGCGTGTAGCTTCCTATGTGCGCATGCGCACAACAGTCAAACACCTCGCCGCTAGTACTGTGAAGCGCACAGTTCCATACAAAGATTTTTGTAACTTTTTCATAAACTGGGGGATGGCTACTGACATTAAGCTTAAGGATTATATATTGTATAAGTATAAAGAAAGAATTAAAGAAAAAAGGACTCATTATGTTAAATGTTATCGATAATATCAAGTTGAAATTGGGGGTGCTGCAGTTCCACAGTGCCTATACGCGAGATGCCACTGAAAAACAGTAATATGAAATCAATCATTTACGATATAGAAATAAATTGTATACATACTGTAATGACAAATAGGAAAATGAAGAATTAAAAAATTAAGCAAAGAATTTTTTTTCCTCGGACAACCATTAGTTCTACTGAGCGAGCTTTACAACAATCGAGCCGAAATGAAAGGGGTCGTTAGTGGTCGACAACGACAAATAGCGTTTAACTATAAAATTTATAACCCATAATCAGAATAATGTGCTGTATAGTAGCTCTCGGTTGAAATTTCATAGCTCTCATGCTAAAAAGGGGAATATTAAATTACCTCTACTGTAAATTAATTATTCACTACAAAGTAACTTACCTGAAGGAATTTATAAACGAACCACAAACACTTTATGAATATTATTAAACTTCATTCACCTGATATTTTTTCGAGCAGCAGAATGGTGGTTTAGAGAAGGACATAAGGAATACAGTCCGTGTGTATTTTTTAATCGCATAGACCTTGCCAATGGTTGCTTATTACACTGTAATGTGTTCCCGGTACGCAAAGCTCTGAAAACCTCAAAAAACCCTCAAATTATATCAATTCTTCGCCATATCCATACGCTAACGCGACAAACGTAGCAGCAACATAGCCGCTTCATATAAACTCATAAACTGACATTATAATTTTTTTACCTTGCAATAATAGGGTGATGACGTCTGACAGAGTGACGTTGAAGAAAGCACTGTTTGCTCACTCATAGGAAGTGACTCTTACAGTGTTTCGTATTGCGAACAGAGGTGTTTGTTTACTCTTCCGCAGTTGTATTTTCCAATATCATGATTACGAAAACTACTATGAATTGTGGAAGAGAAATAAAACTCATTTCTTTAAACATCGGATTCACGGTGAGTATTATTTCTTCAGGATATTTAATAATTATACCTACAATTCATAATCCTCACTTTACATCAATGAGGTGGGGTAAGATAAGGTTCATAGCTATGACGCTTATTCTAGTTTCTTCCCAACAAATCGATACGTACAACAAAATAGGGGCGGGGGTGGCTCAGTCGGTAGCGCGTCAGACTCGTAATCTGTAGTTCCCAGGTTCCAGTCCCAGCTGGCAGCGTTAAGACTTATCTCCGGAAAATTCCCCGTCCTGCCCACGGTCAGTAGGGGACACCGATGGGTTTGGAAAGGCCGCCGTCCGTTGGATGGGACGTTAAGCCGTGGCTCCGTGTGCGGGAGAGCCATATCCTGTGCACGTTAAAGAACACACTGGATGGCCTCGACGGGAGGCTACCATACTGACTCGCTCCCAACAGCTATTCCAGTGGGTCCCCTCCCCCAACCTTCTCTGAGCCTTCGGGGTCCATGTGACATGGCCATTTAGCCCATGGTGTGCAAAAAAAGTGCCGCTCAGCGGTAAAACAACCCAACTACAACAAAATATATATTGGAAAGGTATTGAATTCCTTTCCGTTACCTTTTACGCTGTCAACGGCAGCAACATGAACAAAAATACACCATTGCTACTAACCTCGTCCTTTCATTTACGTGATGTTTAATTTTTCTTTACCCGGTAAAGCAATAGTTATTTCCGGTGATGCACTTTCTCCCTTTCTCCGCTGTTTATAAACTTATCCTTTTCAAAGAAAATTGCGTGGAGGGCAGAACTAATTAATCACAGGTGTGAATGCGAAGGTTGCACCTGCGCAGAGGGCAGTATTAATGTACGCAATACAAACTTTAATACCTCAAAAATTAACAAGTAAAATAATTACATCGCTTACAATGTTACAAATTAAATTCTCAGTCTTAAACTTTCAGAGTCATAGATACTTAACGCAATATTTCAATCCGTTTCATCTTAGCAACCCTCCCTCTCTTTCAGTATGCGACACTGCATAGCTACGAAAGGCCGTCGTACGGCACTTAAACACGTGAGCCCATGTGCGTAACTCGTAGCCTCCTGCCAAGTCCATCCAGCCTGTTATTTAACGTGCACAGGGGTATGGCTGTGCAGTACACGTAACCGCGGCTTAACTTTTCACGGTGGACTTTCTGAGCTCACCAGTGAACCCTATAGCACTGCTGGTGGGCAGCTTTTATCTTTACACTTCCCAGCTGGGACTAGAAACTTCAGATTACGAGTCTAGAGCGCTAACGACTTAGAAAACCTTGCCCCATTTATTCACTTAACTCATGTTTTAAGGTTGGGTTGTCGGTTGTTTTACCTCTGAGCGGCACGTTTTTGCACACAATGAGCTAAATGGCAAGGTCACATGGACCCCGAAGGCTCAGAGAAGGTTTGGGGAGGGGATCCACTGGAATAGCTGTTGCGAGACAGATGGTAGCCTCCCGTCAAGGCCATCCAGCATGTTCTTTAACGTGCACAGATTATGGCTCTCCCGCACACGGGCGGCATTCAAAAGTTGCGAACCCGTAGTTGCACGGAGCGGCACGTTTTTGCACACAATGAGCTAAATGGCAAGGTCACATGGAGGTTTGGGGAGGGGATCCACTGGAATAGCTGTTGCGAGACAGATGGTAGCCTCCCGTCAAGGCCATCCAGCATGTTCTTTAACGTGCACAGATTATGGCTCTCCCGCACACGGGGCCACGGCTTAACGTCCCATCCGACGGACGGCGGCCTTTTCAAGCCCATCGGTGTCCCCTACTGACCGTGGACAGGGCGGGGAATTTTGCGGAGATAAATCTCAACGCTGACCCTGCTGGGACTCGAACCTGGGAACTACAGATTACGAGCCTGGTTCGCTACCGACTGAGCCATCCCCGCCCCTAAAAGGCGATGGGAGAGAGTAGCAGGAGATCCGGATACGGATCGCATGCATTGGAAAAGGAGAAAGTGGGTTCACTTTCTTATTAATGGTTGCCCTAATCAGGCTATTCGTCGTCCAATGGCCGAGTGGTTAGCGCGCTTGGCTACTAATCTAAGGGACCTGGGTTGGAGTCCCGGGTAAGGCATCGCTGTTCGTGTCGTTTTTGGGACCTCTGTGGCAAGCAGCTGCTTAAGAGGGTATTTATTTTACTTTTTTATTTAATAAGGCTATCAGGTGTGCACACTCAGTTTACAAAAATACCACGACAAAAGTTGCGAACCCGTAGTTGCAACATAAATAGCTACCACATACTGTGTCCTATAGTGTGTTGTTTTTTTCATTATTAACAATACTCCTGTTACTTCCTCTTTTGCTATATCATTTCGGTAACATTTTTATGATCTGTACAGTTGGTTTTTTGAATGGAATTTTGAAAATTTTAATAGGTAAGCGATTTGGTTTTACAGTTGAAATCTCAGTGATATCTGAATGATAAAATTATTTGGTTTATAGTTGACATTCGCTGATATTTTAGTGGTAAAATGAAATGGTTTATAGCTGATATTTCAGTGCTAAAATGATTTGATTTACAGTTGATATTCACCGATTATTTTAGTGGTAAAATTATTTCGTTTATAGTTGACCTTTTGCTGATATTTAAGTGGTAAAGTGATTTAGTTTAAAAGTGACATTCGCTGAGATTTTAGTGCTAGATTGATTTGGTTTATAGCTAAAATTAAGCTGATATTTAAGTGGTAAAATGGTTAGGGTTATAGCTTATATTTCGCTGATATTTTAGTGGTAAAAGGATTTGGTTTATAGTTCTCATTTGGCTTATATTTAATTGGAAAAATATTTAAATTTATAGTTAACATTTCGCTGATATTCAATTGGTAAAATGATTGGTTGTATAGTATATAAATAAATACCCCCTCAAGCAGCTGCTTGCCACAGAGGTCTAACAGGAGCCTGTCAGTTTATATGCCAGAGTAGAAGGTCTGAGAGGATGGCAGGACCTGGGTGGATATTCATTTGGTAAAATGATTGGTTGTATAGTTCATATTTCGCTTATATTTAAATGGTAAAATGACTTAAATTTGACATTCGCTGATATTTTAGGGCTAAACTGATTTATATTAGAATTGACATACCACTGATATTTCAGTGGTAAAGTAATTAGATTTTACACTCATTGCATTTTGAATGTAAAATTATTTCGTTCAAACCGGCATTTGATTAATACCTAGAATGAGAATGTATATGTCATTAAATGTGATTGAAATATTATGAATAGTTGGGGTTATTTTCGCTTAATTTGATAAGTGTTACTAAAAACTTAAATTTATAGCAGTCTAATTATGACAAGGCAAAGATATCAATTACTGACATGTTTTGTGTCATAGTGACACAAAACGTTTTAGGTTGTGTGGGATTCCCCATTGAGATTAAATAGAAGGTTCTCTTGCATGTATAATATGCATTACTAAAACAATTCAATTTTCAATAAAACTTTTAACTCTATTTTAAATCATTTGCATAATTAAAATTTAAACGTTGTAGAAAAGGATTCTCCATTTTTGCTGATAATGATAATCGATCAATATACGATAACGGTTGTTGACTTTTACTTCAGTAATTCCATTTAATTACTAACTTTTTTTTAATTTCATAGCTGATCATGTTTATCAAACGCTTTGTTACTCTGTGAATAAAAATTCAATTTTATTAGGATATAGAATCCTAATCCATTTTAAATTTATTCACTTTCTCTTGTAAAACAGGCATAATGTGATAGAGCTTCTCGTGCTGTAGGCTGTTAGTACCTTTCAAAAGATGTACTCTCTTGTGGAAGTGAACGGAAACAGAGGGCTGCCAGATTAGCGTGGCTTACTGATCTGGACAACTATGGTTACTTTTCATATTTTTCTACACTGCTGAGGAGTGGTCAACTATACAGGGTCCTGGTGTTGGCCATATAAACCTACTGGACTGGACTGAAATAAGGGTCTCAGCTTGATTATGGATCCTGAATTTGCTGCACTGGTGGGCTTCTGTGGAGGGAAAATCTTCCGCTGTGTTTCCTGTTTGTTTGTGGGTTGACAGCCCCAAGTGAATAGATTCACAGGATATGTTTAACAGCTGGAGGATAATCCTGAGCAGAGGTCATCGCAGGCACCTGAACTCTTTGTTTCTACTGACATCGTCAAATTCTACATTGAAGAAAATATTCCAGTGTAGATGGCTTCAGCCTTTAATGGTGGGGGAACGGGTCTTTGCCCCATGTCTGCGATTAGGGGGCTGTTTAATATTTTCGCCATTTCCTCTCTCAATAAATATAATTTCCTTAAACATCCCACTAATCAATTTCTCTCCACAGGTAGATGTTATGTGAGGACTCTGCACAGAGCTTTTTCTCTTGATGTCCTCACACAGGAATTCCACCGTGATAATTAAGATATTTTCGGCTTGCAAGAGACCAGATGGACAGATAAAGATCATATCCTTAAAATTAATCTTAAATTTCTCTTTTCTGGGAGGGAAGATAATAAGCATCACCAAGGCGTGGGTCTGCTCCTCAGCAGACACGCTGGTGATGCTCTTCTAGGATATGAATGCATTAATGAAAGGATCCTTAAGACAAAATTTCAGACAAGCATTAAAGACGTGAATATAATCTGTTTGTTATGCCACCACTGAGGATGCCAATGAGTATGAGAAGGATAGGTATTGCGGACAACTTCAGGATAATTTGAATTCTGTCAAAAAAGGAAATATTACCCTTGTTCTAGGTGACTTCAATGCCAAAGTTGGAATTGACTATGACCTTTGGGGAGGGGAGATAGCCATTTTGGTATTGGTAGCTGCAATGGCAATGGGCAACGTCTACAGGTAATAAACTTAATGGTTTGAAAATAACTAGCACTTATTACAAACACCACGATATGCATAAGTATACATGAGTTTTCCCTGATGAGCTGCATAAGAATATGATTGATTATATATTAATTAACAGCAAATGGGCTACTTCTATTCGGAATACCAGATCATATAGGGGAGCTGAAATTGGATCTGACCATTACCTTATTAAAAGTATCTTGAAACTTAAACTTAGGAAGTGTTGTGCTAAGGTTAAAAAATTTACCTTTAATTTTGAAGCTCTGAAAGGCCCAGTTATAGTTGAAGCTTATCATGATAGGTTACTTAGTCATTATGACAGTCGTGGTTTGCTTACTACTGAAATTGAGGAAGAATGGGACCATTTTAAACAGGCTTTTTTGCAATTTAACAGTACTCTTTTAGGAAAAAAGAACAGGAGGCAGAATTATTTGAGTGATAAGACACTTGAGTTTATTTCAGTAAGAAAGAACAATAGGAATGTCCTCTATCAATACCCTATTAGTCCTAATAGAAAACGTTACAGAAAGCTTAATAAACATGTAAAGGATCAGTTAACTGCTGATAAGAATTTTTCGCTTGATGGTTTAGCTGACAAGCCGAGGAAGCAGTTAGACAGCACAACAGCAGAGAGCTGTACCAGATAGTTAATGTTTTGTGTGGTAGAAGACTGACAGTTATACAGGGATTGAAGGATAAACAAGGTAAGGTTATAGAAGGTGAGGATTCTGTCATGGTTCTGTGGGCTGAGCATTTCAGTGATGTTCTAAACAATGTGGTTAGTTCTACTCCCATTGTTTGCAATGATGAGAGCTGCATTGGTGGCTTTAATGTTGGCCCTAATATAAAATTTGAAGTTATTTTGGCTATTTCAAAACTTACACTTCATAAATCCCCAGGGGTAGATGAAAGTACTACGGAAATGCGTAGAGCTGGAAATGTTTCGATTACCACTTGGATGATTGAAATTTTGAATATCTTTTATGATAAAAGCATGGTCTCTAAGGATTTTACCACAGCTATTATTATCACTATTTTCAAAAAAGATGATCGCAGTTCTTGTGATAACTATAGGGGTATCAGCCTACTTTCTGTCCAAGGAAAGTTCTTCGCATGATTTTGCTTAATAGAATTAAGAATCTGGTTGACAGTCAATTGCGTGATGAGCAATGTGGATTCAGAAGTGGTAGGGGATGTGTGGATCAGATATTTTCACTTGGGCAGATTCTTGAGGAATGTTCAGAGTTTCAGAACCTTTGGTTATTAGCTTTGTTGATTTCAAAAAAGCTTTCGACTCTGTTGATCGCCATAATTTGTGATTGATTGTGAGATCATACGGTATACCAGATAAGTTAGTTAACATAATGAAAGCTCTCTATAATAACACTGAGTCGTGTGTGAGAGTTGGTAAGGCTTGTAGCAATTGGTTTAGCATTACTTCTGGTGTTCGACAAGGGTGCATTTTGTCTCATTTTCTCTTTAGCTTGTTTACTGAATATGTTATGCAAAATTCACTTCAAGGGAAAGATTTTGGCCTTAAATAGCTTTGGATTTGGCCTAAACTCCTTTCTGGAGAAGCAAAAAGTTCGTATTTAGATAATGGTAAAGATTTGGACCTTTTTGCAAATGATGTTGATGAGGTGAACCCTTTCATTCGAGCTGTTGATGAGACTGGTAGTAGAGAAGGTTTGATTATAAACAGAGCGAAAACTAAAGTGATGAAAATTGGTCAGGCAGGCTGTGATTCAGTTAATCTGAATGGTTGCAATCTTGAACAGGTGTCACAGTTTAATTATCTTGGGAGCTATGTAACAGATAATGGTGATGTGCGGCATGAGATTAACAGACGAATAGGGATTGCTGCCGGGACTTTTAAGAATCTATGGAGAGTGTGGAGAAATAGGCTTATACACCTAAAGACTAAAATTAGACTGTATAATAGTTTGATTCTTTCTAGGGCTAGTTATGGTAGTGAAACGTGGACACTTTGTAAACAAGATAACAGGAAACTAGACGCTTTTGATTCTAGATGCTTATGCAGTATCTTGGGCATTAGGTGGTTCAGCTTTGTAAGCAATGAAGAGGTTAGGCAAAGGAGTCGGTAACCTCCTTTTAGCAGCATATTTTGCAAAGAGAGACTATATTGGTTTGGCCATGTTGCCCGTATGGATAATTATAGATTGGCGAATAAGGTTATGAACAGTTTGCCCAGAGGCCTCAGAAGGAGGAGGAGACCTAGGATGCGGTGGGCAGACAATGTCAAACAGGGCCTTGTTAGAATTGGTGTGCAATGGCCGGATGCGGCAGATGTAGCTCAGGACAGATGCTTGGAGAACTAAATTGCATGGTCTGGGTGGATCTACGTAGCCCATGGCTGCTTGATGATGATGATGATTATGATTATGATGAAATAGAGCATTACTGAATGTCAAAATTTAGGATTAAGATTGCAGTACAAATCTAAGAAGTAGTTCCCACATTTTTTCAGGTCAAACAATGATAAATATGCTAAGAAAACACATTTTTCTGATAAGACAACTATTGCACTCTCTAAAATAAAATTTCTGATTTAGTCTAAGTTTTATCAAATTTTGTATTGTAGCAAAAAATTGTTTAAGTAAAATTTGAAAAGGATGTAATAATATTACTTGAACAATTTAGGATGATACATACTCTTTAACGATTCATGAAAATAATGAAATAACATATTTTGCAAGTATTGCAATATGTGCTAATTAGGTAATTGAGGAAAAAAGTTTTGATACATCATTTTAGTAAAAAAACACTCTTCGGAATTTAGTAAACGACCACAACGGGAAGAAATAATTTCTCCCATTAATTATCTGTTTTTTATCCTGGATTTGATGTCAGAAATGCTTGAGAACGTTTTGTACGATTTGAATGTTTAATGGGTTTTTTTTTTTGTTGTAGACTACTAAATTGGTAGAGATATGCAACGTTTGATTGTTCAATAATAATTAATCTGGAAAATATAAAAAAATTGAATTTTTGAATTAATATAACTAAAGAAATGATAAATATAATATTGCTTTTGGTATATCGATAAATAGCCTTACGATTATAACATTAGATTCACTTTAAATATTAAAAGTATAAGGGTGAAAGATGCTAATATACAGCTGTATTCAGTTCTAATCAGTCGATGAATTGTTTGGAAAAATCACATGAAGAATTAAGTTCAGCACTATTGTAAATTTCCAAAAAAATATTTACAATTTCCTTGTTTCTTTCCCGAAACCGAGAGCCTCTTTTTACTACGTCACACACTGCCGTTGTCACATGACATATGTCCTTCTCCATATGCAATATATGTGTAGAGAGGGCTTTGTATGATGGCACAACCGTTTTCAGAAACACCGAAACTGACAAAAAAAAGGAAAAACTATAAAATACAAGGTAAAAGTGGAAAAAAATATTAATAGCTACCACTTGTTTTATATAAGGGTGAAATTAAAATAAATATCTTTCGTTCAATCGCTTGCATTTAACTCAATGGTATGTCCAAGATTTTGGAAAAAGAGAATTTTTGCGAAATGCACAAATGGTTATCCTTCTGCCTCTATTGGATGTCTCATTACTCAAATGTACAATTGTATCATCACTATAGTTTACTATAATATGCTCGGACTAATTTAGCCTTTAAAATGCCTATTAATTGGAAGTTTCAACCTCTAAACCTATATACGACAAATTTAACCTATATGCATCGAATGATACGTAACGTAACGTAAAAAGAACAATAAAAACTAATTTTCGTATACAGCATTTGTTCAAATTTCGTTTTTGAGCAAACCAATACATATAGTCGAAATATGTTATTAATATCTTGAACCCACTGCGCTCATCTTAGTGTTGCCAACTTTACATTAAGGAAAAGCGGACATTTTGTTTGGGAGAGATTTCTCTCTCTCTCTTTTTCACTTCTTTCTATCAAATGTTTAGGGGAAACGTATATAAATAAATATGCAAAACTGTTTTACAGATTTTATCAGACTAAATACAAACACCCTTCACTCCCAAAATTTGAATCTATCAGCCATTGTTATTAAGCATGGTCATCTCCAGAACTATTCTATCTCACAATCGATTAATGACTTAAAAAATGGGTGCTAATACTCTAACGTTTTTATTATATCAACTTCTAAACAACAAGGAGAGAGTTTTTCCATCTGGGAGTCCCCACAGAGAAGTTAAAGGATGTTTAAAAATAATATATATATATTCTTTCAAAAATAAAACTTTATTTAATAAAAAATAAAAAATAATTCTTTTCGAAAATATTTAAACCTTTCTTCAAACATATTTCTTGAACTTATATTTATTTCCTCCTTAAGGAGATGTTAGCAGACCTTTGCAGACACTCATAAAATTGTTCTGTATTTTCGTTAAGCACTTCGTGTAGTCTGATAGCTTTTTATAATTACGCTGACACTTGTAATATCTATGATGTTTGTTAATTACAGTACTTGACTAAAGTTTATACATAGTGCAATTTTTAACAAATTTAGACCCGTTTAAATAACACAACATAGGTAAGTTCTTATGATTTGAACGCCAACTTCTTAACTCACTTCAACGAATTGGGTCTAATGGTTTCGTTGCCTTCGATGAATAGTTATCACTGCAACGGATTTAAGAAGGAGGACCAAGTACTCTTCATCCTAGAAGCAAGCAGGTTGTATCCCTTTCTATTCCATTAGTACTCTTACGGTAAAAGAAGAGACTGTATCGCATGAAGCTGTTGAAACTATCGAGGTAATAAACAGTGTTATATGCTTATTTGTGGACCATCTTTCTTAGAAGCCTTATCTTTATCTTATCTTCCATGCATCTCGCCGGTCTAGATGTAATGTATCACCATACCTGCCTGCTTCCAAAATGCGCATTATTTAAATCCGAAGATAGAGAAACCAGAAAACGTGTGTCTGGTCGAAGTCATAACCTGGACACAGAACATTTCAGTTGGAAACAGGGCGGTTAGCAACTCTAGTCATATCCCTGTTGTATTTTGGTGACCCTGGCTGAATCCCCTTCGTTGTACCACAGAAATTATGCAAGCACGAAGAATGTTTGATAGTAAAATCGACAGTGACAGCATATGAATGATTCATTATGGTGGAGAGCGTTTAATGATACATCAGTGACGGTAGGTTAGTGATGTCTAAATGGTGAAGTAATGGGATATGGAAACAAGGGATGTATCCCGAAAAACTACCGAGGAATGTTGGATGAAAGAATATCAGAAGCAGATGATCATTATCTGGTTCTGAGTGGCAGATGCCATAAGTGAATTAACTGTCCCACATGGAATCATATCTCGTTGGAAGGTTGTAGAAGAGAGGTATGCAAGACTAACCGAGATTTCTATCCGCAACAAATCAATGCAGTAATGAATGGTTTCAACTGGTGTCGTGAACATGAAAACTTGAACTCTGGGAAATGTTCAATCTAATATTTACTGATGAGTCCAGATTGAGTCTACGATCTGAATCTCGACGTCTCTTAATCTGGAGAACGACCAGATACCGCCTCATGGGCACTAGAGAAAAGGAGCAATTTGAGAAATTGGTGGTCTGAAGAGAAGTAAGATGCAAGAATTATACGGAACTATATTATCTTCGAGAGAGAAATGTTAATTGCTTTGAGATTTAGGGGAGAAATCCTTGCAATCAATATTAGACTTTTCTATGAACGATGGAACCATGAATTAATTCTAATGGGCGATATAGAAATTTTCTCTTCCAAAGATATGTGTATTTAGTGATTAACCTAAATACAAAGGAATAAAAATACCAATTTTTCCTATATGCTCTCTAAAAATTAAAAAATGAAGTAAAGCATACCGATGTTGAAATCTCTTACTGAGTAAGTATTAACTTCAAGAAAGATAAGATGCCAAAACTGATTTACCTACCGTAAAAAATATTTCAGGAGACCTTATTTTTTCTCTTTTTTATTTCCTAACTCGCTCCAGAAAATTTGGGTCTATAGCAACCCCCTATTCCCGTGTCATACTGATAAAGGGGAAAGAATGAACTAGAGGCTCTTGAAGGGGAGCTTGATCTTCTAGGTTGAGGGTTAGAAGACATTCTTTGCCCTGTCGGCAAAATTTGACTTTTTTTTTTTTTTTCAGAACGTAATTTGGCGCTATCGACCACAGGGAACAGAACAATGCAAAAGTATTGAGCATTTTTTAGATATCCTGGTATTTTCCAATCTTCGTAAGAAAAGCAAAGACCAGATAGGCATGCTCAGTGAGTTGGAGGGGTAGTGCAGAATATTTTGTAGGTTGAATTCTTTGCCAGTTAATTTTCTGAAGTTTTCCTGGAAAATATTCCTTTCTGCTATATAGTTTTGACCTTTCATGACTATGGGTTCTGTGTTCTCTATTTCTTCATATTTCGCAAAGTTGGGAGAGTTTTTTTTTTAACGTAAACATATTTTTAGAAGGGTGTGGTATGCTATCATTCTGAATATATTTATTTGCTGTTCCTTTTTAATTTTCTTAATTCTAAGTCTCTTCTTATGGAATTTTTTCATACTCGGGCTCTGTGGAGTGTTTGTTGTAGAAAATATGCTTCAAAATTCTTTCATTTTTCACTTCTTCGATTTTTTTTTTAGCGCAGTGTTTTTATTACGGTACTCAGTGTTGATTATGTTGCAATCAAGGGCCTCTTTGGCTAATTGATCGACCACTTCATTTCTGTTATCCCATACAGTGACTGGGTGTCCAATTTAGCGTGATTTCATTGTGGTTAATTGTCATAAGGTTATTCATTTCATCTAAAAGTTTCATAGCTAATTTTTCTTCATATTTTTGTAAGCATATTTTGTTAGTGCAGTCAGTGCTGATTTGCTGTCAGTAAATATGCAGATATTTTTATCTTTAAGATTTTTGCCGAACTTCAGAGCTTCAGTGAAGGCAGTAATTTTTATATCCTTATTACATATATTATTATATTAAGGTTATTTTTAAGTTTGAAGCCCGCTTTCAGGTTGAGAGTGGAACAGAAGTATGCACCAGCGTGGTATTGTCATCCAGTTTCTTAGAGCCATCTGTGAAAATGCAGAGATTAGTGCTTTTGCTGTTTTGGATAATTTCGTTCATAATATGTTTGTAAATTTCTGCTCCAGGGCTTCATTTTTTTATCATTACCTCTTCTCTTAGATTAATGGAAGGAAATTCCCACGTCCATTTGGCTGGTAGATAATCCGTTGCAATTTTATTGTTATAAAGTGATGAGACTTCTGGATATAATTGGTGGTTTTTGATTTCAGCTATGACTTTAGCTCTTTTTTAACTTTTTTCCAATTTTGCCAATAAGGTCATGTGTAGCATGTTTTGTAGCAAGTCTTATCTACCGCTGAAATAGTAAATATTTTCTTCTAATGAGGTACTGCTCAACACTTGCTGTAGATAATAATGTGGGTATAGGAACTGTGGGGAGTTGTGAAGTGCATATCCTAATGGCTCTGTTTAGAAATATTTTCTATTATATTCTGTTAGGATGAGGTAGCATTATCAATGATGATGCATCCATAATCCAGGTGTGATCTAAGTAGACATTTGTACAGCATGATCCTGCGAGGGCTCTCATTTAAGTCCATGCACCATTCTCAGAGGGTTGTTAATACTGGTACTTTTATTTTGCAAATAAGTGATGTATTCGGCTCCATTGAACTTCTCATCTAAAATTACCCCTAGATATTTGTGGGTAGTGACTTGTTTTATTCTTTTATCCTCTAGTTTAATATTAATTTCTGGCCTTTCTTTTTTGTAAATTGGTAACACTACTGATTTCTCAGGTTCAAGTTTTAAACCTCTTTTTTCGCAATATAGAGTAATCTTGTTCAGGGCTATTTGTAGTCGTTCTTGAATGGTGTGGAAATATTGTCCGGATGTCCACATACAGATATCGTCCTCAAATTGTGTATAGTGCACTCTAGGGGGTATTACGTCTTTTAAAGTTCCCAGGTTCGAGTCCCAGCTGGATCAGCGTTGAGATTTATCTCCGCAAAATTCCCCGCCCTGCCCACGGTCAGTAGGGGACACCGATGGACTTGGAAAGGCAGCCGTCCGTCGGATGGGACGTTAAGCCGTGGCCCCGTGTGCGGGAGAGCCATACCCTGTGCACGTTAAAGAACACGCTGGATGGCCTTGACGGGAGGCTACCATCTGTCTTCCAACAGCTGTTCCAGTGGGTCCCCTCCCCCAACCTTCTCTGAGCCTTCGGGGTCCTTGTGACCTGGCCATTTAGCCCATGGTGTGCAAAAAAGTGCCGCTCAGAGGTAAAACAACCCAACAACGTCTTTTAAATCATTCAGATATGCGTTGAATAATAAAAGTGAGGTTACGGAGCCCTGCGGCAATCCATGAGTGGCAATGAAAGAATCAGATACAGTGTTTCAAGTTTAACGATTTTTTTTTTCTTTGGGTTAGTGCATTAGTGAGGAATGCTAAAAGTCGGTTTTTTATTCCAAATTGTTTTAGCTTGTAGATCATTCCTTCGTGCCAGACAGAGTCAAAGGCACTCTTTAGGTCCAGGAAGATCATGATAAGAGGATGGCCAACTGCAATGCTGGTTTGCGCTGCAATAGTTATATCTAATATGCTATCAGCTCTACTGCGGTTTTTTCTGAAGCCGGTTTGATTGTAGTAATTTACATTTTTCTTAATAATAATTAATAATTTAATAACAATCGGAATAAAATAAAACATATAGCAGTGGATCTCAAAATTTTATGCTTCACGTACCCCCTGGAAATGTGCATGTAACTAACGTATACCTTGTAAATAACTATAGCTATACTATAGTTATACTATAATTTATAGATTATACTATAGTTATAATATAACAATGAGAATAAAATAAAACATATATAGTAGTTCTTAACCTTTTTATGCTTCACGTACCCCCTGGAAATGTACATGTATCTGGCGTACCCTTTGTATAGATAGATAAAACTATAGTTATAGTATAACAATGGGAATAAAATAAAACATATATCAGTGGTTCTCAAACTTTTACGCTTCACGTATCCCCTGCAAATGTGAATGTAACTAGCATACCCCTTGTATAGATGGATAAAACCAGAATCATAGTATAACAATGGGAATAAAGTAAAACATATATAAATACATTAAACTTTGTATTCACAAATTACATATATCGATAAACACAAAAAATGACGTAAACAATTTAACAAAACTTATAAAATCAACATTTTAATGGATAATCGACTTTTGAGCTCTCATGGCGTACCCCAAATAATTTTACCGCATACCCCACGTTGAGACCCTTAATCTAGAGAGTTTTGGGTTCGATTCCCGCAATGTTAGTAATAATTGTTTAGCTGGATAATTGTTATTTCTCATAATTTCCCTATTTCAACCCAATTATCACATCCTTCTAATTGTGTCCCATCTAATTTGCAAAATTACATTTGTCAAAAATTACATTTGCAAAATTACATTACCATCTAATTTGTACAATTACAATTGTCGTGTCCTTCCGGTTGTCTTATCCACCCAATTGTCGCACTTCCAGTTGTTATCCACCCAGTTGACTTATACCAAATTGTTGCGCTCCAGTGTAAAATTCATAGAATACAATATATTTTAAGGATTCAAATGCAAAACCTTTATCTTAAGAAGGAAATGACGAGTTGTTTTCATTGCAGATGAATTATGTGATGGATGATGCTGATGGAATGAATTATCCATGGATGATGCTGGATATGTAGCTTGAGAGTCCTCAATTCTTCTCTCATCATCGCTATCATCCTCCTCTTATACAGAGCTAAAGGCGCAAGTTAAACTCCAAAGGATACGCTGATGGCTCATCCGCGAGCAATTGTGATTACATCGCATTCAAGAAAAAACGTTAATAACTGCTGCTTTCCTGCTTGTATTTTCCCTCTGCTGATATTCAGATTTTGTGAACGGCCTTTCGATCTGTTTAGACTCGATTGTGTGACTATGCCAATCGGCCCCAAAGGTTTTTCTTTACTCATGTTCTAATCACCACTAATGTTTCAAACCTGTTAAATACAAAATAGAAATGTTTCGATTAATCGAGAGTGTGTTCCGGATTCGCAATCGAGGCTGACTGAATCTGCAAATTCGGATTATCAAGGGAAGTACTTGCGAAGGGGAATGACACAAACTCAGTTTATTTTAATGTATTGATGTGCAAGGACGAAAACAGTGATTTAACTTCGTATCACTGTTTATTTCGAATTGAAATAAATAGCATTAAGCAAAGGATAATTGAAAATTATCAGCTCAATAATCATTTCAGTAGGATTTTAAAATTATTTGCAAAATAAAAATCGCAAATGCCTGTAAACAACTAAGTGATGTTCATATTAATAGGAGATAAAGTTTAGCATTTCACACAAATCGAAGAGTCAGGAAAAGCAAATGGCAGTATTCAATACGTTACTACCAATACATCTAAAATCTGAATTTTCCTAATTTTTCTTTAAATATAATTATACGCTATTATTGAAAATCTATTCACTATATTAACCAACATCTCTCCTTTCCATTTCACTCTGTAGACTTCGTGATTTGCACGACTGAAATTTCACACATTTAATTCAAGTGTTTTACGCAACAGCCGAGTAATTTTTTCAACTGGTTTGCGCTGTCAGCAGAAAGATCATTTTCATAAAATAAAATTTTCTTTTAATTTATGACTTTATCAAAGTGCATTTTTTTCTCTTTAAAATATCATCATTCAATTTTCAAATTTGTTTTTTCTCATTATCGAAAGTCATTTTCCCCTTAGGTCATCTATCAATAATGCAGTAATGTTTGAACACGTTTCAAGAGATTTTATCTACTGTCCGTGGTAATATAAATATTTATTCGAGGCTTAAGAGACCAGCACGCACACCCTTTCAGAATACTGGAAGGAAAATATTTAAGATATTTAGCAAATTTTAAAAATCTCTAAAACGGAAGGGGATGTGTTATACCTCGTTAATCCAGTATTTTGCGCCCCCCCCCCCTTGCATTTTTCCGACTCGATGGTGTTTCTTGCCCCCACTCCCTCCCTTTCGATGTTTTGTAGATCCGGGCCCTGTCATTATTATTGTGACGTCTTATGATGCATCCAATGTTACTCTCTGTGTAACACGATTAGGATATTTTAGATTCAATCCATTATCCATCAGTAATAAATGTCATTTTTAAGTGAATGCTTCGATTCTTGACTTCCTATAATGCATCCTATGGATGCGTTCCGGATTGTTGTTATGAGTGTAAGAAATGAGCCTCGAACGTAACTTTTGGATTTGAACTTGCGCCTTTAGTCCTGTATAAGCGGAGGATGATAGCGATGATGAGAGAACAATTGAATAACTCAAGCTACATATCCAGCATCATCCATCACATAATGATCACTCAATTCCATCTGCAATCAACACAACTCATCATTTCCTTTTTAAGAAAAAGGTTTTTGTATTTGAATCCTTTAAAATATATTGTATTCTATGAATTTTACACGGGAGCGCGACAATTGGATGGACGTGAACTGGGTGCATAGCAACTGGAAGTGCGACAATTGGGTGGATACGACAATTCGAGAGATAATTGGATGTAACACAATTAGGAGGATATGAAAATTGGGTTGAAATAAGGAAATTATGAGAAATAACAATTATTAATCTGAAAAATCATTACTGACACGGCGGGAATCGCACCCGCAACTCTCTAGATACATGCCAGAGCCCTCTACTATAAAAACCTCGCATCAGACGAAATCACTCTTCCAGGAAAAGACAAATTTTTCACCGAAATGTGGCGGACTTTGCGCCATCTATTCTTCATAAGAGGCAACTTATTTTTAAATTGTTGCCAATGACTTAGATATTAATGAAAAGGTCACTCACTTTTAAACGTTCTGATAAAAATAATTCTAAATTACAGGAACTGCAGTATTTGTATCTATTCTCTTTAATCTATTTTTCTATATAGGTTTTGCATGTGCCGTCTTTAATCCGACCCCACACTATGGCAAAATATTTAGGATTGGTTTATTTTACCTCTGAGCGGCACTTTTTTTGCACACCATGGGCTAAATGGCCAGGTCACAAGGACCCCGAAGGCTCAGAGAAGGTTGGGAGAGAGGACCCACTGGAACAGCTGTTGGGAGACAGATGGTAGCCTCCAGTCAAGGCCATCCAGCGTGTTCTTTAACGTGCACAGGATATGGCACTCCCGCACACGGGGCCACGGCTTAACGTCCCATCCGACGGACGGCGGCATTTCCAAGCCCATTGGTGTCCCCTAGTGATCGTGGGCAGGGCGGAGATTTTTGCGGAGATAAATCTCAACGCTGACCCAGCTGGGACTCGAACCTGGGAACTACAGATTACGACCCTGGCGCGCTACCGACTGAGCCACACCGCCCCAAATATTTAGGAAGTATGTTCCTTCTAATCGTAGTAAGCGGAAAATGAAAAGAAATTCCCTACTGCAAAACAAAGATTCATTGGATAATCTGCTTTCTCACTAATACAACCCTCATTAAAACGAAATTTTCAAAAAAAAAATTATAAAAGAAACATTTGGAAACAATTGAATGTATCATAGGATATCGAAACAGCGGATATAGAGAATTTTCCGGCTAATGCGATTTTCATTAAAAGGGATTCTTAAAATTTTTGTTCGATTCTCTTGGCTTTAAGTGAAACAATCTGAAATAAAAGGATCGATTAACGGACACGACGATGCATAAGACTACCGGTATTCCCTTTAGTCAATAAAATAAATATTTTAAAGATCCTTTACTTCTAATAGAAACAATTGGAAATTTATGAAATGTATTACAGAAAATCGAAACAGGCGATATTGAGAATTATTCTCGCTTATCCATCCTCGGTTATAACGTATTTTTGTATTCTTTCCTGCCTGAACTAAATGAAGCAAAGTGAGTAGTGTTTAAAAGGAGTAGATATTGAAAAAATGTCGTCCAAACCATTTTTTATCAGAGTAAACAAACAAACGCTTATTCTAATGTATTCGTCGATTTCTCAGTGTTCCATTCACAAAGTATGCTTTAAAAATATCGATTGCTTTGATATATCGGATCAGAAGGAATAGATTCAAAGCTTTATTAAAAGTCGAGTAAGGAAAATTAGGTGTTATACAGGATGTTTAAAATTCCCCGTGCATTTCTAATTGTTTCATTACAAAGGGAAAA
Organism: Ryuthela nishihirai; assembly: GCA_038380435.1. Lineage (NCBI taxonomy): Eukaryota > Metazoa > Arthropoda > Arachnida > Araneae > Heptathelidae > Ryuthela > Ryuthela nishihirai. The sequence continues at coordinate 620,491 of JAWZYU010000137.1, read as the reverse complement.
ATTATTTTATTGAATGTCGTACTAGTGAGAGTATTTACAGTTCTAGTCTCTTTGGTTGCCTCTGGTGCCATCTTTTGATATCCCTATTAATTTTCTGTTTAGAAAATTGGCTGTGGAAAATAAAATTCGCTTCAATGAAATTCAGTTTAAGGAAATTAAAAATTATCGTTCATGTAGTGAAATGCGTAAAATATAGTATGAGGTAGATTCATTCAAAAGAATTTTGAAAATATTCTATTTATTGGAATATTAGATTATTGAGAGTAGGTGTGAATGGTTTGTTGAGTAAAAGACCAGGTGGAATAAATGTTGCTCTTTTCAGTTTCTTTCCTGAGTTTTTTCGATTACAAATAATCACTTAATATATTTTAATCAATGTAATGTTATAGAGAATAGAGACAAATGCGTCATTGCTCATGGATTAGCTGAAATACTTGTAAATGAATGTTGGTTTAGTGTCCCAAAGGCATTCCTTTGATATTCGATTGGTTAGTTCAGAAAGGAAAGGATTTTTCGTTTTATTCAATGCAGGATTTGTGAGAATACAAAACTCTTATTCTGATTACGTTCCTGCATCTCCTTTCCTCCTCTCCCCAGCTCATGACTGGTGGAGTCTCCTTTGGACATTTTCCAATTGGGGAGCCTGTCTGTCGCGGGGCTCGGCAGCGGATTCGGGAGTCGGTGCTATACACTGCTTTGGCCTCTGCTTCAGGTCAACGCGAGGTCCTGTGGTGGTCCCCTCAGGATCAATCGACTGGTGGGTAGGTCCAGCTAGGCTCAACTATACAGTAAAATTAAATTTCTTTAAATATTGGACATATCGTTGAAGATACATCCGTGATATATCAATGGACAGTAATTTTGTGAACAATAATTTTGTGGATTACTGATTGAACGAATGATAATTAATTGTATTAAACTATTTTATTAATAAAGTGGTAGTTATTGCTAATTTTCTATTTAATTTCTACCTATTTTCCAACTGCTTTAACTACGTCCTTTGTTGCGTTTCTCAATTTATGCAGGTGTTAAAACGACTGTTCCAGTATCCAATTACAACATTTTGACCATCACAACAAGTTGTGTAAACACACTATAGAACATTTACCACCCCTTCTTTTTCCCCTCCCAAAAAAGTGGGGAATAACATAAACGATTGTTTTCTATATCCATGGGATTCTCATCAGTGTTGAATGAAAAGTGCTTTGGACACTACTCTAAGATATAGGAGAGACTTCTCTAATATATGAGGAGTTAGCGAAGATATTCACTTGGAATTGTTTTGCATCAACTTAAATATAGTGCAGGATTTTATGAGGCAAGATTTAAAATGTGCCCAGAAGTAATAACTGATTGTAAACAATTATGCCACGTATATATCTGTAATAAGATGGATCCAACTTCAATTGTCGAAAATGTGTATGCATGTCATTACTATATCGCGATTTTTCTTTTTATAAGAGGCTGAATTTCTTTTTACTTAACTGGCAATTGTTGCACAAATTCCTTCGAATATTTCGGTAATGCATAGATATACCGTATAATATATAGTAAGATTCTCTTATTATTAATATTTGTTCCGTGCAGGTCGATTATAGTAAAGCCATTGTACAGGTATTTTGGGTATTAAGTGTTCAAGTGGCTTGTTGCTCCAAATATTAAATCGATCATTTTAATTTTGTTATGGAAAATATTTTTCTCCACATTCATGCATTAGGATTCAAACGTGTCAAAAGCTATAATATTTGCTCAGTAATTACAGCACAGGTAAAAAAATGCAGTAAAATGATTTAAATAAACTTTAAACTATTAAAATTCGCATTTAAATGTTATAACTAAAGACAGACTTGTAATATGCTTTAATAACGTACAGATATTTTGAAGAAGATGTTATTATAATTGTAGAAAAGAGTTGTTTTTCAAAGAGGTAAAGGTCGATAAAGAAAAACTTTTATTGCTAATCATTATTTATGAATTTAAGAAAACTGTTTTAACGAATTATTTTTATGGTAGAATACTATTAATTCGATGCCTAGTCTACGGACCTGTGTGCTGTTTAGGAGTTATAGGCGGATGGATATTTGCAGCTTGCGAACTGATACAGTTGCTTGAGTTGTAATGTTTCTAACGGAATTCTGTAAATTTGTGTTCTTTGTTTGTAATGACAAATGCATTAATTTGTTAAAATTGTTTGTTCCAATAAAGCGTTAATAAGGTTTAAGTCACTAATCATTTAGTTTCAGTTGTTTTCTTAACCGCGGTAAGTGTCTTGTTAAAGAATTTCCATCGTTTGAAGTAGTTCTCTGTGACTGGATTATTCTGTAATGATGTTGTATCAAGACAGCTCCGTTCAGTACTAAAAATGAAATACCGTGACTAATTTAATATTTAGATTTAATTAAGGATTTTCTGGAATAAACTATAGCGATGAATAAATGTTCTTCAAGTCATTACAGACGACCAATCTAAATTTACATTGATCATCTGTTACGACTATCCTTAGCAGTATTACAACTCAACCAACACTATGTCGTCTATCGCCGTCTCTTTGCACAGTTGTATCGCGTTCGCTTGCAGTGACATTGCTTCTGCCGATGTCCGAGTCAGAATCCTAGGATGGCACAGTCGTTTGTTCAATCATTTACGTTGCGATTGTCTCTCATTAACCAGTTCAGTTCCAGATAGGTACAGTCGCTCAGAAAAGTATCCGAACGCTATGGTTGATTACAGAATTCAGAAAAAATATTTGGCAACGATTTGTTTTTGGAAATTAGTGATCTGGCAACCTTCGTGTACGTACACGAAGGTTGTCAGATCATTAATTTCTAAAAAAAATCGCTGCCAGATATTTTTCCTGAATTCTGTAATCAACCAGAATGTTCGGATATTTATTTGAGCGACTGTACCTTGAATTTCTAAGTTGCACACATTGCTTTCCTGTTCCAAATCATTTACCCTTTCTGATAAATTTTTGATCGTATTTTCCAATTTTCTGATTCTTAGCTAATAAGTTCTTATATTCATGTCTGCAGAGAACCAAGTGCTGAGTCACATTTTCAACCCTATCTCGTAATTCATCTTATTTTCCTGCTGAAAAATCTAATGATTTGGTAAGTTCCACTATGTTGTTCTTCAGGTCACCCATGCATTCATTCAGTGCTTGTTTCACTAAATGGTATATTAAAGATTTTACACTTGCCATTTGTTCGGAGCTGAAGACTTGATTTTTCTCAGGGGAAGTCAGGGAAAGTAAAAAAAAGCACCTGACGCAGCACATTTAATATCGTACGACCTGGCAAGGTAAGCCTCAGAAATCATCCATTACATACACTTCTTTATATTTGCATTCCGCAGAAAATTTGTGGTAGTTATTTTCTGTATTATTTGCACAATTGTAATGAAATTGGCTTCGACAGGCTCCTTTACATCTGATGGAATATAATCGTTTGTCAGTAGGTTCTAGAATTTCATTCCCACAGATAGCACACAAGTCTTCCATTGCTGAGGAATATAGAGTTGACTACAGCGTGGGTGTCCTTGAAGCAGTCCCTTTACTGAATTTCGTTTGCGCATGCGCGTAAAAGGGTCAGTACGAGACAAGAGGCACTCCGAGCTGCCCAACGTTAGGCTTAACTAAATGACCATTTCAAAGTTGCAAAGATTTAATGAGGTAGTTCTCGAAATGGGCAAGAAAGATATCTAAGAAAATAAGCAAATCTTTAAAACATTAAATATAAAGGTTTAAACTCACAGAACGACGAATGATCATGCTATTAAGTGATATAATCAGAACCACATCCTTCTCCTATTACAGTTGCCACTCCGTTGCGAATTTCTCAGAAATCGTAGCCAATTTTGCATTTTCATTATCATATTCGTGTTCAGCACCTGGGAATCTTTAAGAAATGGCTACTTTTATCTCAGAGGCATCACTTTTATGAAAATTTTTGCTCAGTATTATTTGTTAATTTAGTAACAAGAAACTAATGATCAAACCTTTCCATGGCTTCGATAAAACACTTTTCGGATCAATGATTACATCGCATTTTTCATTTTGGTTCACTCTACTTGCCAGCTTGTGAAGTTATGCAGTAGACGTTTAGGACATTCCGTTTTACATTAGATTAATTGTCTGGTTATTAATATTAAATAATTTTAGATTTCTAATTGAGTTAAACTAGAGCTTATCATAAGAAAGTTTTGGAGATTTGTAGAATTATACTCAAGTAATATGGCATCAGCCAAACAAAGACGTAACAAACAGATACCTTTATTATTTGAAATGCGCAATAATTAAATGAATATGAAAAGTGAAAGAGGAAAAGAAACTTTAATTTCAAATATTTCGATCGAATATTTCGCATTAAATAATTTCCTTTTGCTCTTTAAAGTCTAGAGGTTGAACAAGAGGAGAGACCTGGGATATCAGAGAGATTTTCGGAAGAATTGGCTTTTCACAAAATATCAGAGGTGGGCGATAAACTGAGTCAGAAGGGTAAGTCTGTCAAATTTCTGGTGAAACCTTCGATAGGAGAGAATTTTATTATCTTTATTCAAGTTACGATATATTGCATGCTTATAAAATTAGACAAAATAAGAGTCGATATGATAGCTCTTTTCATTTGCTTTCTTGACATAATTATGCTTCATACTGTTTTTAATGGTAGGAGGTGCTCCCCTATACAAATAATGGGTGGGTTGTTTTACCTCTGAGCGGCACGTTTTTGAATAAAATGGGCTAAATGTCCAGGTCACATGGACCCCAATGGTTCAGAGGAGGTTGGGGGAGTGGACCCACTGGAACAGCTGTTGGGAGACAGATGGTAGCCTCGCGTCAAGGCCATCCAATGTGTTCTTTAACGTGCACAGGGTATGGATCTCCCGCACACGGGTCCACGGCTAAACGTCCCATCCGACGGACGGCGGCCTTTCCAAGCCCATCGGTGTCCCCTACTGACCGTGGGCAGGGCAGGGAGTTTTGCAGAGATAAAACTCAACGCTTACCCAGCTGGGACACGAACCTAGGAACTGCAGATTACGAACATGGCGCGCTACCGACTGAGCCATCCTAGCCCCAATATATTCTGGCTTCTAACGAGTGGTATGCAGAGAAGAGGGCTCCACCCTCGCAACCAGTTTCGTTCAGGCATTGACGAATGGTAGTGACAGATATCGACTGCTCCATCAGTCGTTGTGTTACTGGATATCTGTCGAATCGACCGATCATCTCTATCCCTAGTCATTCAAGGATTACCTGATCCTGAACGATAAAGTAAAAACTACTTCCTCTATCCTTTTCTGCCAATAGTAGGGAACTGTTCGCACATCACCTCCCAAATGAACTGCAGTTCGTCGTGTAGACCATCCTGCTTCACATAGATGCAGGATAGACCTCGTAGAAACTCGCTGAGTTGACTAAATTCTGCCATTAGCTGTGATGGTTACCAGATTTACAGTCGCTCAAAAAATATCCGTACACTATGGTTGATTACAGAATTCAGAAAAAATAACTGGCAACGATTTTTTAAGAATTAATCTCAACGCTGACGCATCGGGGACTCGAACCTGGAAACTACAGATTAAGAGCCAGCCGCGATACCGATTGAGCCACCCCCGTAATTGTTAGTCTTCTATCGATCGTAACAAGTTATGTATGAAAATAATCACATGTGGCACCAGGTGAGTCAATGACATTTTCTCTAATGATTATCACTCATTTGATCGGATGGGGGGATGTGTCGGTAACGCGCCAGGCTCGTAATCTGCAGTTCCCAAATTCAAGCAATGCAACCTTAATACACCAGCCTGGACTGACGTCAACAAAAGGAGAGTTATTAATTATGCATAAAACTGCAGGTGATTGGAATTCTATGTTCTTCCTCGGATTTCTTATCTAGCCTACTACGAGTGATGGAAATTGTTAAAAATTACATCAATTGCAGTTATGTGTGAAAACTTAAAGGTATATATTAAAACGAGTTAAAATAATAATTTTTTCATTACGATTTTATTAAAATATTTGAGAATATTATAAAATTAATTGCAAAAATTTTAAAAATAAATAGCTACTAGCCGCCCAACCAACGACTGTCTAAGGGAGAAGAGAGCCAGTTTCCATAAGCATAATATAAATTTTTCGATTGCAGCGCCCTCTAAATATGGGAATTTCGTGTATTACAGTGAAGCCACCTTCCCAGGGAGATGTGCGAGTTCCCCTTCGTTATTTTTTCACTGCCGAGCAATGTTTTCATTTCTTACACCACGTGACTAATTTTGCATACACTTTTCGTTTGGAGAGAAATTAAAAAGTATTAATTAAAATCATTTTGTTTAATAAAATTCTATTTTGTAAAACTGATAGCAGTTGTGCTCAGCAAGAAAATTTTAATATTTTAAACACTCTGCAATATTTAGCATATTATAATTAATTGAGATTTATGTATCTCTGTACTATAACGTGTTTTATAGAGTTATATTTTATAGAATTATAAATATTTTCAAAAAAAAAATCCATATCGGGTTTGTTACTTGTGTAAACTATCAATAGATGGCAGAAAGCACTTTTCCTATCAATCATGAAAAAAGAACTGCACTATTAGAACAAAATGGAGACACCTATATACAGCGATATGCTCCAGGGAACAAAACTGCAACATACATTGACTTACATGTTCGCAAGATGATTAAATGTATTAATTTACATATTTATTACACTATTTATTACATATTTATTTTGAAAATTGTACAAAAGTACTGAAAAAAACATACATCGATTCTTCAGGGTATCGTAAAATGTCCTCCTACAAGGGATAAAATGATCATTGAATAACTTTAGGATTAGCTACCACTGTTCACCAATAGCCATGTGTGTTAGACAGTTTGAAACACCAATGAAATAACATTAAATATTTCAAGAGTAAGGCAAACAACAGCTAAAGCGGGCTAAATTGATTGCACTGCGCATGTGCAGATAGCCCCTTACAGTTGATATTGTGCCTGCAGGGCAATTTGCCGCGTCAGTTTCGAAAACATTCCGCAGTGCGACACCACGTACGCTTATGTGAAATTGGTCTTCTTCTCCTTAAACCTTCTTTTGCTCGACTCTCCTCCCTGCCCTCGGTCAATAGGGGAAACAATGGGCTATGAAAAGGCGTCATCCGTCAGATGGGACGTTAAATCATGGTTCTTGTGCTGGAGAGCCATATCTTGTGCACGTTAAAATAAATAAGTGTCCATTAGAATACAAATATTTTAACAGTAATGACTTTTTGAATGATATTGTGTATTAGGTTATAGAAAAAAAATGTGTCGTTACAGATGGGGAATTTAATTTCTAAGAAAATGTTTACCAGAATCAAGTTCTATTGCCCTGTGATCTGTTATTACTTTCCTAGATCCGTTCCATTAGGGTTGCTATAAGAATAAAGTTCACCAATGATTATAAATATTTGAAACGGAAATTTTCAATAAATCTAAATGTTCAGATACGAGATAAGACACATATTAATGCATGTAATCAAAGGAGCATAATTCTGAATGTCTTGTATATTAATGTATTTTTTCCTTCCATTTTGTTTTTAGTGCTAATAAAGTATGAATGAAATTGTTCAATTTAATTACCTAATTAATCCACGAAATATCTTGGTATCTAGAATGTATCCAACGAATACTTTATATGCAAAATTTATACTGAATGGGAAATTGTCGGTTATATCCAGTGTACGAATATTTTTACAATATTGATATCCTAAGACCCTAGGCTTATTTATTGAGAAATCGAAATTAAAAAGAAAGTGAATTTCTTTCTTTTTCGAGAATGTCACTCTTTTAAATCCACATATAATAGTAATGGTCACCTTTCTAACAAGGAAGCTTATGTTTTCCATGGTTACGTGTTTTGTTTCGGTATTGGGATATCATTTGTCTGTCTGAAAACAAAATGACTCTAAATTAATGACTTTTTTTTCTTTCATTAGACTAAAATCCCGTAAGTAGATAAATAAAAATTCATTACCACCCATGGTCGAATCCAAGGGGTGCAAGAGGGGCCATCCATCCACCATTTGAGAATGCTGTTCAGGTAATTGATGAAAAAAAATTATTAATTTTATGAATTTTTCTTGCAATTTTCAAGAAAATTTTTAAAGATCTCGGTCTGGATGGTTCTTATTTATTTGAGAGATCTGTTAGACGAATGTCTATAGTGGATCATAATAACACAGTCGTTAACGTACTCAATGAAACCATCAACTCGGTATCTCTCGATTGAATATCACGTTTAATTAACAACACTTCACATTACCTACATATATATTTGACAAGGGTGCAGCCTCAATCCACTGCCCCAACGAGAATATCCAGTCACACAGTCCCAGAGTGTTGACCCGACTTCATTAAAAAGTCCTTCAAATGTGCTGGCTTTCACAGCGCAGGAATCTGCTTTATTTCCCATCCCTTTCGACGGTGAGGAGAGAAGTTCCTTTCTTTTCCGACGGTCTCCACTTCCCTCTTCCTTCCCGCTGTACGCGCGGAGGTGATCCCGCGTCACGGCATTCCACAATGCACCGGCCAGAGTTTCGCAGATCATTTGGGTCACACATGACTCTCGCCTAACACAGCATACAGCGGAGAGGCAATGTGAAAGTCGAGGATTCGGATATTATATTCTGATTTTAGAAGTGACATTGTGCTTAGCTTAAACTCTTGAATTGTTTTTTAAGAATTTGAAATTTTAGAACTGAATGTTCCTATCAACCATAAAAAAAGAACTGCACTATTAAAACAAAATGCAGACACCTATATACAGCGATATGCTCCAGGGAACAAAACTGCAACATACATTGACTTACATGTTCGCAAGATGATTAAATGTATTAATTTACATATTTATTACATTATTTATTACATATTTATTTTAAAAAATGTGCAAAATTACTGAAATAAAACATACATCGATTCTTCAGGGTATCGTAAAATGTGTTCCTAAAAGGGATAAAAGGGTCATTGAATAATTTTAGGATCAGCTACCACTGTTATTATTTACCCAAATGAAAAAAATCCAGGGGCTGAGGATTCTCAGGCGATAGAACGCCAGGCTCGTAATCTGCAGTTCCCAGGTTCGAGTCCCACCCTACCAACAGTGAGTAGGGGACACCGGTGGGCTTGGAAAGGCCACTGTTCGTCAGATGGGTCATTAAGATGTGACACTGTGTGCCGGAGACTCATACCGGTGCCTACGTAATGGAATGCCTGCTGATTTCCGCGAAACTCCGTGTTAGCAAGCGCGCATGGGAAGCTTCAGAACTTGCCACATGAGGGCAGCACCGTTCCGCGCTAAGCTAACCTACGCTAACGTTAAGCATATAGCGATCTGGGCGACATGCAGAATTCTTTAACTGAATAATTTTACTACCTACTGCTGTTTCCATAGGCACTGGAACTTTACCAATAGACACAAATGAAGTTGATGCTGCAGCAAAGAATTTACTCTTTATAATAACTCTTTTATTTCAGTGTTCCTAAAATTTCAGTTCTTAATTACTTCTGATCTTCAAAACTTATATTAAATAATATTTATACATGTATTTGTGCAATTTAAGGTTTCTGTTGAGTACTTAAACGTTCTATCAGAAATATACAGGAATTGGCACCTGAAATATTTCTAATTTAAGCATTTTCCTTGAGAGGGGTTTAGAATTCAGCTTGAGTTGTGCAACTTCTTCAGTACACTTGCTACCATAATTCATTAAATATGATTTTAAAAATTTCTGTATTATAAATTTACAAAGGTTTTTTATCTGGCTCTCATCATTAAAAGAACAATGAAATTATTTATTTTTGCTTAATCTTGGTAGAAATGTTAACGTTAACAGAGTTAACACTTTTTCTCTTTGAACTCAAAGTGGGCAGAAATGTTTTACAGCTTTTTCCATAACAGCTAAAACACTGACAATTGCGATATTTCTTTTTATAAATCATCCATTAGTTCGTATTTCCAGTATCAGATGGGGAAAAACTGGAAACAGAAAAAACTTCATTTTCTTTGAAAACAAGCAACTTATTATCACCAGAGATGATTAGCTATTCTTCCAATTTTCGTTACATCTTGTTAGAAAGGTTTCTTGTTTTATCCAAATTCGTATTTCTAACTTTAACTCAGTTAATCGAAATTTCATCCTACATAACAACAGAAAAATATTTGAAAAAGTAAATGACAAACTCTTCAATTTAAATCCACTCCTCTTTTGTAGCAAATTATCATACATATAATATAAAACCACTCTTATTTTGAAGCAAATTATGATACATAAAATATTCTTTACGTGTGGACTCAAAATCGATTACTCGATAACCACATTTCTTTAACATTTATCAAAATTCTCTGTCCAAAACAATTTGGATTCATCATATATAGTATCATCCTAACTCCCAAGTACTCCTCATTTATAATCAGTTAACCAACAAATGTAATAGATTTGACACTTATTTCAAATATATACATATTTGTTTTTTTTTTTAAATAATATCCAACCAATGCTCTTTGATTTTAATTGCACAAAAACGCTGTCATTTGACGTATTATCGTGCTCTTTGAAATTTCGATTATTATGGTTTTTAACGGCTAAACTGCTGAAATTAAACTTAACGTGACCGGATACATGAAAATTGCTTTGGAGACTAAGAAGCAATATCGATGATACAATTGCATATTCAGTATCAAGACATGCAAATATTGCATTAGCATAACATTTACCTTTCGCAGTAAAATATAATTTTCTTAAATATTGGACATATCGTTGAAGATACATCCGTGATATACCTGTCATCGTTGAACATATACTTATTGATTGAACGAATGACACTCAATTGTATTAAACTATTTTATTAATATGGTGGTAGTTATTCCCAATTTTCTATTAATTTCTACCTATTTTCGAATTGTTTTTCCCACGTCATTTTTTGCGTTTCTCAATTTATGTGGCTGTTAAAGCGACTGTTCCAGTATATAATTACAACATTTTGATCCATCACAACAAGTTGTGTATTCACACTCTAGAACATTTACCACCCCTTCTTTCTCCCCTCCCAAAAAAGTGGGGAATAGCATAAACGATTGTTTTTTTATATCCATGGGATACTCACCAGTAGTGAATGAAAAGTGCTTTGGACACTACTCTAAGATATAGGGGAGACTTCTCTAATATATGAGGAGTTAGCGAAGATATTCACTTGAAATTGCCTTGCATCAACTTAAATATAGTGCAGGATATTATGAGGCAAGTTTTAAAATGTAACGTAATATCTGATTGTAAACAATTATGCCACGTATATATCTGTAATAAGATGGATTGAAATTGTTATTGATTGAACGAATGACACTCAATTGTATTAAACTATTTTATTAATATAGTGGTAGTTATTCCCAATTTTCTATTAATTTCTACCTATTTTCGAATTGTTTTTCCCACGTCATTTTTTGCGTTTCTCAATTTATGTGGGTGTTAAAGCGACTGTTCCAGTATATAATTACAACATTTTGATCCATCACAACAAGTTGTGTATTCACACTCTAGAACATTTACCACCCCTTCTTTCTCCCCTCCCAAAAAAGTGGGGAATATCATAAACGATTGTTTTTTTATATCCATGGGATACTCACCAGTAGTGAATGAAAAGTGCTTTGGACACTACTCTAAGATATAGGGGAGACTTCTCTAATATATGAGGAGTTAGCGAAGATATTCACTTGAAATTGCCTTGCATCAACTTAAATATAGTGCAGGATATTATGAGGCAAGTTTTAAAATGTAACGTAATATCTGATTGTAAACAATTATGCCACGTATATATCTGTAATAAGATGGATCCAACTTCAATTGTCGAAAATGTGTATGCATGTCATTACTATATCGCGATTTTTCTTTTTTTATAAAAAGAAATTCAGCCTCTTATGAGGCTGAATTTCTTTTTACTTAACTGGTAATTGTTGCACCAATTCCTTCGAATATTTCGGTAATGCATAGATATACTGTATATATATATAGTAAGATTCTGTTATTATTAATATTTATTCCATTCAGGTCGATTACAGTAAAGCCATTATACAGGTATTTTAGGTATTAAGTGTTCAAGTGGCTTGTTGCTCCAAATATTAAATCGATCATTTTAATTTTGTTATGGAAAATATTTTTCTCCACATTCATGCATTAGGATTCAAACGTGTCAAAAGCTATAATATTTGCTCAGTAATTTCCGCACAGGTAAAGAGTGCAGTATAAATGATTTAAATAACCTTTAAACTATTAAAATTCCATTTAAATAAATTAGCCAATCTTGTAATATGATTTAATAACGTACAGATATTTTGAAGAAGATTTTATTATAATTGTAGAAAAGTGTTGTTTTTCAGAGACGAAATGTTTTTTAAAGGTCGATAAAGAAAAACTTTTATGGGTAATCATTTTTTATGAATCTAAAAAAACTGTTGTAACGAATTCTTTTTATGGTAGAATACTAATAATTCGATGCCTAGTCTACGGACCTGTGTGCTGTTTAGGAGTTATAGGCGGATGGATATTTGCAGCTTGCGAACTGATACAGTTGCTTGAGTTGTAATGTTTCTAACGGAATTCTGTAAATTTGGATTCTTTGTTTGTAATGACAAGAGCATTAATTCGTTAAAACTGTTTGTTCCAATAAATCGTTAATAAGGTTTAAGTCACTGATCATTTAGTTTCAGTTGTTTTCTTAACCGGGGTAAGTGTCTTGTTAAAGAATTTCCATCGTTTGAAATAGTTCTCTGTGACTGGATTATTCTGTGATGATGTTGTCTCAAGACAGCTCCGTTCAGTACTAAAAATGAAATACCGTGACTAATTTAATATTTAGATTTAATTAAGGATTTTCTGGAATAAACTATAGCGATGAATAAATGTTCTTCAAGTCATTACAGACGACCAATCTAAATTTACATTGATCATCTGTAACGACTATCCTTAGCAGTATTACAACTCAACCAACACTATGTATATCGCCGTCTCTTTGCACAGTTGTATCGCGTTCGCTTGCAGTGACATTGCTTCTGCCGATGTCCGAGTCAGAATCCTAGGATGGCACAGTCGTTTGTTCAATCATTTACGTTGCGATTGTCTCTCATTAACAGTTCAGTTCCAGATAAGTACAGTCGCTCAGAAAAGAATCCGAAGCTATGGTTGATTACAAAATTCGGAAAAAATATCTCGTAGCGTTTCGTTTTTGGAAATTAGTGATCTCCCAACCTTCTTGTATGTACACTAAGTCTAAAAAAATTGTTGCCAGATATTTTTCGTGTACTGTACACCACGTTACATCCGACGGAAGGAGGCCTTTCCAAGCCCATCGGTGTCCCCTACTGACCGTGGGCAGGATGGGGAATTTTGCGGATATAAATCTCAACGCTGACCCAGCAGGGACTCGAACCTGGGAACTACAGATTACGAGCCTGGCGCGCTACCGACTGAGACACCCCGCCCCCCCTTATTAGGACAACCATTAAAAAGAAAGTGAACCCACTTTCTCCTTTTCCACTGCATGCGTTTCGTTTCCGGATCTCCTGCCGATGAGCTTGGAAAGGCCGCCGTCCGTCGTATGAGACGTTAAGCCGTGGCTCCGTGTGCTGGAGAGCCATACCCTGTGCACGTTAAAGAACACGCTGGATGGCCTTGACGGGAGGCTACCATCTGTCAAGGAAATTAGCCGTCGCCTACCTTATGAAATTAGTGATCTGGCAACCTTGGTGTACTCTACACGAAGGTTGCCAGATCACTAATTTCTAAAAGCAAATCGTTGCCAGATATTGTTCATGTACTGTACACCACGTCACATCCGTCGGACGGCGGCCTTTCCAAGACCATCGCTGTCCCCTACTGACCGTGGGCAGGGCGGGGGAATTTTGAGCAGATAAATCTCAACGCTGACCCAGCTGGGACTACAGATTATGAACCTGGTGAGCTGCCAACTGAGCCACCTCCGCCCCCCATTCATAAGGTAGGCGACGGCAGCGGTCCTAGAAATTTCGGTCACTTTTCGAGGGATCACTCCCGACCATGGTAGCCAGAAACCAAATCTGTTATCCCAACAAGGCTAAAACTCAGTGGTACCAGGGTCATCAAATTAAGATCGATCAAGTAGCTGCGGAACTGGAAGAGAACTGCTGATTTCTGTCACCATGACGTCATACCTCTGCCCGGTTGTTCGCCGGAAACTTCAATTACGTAATATGATCATTCCTAGGTTTAAAAGCAGGCATGTCAAACACGCGGCCCACCGGGAACTGTTCTGCGGTCCGCCAAGATTGATAACCAATAAGTTTATTTAACTTTTGACAACACTGGATTCTTTAATTAAAATTATAAGTACGTACACGGTACATAAATTAAATAAACGTATTACAGAAAACATTTCCATTTATATATAAGGGAAACTATTGCGCATAAATGTATATGTCGGAGCCCGATCATAGAATTGAGAACAACTATTTTGTGCGAACAAATATTTTCCACTTTAAAAAATAATAAAACTGCGGAAAGATCAAGATTAACAGACAAGCATGTGCAAGCAATTTTAAAAATAACTACATCTCAACAAATTCAACCAAATTTTGAAGATTTGGTTAATGAAAAACGTTGCCAAATTTCTTCAGAAAAAAGATGATATTAGTTTATTTAAATAATGTTAAATTGAAAAAAAGAAACTTTTCTACATACATATGTATTTTTTCATATGTTTATATTCTGTGTATTATTATTTTGTATGTATTGATTTGTTTATAATAAATGTTGTGCTTCATCTTTATTTCCATTTTTTTTTGTTTTGCGGCCCGCGATTTAATATATAATACTTAATATGGCCCTCGGTGGTTAACGAATTTGACATGCTTGGTTTAGAGGAATATTTTTCCCAAGTTTCGAAAATTTTCCAAAGTTGGAATTTTGCATATTCGGAAAATGGAGTTTCCATTGTTGAGGCTCTAAAGTTGAAAGAAATACGTTTATTAACAATTTATTAAATATTCTTCTTTTACTTGCTTAATTGAAGAAAGGAATAATACGTTTTTTTTTAGTTTTAATCATAGCAATTAAAGTATTTTTCAATTATTTCAAAATTTCTTAGCCTATATTTTAAAATGTTTAAATTATAGCACATATAAGTAAAATATATATATATATAACTTCAATTATAGTTTCCCCCAAATTCTATAGACACAGATCTAAATGGTTCCTGCATAAACAGTAGCTGAAATGTTGGTATTCAGCGAATTAGAAAAGATAATGCATTTGCAGAATAGTATATAAAATTATGAACAAAAATATTACAGAATATATTTACGTAATCTGGCAACGATTTTTTTCAGAAATTAGTGATCTGAAGGTTGCCAGACAACTAATTTCTAAAAGAACGTCGCCAGATATTTTTTTCTAAATTCTGTAATCAACCACGGTGTTCGGATATTTATTTGAGCGACTGTACACGAAGGTTGTCAGACAACTAATTTCTAAAAAATCGTCGCCAGATATTTTTCTGAATTCTGTAATCAACCATAGTGTTCGGATATTTAGTTGAGCGACTGTACACAAAGGTTGCCAGATCACTAATTTCTAAAAAAAAAAAAACGTCGCCAGATAATTTTTCTGAATTCTGAAATCAACCACAATGTTCGGATATTTATTTGATCGACTGTACACGAAGGTTGCCAGATCACTAATATCTAAAAAAATCGTCGCCAGATATTTTTTTCTGAATTCTGTAATCAACCACAGTGTTCGGATATTTATTTGAGCGACTGTACACGAAGGTTGCCAGACAACTAATTCCTAAAAAAATCGTCGCCAGATATTTTTTCTGAATTCTGTAATCAACCATAGTTTTCGGATATTTATTTGAGCGACTGTACACGAAGGTTGCCAGATCACTAATTTCTAAAAACATTGCTGCCAGATATTTTTTCTGAATGCTGTAATGAATCATATATCTATAAATATATATATATATTTCTATATCATCCTCCGCTTATACAGGGCTAAAGGCGAAAGTTTGACTCCAGAGGTTGCGTTCGAGGTTCATCCGTGAGCAATAGCGATTACGTCTCTTTTAAGGAAAAACATCAATAGTTGCTGCTTTCCTGGTTGTATTTTCGATCTTGCTGATATTCATATTGGTAAACGGTCTTTCGATCTGTTTAGATTCGATACAGTAATTATGCCAATCGACCCTAAAGGTTTTTCTTTCCTCTTGTTCTAATCACCACTATTCTTTCAAATTCGATTATTAGAAAAACTAAATGTTTCGTTTAATCTAATCGGGGAGTCTCGGATGTTCGATAAGTATCCGGAACGCATCCCTAGGATGCGTCATAAGAGTCAACAGATAGATATGGGCGTACACTGTGAACAGGACACCTACAATGAATGGCCAAACGCTGTACAGTTCCTGTGATGAAGATGGAAGCTTCCCTTTAAAGCTACTAAGAATATTCTATAAAGTATCGCTCTCCTGCCCACGTCTTAACCGATCTACGACATCCTTTCAAACTCATTCATGTCTTCTTTCTCACCAACAGAACGATGGGGTTCACCGGGGATAAGTTTCTTCGCTGACATAATTGGGACTGTAACCTGGGAACTGCAGATTACGAGTCTGGCACGCTGCCAAATAACCCAACACTCGTCTCTCATTCAAATGAGCTATATATTTCATTCAATATTCTTTTTATCATCATCATCATCCTCAAGCAGCCATAGGCGACGGAGGTCCAACCAGACCACGCAGTTTAATTCTCCAAGCATATCTGTCCTGAGCTACATCTGCTGCATCCGGCCACTGAACACCAATTCTAACAAGGTCCTATTTGACATTGTCTGCCCACCGCATCCTAGGTCTCCCCCTCCTTCTGAGGCCTCTAGGCACACTGTTCATAACCCTATTCGCCAATCTATAATTATCCATACGGGCAACATGGCCAAACCAGCGGAGTCTCTCTCTGCACAATATGCTGCTTAAAGGAGGTTGCAGACTCCTTTGCCTAACCTCATCATTAGTTACAAAGTTGAACCACCTAATGACCAAGATACTGCGTAAGCATCTGGAATCAAAACCATCTAGTTTCCTGTTATCTTGTTTACAAAGTGTCCAAGTTTCACTACCATAACTAACCCTAGAAAGAACCAAAGTATTATACAGTCTAATTTTAGTCTTTAGGTGTGTACGCCTATTTCTCCACAATCTCCATAGATTCTTAAAAGTCCCGGCAGTAATACCTATTCGTCTGTTAATCTCATGCCGCACATCACCAGTATCAGTTACATAGCTCCCAAGGTAATTAAACTGTGACACCTGCTCAAGACTGCAACTATTCAGATTAACTGAATCACAACCTGCCTGACCAATTTTCATCACTTTAGTTTTCTCTCTGTTTATAACCAAACCTACTCTACTACCAGTCTCATTAACAGCTCGAATGAAACAGTTCATCTCATCAACATCATTTGCCAAAAGGGCTAAATCATCAGCATAATCTAAATCAGAAATTTTCGTATCTCCAGCCCATTTAAGGCCAAAATCTTTCTCTTGAAGTGAATTTCGCATAACATAATCAACAACCAAACTAAAGAGAAAAGGAGACAAAATGCACACTTGTCGAACACCAGACGTAATGCTAAACCAATTGCTACAAGCCTTACCAACTCTCACACACGACTCAGTGTTATTAAAGAGAGCTTTCATTATGTTAACTAACTTACCTGGTATACCATATGATTTCAAAATCAACTACAAATTATGACGATCAACAGAGTCGAAAGCCTTTTTGAAATCAACAAAGCTAGCAACCAAAGGTTTCTGAAACTCTAAACATTTCTCAAGAATCTGCCTAAGTGAAAATATCTAATCTACACATCCCCTACCACTTCTGAATCCACATTGCTCATCACGCAATTGCCTGTCAACCTGATTCTCAATTCTATTAAGCACAATCATGGAAAGTACTTTTACCTGGAACAGAGAGTAGGCTGATACCCCTATTTTTATCACAAGAACTGCGATCACCTTTTTTGAAAATAGGGATAACAATAGCTCTGTAAAATCCTTAGGAACCATGCCTTTATCATAAAAGATATTCAGAATTTCAGTCATCCAAGTGGTAAACGAAACATTCCCAGCTATGAGCATCTCTGTAGTAATTTCATCTACCCCTGGGGATTTATGAAGTTTAAGTTTAGAGATAGCCAAACTAACTTCAGATTTTGTTATAGGGCTAACATTAAAGCTGCCAATGCATGTATCATCATTACAAACGATGGTAGTAGAACTAACCACATAGTTTATAACATCACTGAAATGCTCGCCATATCCATGACAGAATCCTCATCTTCTATAACCTTACCTTGTTTGTCCTTCAATCCCTGTATGCCTGTACGTTTTCTACCACATAAAACATTAACTATCTGGTACAGCTCTCTGCTGTTGTGCTGCGTAACTGCTTCCTCAGCTTTGTCAGCCAAGCTATCAATCCAAAGATTCTTATCAGCAGCTAACTGATCCTTTACACGTTTATTAATTTCTCTGTAATGCTTTCTATTATGACTAGTAGGGTATTGATTAAGGACATTCCTGCAGTTCTTTCTTTCCAAAATAAGCTCAAGTGCCTTATCACTCAGATAATTCTGTCTCTTCTGCTCCTTTTTTCCTAAAAGAATACTGTTAGTTTCCAAAAAAGTCTGTTTAAAATGGCCCCATTCTTCCTCAACATCAGTATTAAGCAAACCATGACTGTCATAATGACTAAGTAACCTATCATGGTAAGCTTTAGCTATAACTGGGTCTTTCAGAGCATCAGTATTAAAGGCAAATTTTTTAACCCTAGCACAACACTTTTTAAGTTTAAGTTGCAAGACACTTTTAACAAGGAAATGATCAGATCCAATTTCAGCTCCCCTATATGCCCTGGTATTTCTAACAGAACTAGCCCATTTGCTGTTAATTAATATATAATCAATCATATTCGTATGCAGCCCATTAGGTGAAACACATGTGTATTTATGTATGTCACGGTGTTTGTAATATGTGTTAGTTATTCTGAAACCATTGAGTTTACTTACCTGTAGGAGACGTTGCCCATTGCCATTGCAGCTACCAATACCAAAAGGGCCTATCACCCCTCCCCAAAGATCAGTACCAACTTTGGCATTGAAGTCACCAAGAACAAGGGTAATATCTCCTTTCTTGACAGAATTCAAAATATCCTGAAGTTGTCCGTAAAACCTATCCTTCTCATCCTCATCAGTATCCTCAGTGGGGGCATAACAGCTGATAACATTCAAGTCTTTAATGCTTGTCTGAAATTTTGCTGTAAGAAACCTTTCATTAATGCACTCATATCCTAGAAGAGCATCACTAGCATGTCTGCTGAGCAGCAGACCCTCGCCTTGGTGATGCTTTCCATCCTCCCTCCCTGTAAAGAGAAATTTAAAGTTATTTTTAAGTATCTCACCTTTACCTGTCCGTCTGGTCTCTTGCAAGCCTAGAATATCTAGGTTATAGCGCTGGAATTCCTGCATGAGGACATCAAGAGAATAATCTCTATGTAATGTCCTCACGTTCCACGTTCCTGCAGAGAGAAAATGATTAGTAGGATTTTTAAAGAAATTAGGTTTATTGAGATTGGTAGGGCCAACAATATCATATCAGCCCCCTGATTGCATGCATGGGGCAAAGACCTGTTCCTCCTCTCCTAATGGCTGAAGTCACCGATGCTGGTAGGAACATCAGGCACCACCTTTTCAAGTGGACTTTTACAATATTCACATGGCCTGCCTGAGACACATTACTCCAGTTTAGGCTTGACGATGCCCAACTAGCTAAGTAAGGTTCAGGTACCTGCGATGGCCTCTGATTAGGATTATCCACCAGCTGATATAAGGTATCCCATGCCTCTGTTCACTTAGAGCTGGCAACCCAGAAGCAAACAGAAAGCACAGCGGGAGACTCTCCCTCAACATAGGCCTACCAGTGCAGCAAGTCCAGGATCCATAATCAAGCTCAAATCCATAAACAAGTCCCGTCTAGTAGGTATAAATGGTCAGCACCAGGACCCTGTGAAGTTGACCACTCCTCAGCAGGGTTGAAAAAAAAAAGAAAAAAGTGGCCATAGATGACCAAATCAGCAGGCCCTACTGAACTGGCAGCCCTCCCCTTCCGTTCTCTTCCAAAGGAGAATATCTCTTTTGAAAGGTACTAACGGCCTGCACCACGAGAAGGCAGGGTAGGACATTAGGTGCTAGACCTGGCCGGTTCTGTGCATCATCACTAGGGATTGGTACACAGCTCTCCTTCCAGTTTACGCCTAGCTACCATTTACAGGCGCTTCTTTCTTTTACAAAACAAAAAGGATGGAGATAGAAGCTCTCTTGAGCCATTCCAGACTTCTCTTACAACATCAAACACCGCCTCCTCTATAACACTGCCTGTCCATTCGCCTTCAAAACAAGTAAAAAAAAAACTCAACCTCCGCCTAGTTTAAACATTGGGCACTAGATGGCAGCATCTGCCTGAAAAACATTTCAATACGGGAAATACTGATAATGAAGAATTTTCTACATATTCAGCAAATAATATTACAGTTATTAAACCAGTATAGAAATAAATATGCGTGGCATTGCGTCTGTTACAGCTCAGATATAGGAAAACCATATATATATACTATCCGTTATCCTAATTTCTAATGGATAGTTTCAGATGCTTGAGTCCTACTTTTCATGACTTTCAATATTTCAATATTGAACGAATAAATTTAACCCTAAATAAACTGCTCTACCAATATATTACAGAATTTTCATGTTCTAACATTGGGAATTTAACTTCGAAGCTCTATAATTTCTACAAGACGCATTCAATGTCTTTTTTCTAAGTGATAAATATCATTCATAAATGAGTACAGGTCCAATGAATGTAACATCCAGCAGATCTGTGGCTTCACTTATAACCTCAGGTGAAGAGAAATTGTTCGGGAATTACCACACCAGTCTACGACAACATCGTTGGCGTTTAATTCTTCCGTTTCTAGCTGTAAAATAATTTAAAAGAACTTTTCCGAAAAATTTACGTTCCTGCAGAAATTTTTCTGTGCAACGGAACTGAGTCGTGAAATAAAATTTCCGTGAGTGAGAAATTAATAAGTGAGTAAGTGTTCCTAAGTGAGAAATTTAATTACAGCAATCCCCGATTTACGGAAATTATGTAAATAATTTCCGTAAATCTACCTATGTACATAATTTTCGTCTGTAATAAAAAAAAATAATACGAGATTATGGTTAGTTTCGCTACACCGTAATTATAAAATATAGTAAGAAAGCAATCGGGAAACCTTGTATCCAAACACATGATTATTTGCTATAAAAACATCTTTGAGTACCTCAGTGGAAATTGTTTATTGCAAGTGTCACATTGGAAATATTTCGTGATTCGTGAAGCACTGAAGGATAAATTGAGCTGGATATAATGTTGGAACTCTTTGGATGATGTTCTGTGATGCTTTGTAGATGACATCATAAGACACAAATGTATTGCATTCATAAACTCCGTTGAAGTCCTTCGATTGTTCCTTGGGAATCCTTTTCCTGTCTATAGACTGATAGGAGACTTAGGAATTCGAATCGTGATTCAAAACATGAAAATCTCTCAAATTGATCGTCATAATCGCGGTGATTCATGACACGTGGAGATTATTTAAACGACTCCTTTTATTTCTAGTGATGAACAGAACCTTGCTTGCCATTTGGGAAAAACCTCTTCTAATCACTATGCACTCTTTCTTTCCACTGTTTTTATACATTAAATTGAAAGCAATACAAACATGTTATTATAACCCTGTGATAAGCTTGCTACGTGCCAGTATTTAGATGTAAATGATTGTGTTTCAAAATTATAGCCAACTAATTCTTCTTTCGATTTTCTCTTAGTGATCCTTCCTCAGTAAAATAATGAACACTAATGACCTTGAAAAACTCAATGCCCATTTAATGGGATCTTTAGGAATGGCTCTAGGTGAGGAGAGACAAAATACATTCGATTTTATTTGCTTCTCAAACACTTGCCAAAAGGATACAGGAATACTTTCTTATAAATATGAGTGGGGAAATCAGCTCACTAGAAATCTATTAGGTTTCATACTGAGAGAGGACCAAGGAGAGCAAAAAAATTAAAATAATAAAAAACTCAATAGTTGTCTCTTTCCTGCTTGTATTTTCATTCTTGCTAATATTCATATTGGTGAAATGACTTTCGATCTGTTTAGACTCGATACACTGAATATGCTAAACGGCCCCAAATGAGTTTCTTTATTCCTTTTCTAATCACCACTATTGTTCCAATCACCGTTTTGTTTTTCATGTTTCGTTTTTTATATAATTCTTCTATCTTTGTCCATGAATGTGCGGAACGCATCAATAGATTGCATTATAAGAAGTCAAGAATCGGAGCTATCACTCGAAAAAGACGTTTATTACTGGTGGCAATGGATTGAGTCTAACATATCCTATCATGTTACAGTTAGTGTAACATGGGGTGCATTAAACGACGTCACAATGGCAGTGACCGGGTTCGGATCCACAAAACATCGAAGGGGAGGGAGTGGGTGCAAGAAACACCATCGAACCAGAAAAATGCAAGGGAGGGGTTGCAAAAGACTGGATTAATGTAGTATAACACAACACCCTCCGTTTTACAGGTCTTTAAAATTTTCTAAATACGTTAGATATTTTGAGACACTCTCTTACACTTACTAGTATTCTGAAATGTTGTGCTTGCTGGTCCTTTAAGCCTCGAATAAAATGTTAATATTACCACGGAAAGTAGATAAAATCTGTAGAAACGTGTGCAAATATTATTGCATTATTGATAGATGACCAAAGTGAAAAATGACTTTCGATAATGAGAAAAAGGTAATTTGAAAATTCAATGATGTTATTTTAAAGAGAAAAAAATGCACTTGGATAAAGTCACAAATTAAAAGAACAGGCAATTGCGTGATTATAGTGATATTAGATTGCGTGATGACAGGCAATTGCGTGATGAGCAATGTGGATTCAGAAGTGTTAGGGGATATTTAGATCAGATGTTTTCACTTAGGCAGATTCTTGAGAAATATTTAGAGTTTCAGAAACCTTTGGTTGTTAGCTTTGTTGATTTCAAGAAGGCTTTCGACTCTGTCGATCGTCATAATTTGTGGTTGATTGTGAAATAATATGGTATAGCAGACAAGTTAGTTAACATAATCAAAGCTCTCTATAATGACACTGAGTCGTGTGTGAGAGTTGGTAAGGCTTGTAGCAATTGGTTAAACATTACTTCTGGTGTTCGACAAGAGTGCATTGTATCTCCTTTTCTCTTTAGCTTGGTTATTGGTTATGTTATGAGAAATTCACTTCAATGGAAAGATTTTGGCCTTAAATGGACTGGAGATACGAAAATTTCTGATTAAATTATTCTGATGATTTACCTTTTTTGGTAAATGAGGTTCATGAGATGAACTCTTTCATTCGAGCTGTTGATGAGACTGGTAGAAAAGTAGGTTTGGTTATAAACAGAGAGAAAACTAAAGTGATGAAAATTGGTCAGGCAGTCTGTGATTCAAAACAAAATTATTACCAAGGGTCTTTGATCTTATTTTGGGATGAACGTAGATCTTAATAATGTTTTAATTAACTGGACGAAATGCACTTTGCCAGTGTGAAAAAGTTCTTCAGAAGTGGTTAGCAGATAGCAAGATCGAAAAGATGGAATCGACTGGACAGTCTCCACACTTTAAGACTATACAGAGCTTGTATTGCAGAATAGGTAAGGAAATTTCCGAGCAGAGACGTCCAAATACGCGAGTTAATTAAGGCTTTCCTGTTGCTTCTTAATCATGATTTATTACAGACGAACTTAAATTAGTGCATTCCATGCCAAAATCACATAAAACATTTATTTAAACACAAGGCTAACTTATGAAATATTGAATTTAAAATGTTAGTATTCTGAAAAATGTGTTTAACAACTGTTATATAATATTTAAAACAGGGATCATCATAAATATTTCAAGGTTTCTTTTAATTCATATCTATGCTATATCATATTATAATATATACGTAATTGCGTTTGGGCAATTACACTTCAACAATTATTTTCGATACAAAAAAAAAACAAAAAAAAATGCAAAATTTGAATGAAAAATAAGTTAACTAAATAATTTTCTAATTAATAATTCATATAATATTTAAATAACAAGTCCTAACGATCTAGGATCGAAGTCACGACTCTGTTCTTTAAATGTGGAAAATGCAAAAATTAAAAACGAATGCTTCAAATAATATATCATAAGAGAGATTTAGAATTTATTTGATGGAATGTGATGATCAAAATATTTATTTTTATTTCTTTTCCTTAACTTCAAAGGGATGGGAAAGTAAAAGATTTTCGTTTTAAGAGATATATGAGAGAATGATTTCTATTTTGTGTTTTGTTTGTACCAGTACATTATTGCGATTTTTTTTTATAAATCATCCATTAGTTCGTATCATTTTCTTTGAAAACAAGCAAATTATTATCACCAGAGATGATTAGCTATTCTTTCAATTGTTCGTTACATCTTGTTAGAATGCTTTCTTGTTTTATTCGAATTTGTATTTATAACTTTAACTCAGTTAATCGAAATATCATCCTACATAGCAACAGAAAAATATTTGAAAAAGAAAAATGACAAACTCTTCAATTTAAATCCACTCCTCTTTTGTAGCAAATTATGATACATAAAATATTCTTTACGTATGGACTCAAAATCGATTACTAGATAACCACATTTCTTTAACATTTATCAAAATTTTCTGTGCAAAACGATTCGGATTCATCATACCTAGTATCATCCTAACTCCCAAGTTCTCCTCATTTACAATCAGTTAACCAACAAATGTAATAGATTTGACCCTTATTTCAAATATATACATATTTGTTTTTTTTTGAAAAATCATATCCAACCAATGCTCTTTGATTTTAATTGCGCAAAAGCGCTCTCATTTGGCTTATTATCGTGCTCTTCGAAAATTCGATTATTATGGTTTTTAACGGCTAAACTGCTGTAATTAAACTTAGTGACCGGATGCATGAAAATTGCTTTGGATACTAAGAAGCAATATCGATGATACTATTGTTTATTCCGGTATCAAGACATGCAAAGAATGCTTGAGCATATCATTTGCCTTTCGCAGTAAAATATAATTTTCTTAAATATTGGACATATCGTTGAAGATACATCCGTTATATACCTCTACTGCTGTATCCACAAATGTACTGATTGAACGAATGATATTTAATTGTATTGAACTATTTTATTAATATAGTGGTAGTTACTGCCAATTTTCTATTAATTTTTACCTATTTTTCAAGTGCTTTAACCACGTCCTTTGTTGCGTTTCTCAATTTATGTGGGTGTTAAAGCGACGTTCCAGTATATATTTACAACATTTTGATCCATCACAACAAGTTGTGTATACACACTCTAGAACATTTACCACCCCTTCTTTTTCCCCTCCCAAAACGTGGGGAATAGCATAAACGATTGTTTTCTATATCCATGGGATTCTCATCAGTAGTGAATGAAAAGTGCTTTGGACACTACTTTAATATATAGGGGAGACTTCTCTAATATATGAGGAGTTAGCGAATATATTCACTTGGAATTGCCTTGCATCAACTTAAATATAGTGCAGGATATTATGAGGCAAGTTTTAAAATGTGCCCAGAAATAATAACTGATTGTAAACAATTATGCCACGTATATATCTGTAATAAGATGGATCCAACTTCAGTTGTCGAAAATGTGTATACATGTCATTACTATATCGCGATATTTCTTTATATAAGAGGCTGAATTTCTTTTTACTTAACTGGTAATTGTTGCACAAATTCCTTCGAATATTTCGGTAATGCATATATATACTCTATATATATATAGTAAGATTCTGTTTTTATTAATATTTATTCCATGCAGGTCGATTAGAGTAAAGCCATTGTACAGGTATTTTAGGTATTAAGTGTTCAAGTGGCTTGTTGCTCCAAATAATAAATCGATCATTTTAATTTTGTTATGGAAAATATTTTTCTCCACATTCATGCATTAGGATTCAAACGTGTCAAAAGCTATAATATTTGCTCAGTAATTGCAGAACAGGTAAAAAATGCAGTAAAATGATTTAAATAAACTTTTAACTATTAAAATTCGCATTTAAATATTATAACTAAAGACAATCTTGTAATATGCTTTAATGACGTAGAGATATTTTGAAGAGGATTTTATTATAATTGTAGAAAAGAGTTGTTTTTCAGAGAGGTAAAGGTCGATAAAGAAAAACTTTTATGGGTAATCATTATTTAAGAATTTAAGAAAACTGTTGTAACGAATTCTTTTTATCGTAGAATACTAATAATTCGATGCCTAGTCTACGGACCTGTGTGCTGTTTAGGAGTTGTACGCGGATGGATATTTGCAGCTTACGAACTGATACAGTTGCTTGAGTTGTAATGTTTCTAACGGAATTCCGTAAATTTGTGTTCTTTGTTTGTAATGACAAGAGCATTAATTCGTTAAAATTGTTTGTTCCAATAAATCGTTAATAAGGTTTAAGTCACTGATCATTTAGTTTCAGTTGTTTTCTTAACCGGGGTAAGTGTCTTGTTAAAGACTTTCCATCGTTTGAAGTAGTTCTTTGTGACTGGATTATCTGTAATGATGCTGTCTTAAGACAGCTCCGTTCAGTACTAAAAATGAAATACCGAGACTAATTTAATATTTAGATTTAATTAACGATTTCCTGGAATAGACTATAGCAATGAATATACGTTCTTCAAGTCATTACAGACGACCAATCTAAATTTACATTGATCATCTGTAACGACTATCCTTAGCAGTATTACTAACTCAACCAACACTATGTATATCGCCGTCTCTTTGCACAGTTGTATCGCGTTCGCTTGCAGTGACATTGCTTCTGCCGATGTCCGAGTCAGAATCCTAGGATGGCACAGTCGTTTGTTCAATCATTTACGTTGCGATTGTCTCTCATTAACCAGTTCAGTTCCAGATAAGTACAGTCGTTCAGAAAAGTATCCGAACGCTATGGTTGATTACAGAATTCGGAAAAAATATCTGGCAACGTTTTTGTTTAGAAATTTGTGATTTGGCAACCTTCGTGTACGTACACGAAGGTTGCCAGATCATTAATTTCTAAAAAAAATTGTTGCCAGATATTTTTCGTGTACTGTACACATCGTCACATCCGACGGACGGCGGCCTTTCCAAGCCCATCGGTGTCCCCTACTGACCGTGGGCAGGGCGGGGGAATTTTTCGGAGATAAATCTCAACGCTGACCCAGCTGGGACTCGATCCTGGGACTACAGATTACGAGCCTGGTGAGCTGCCAACTGAGCCACCTCCGCCCCCCATTCATAAGGTAGGCGACGGTAGCGGTCCTAGAAATTTCGGTCACTTTTCGAGGGATCACTCCCGACAATGGCAGCCAGAAACCAAATCTGTTATCCCAACAAGGCTAAAACTCAGTGGTACCAGGGCCATCAAATTAAGATCGATCAAGTAGCTGCGGAACTGGAAGAGAACTGCTGATTTATGTCACCATGACGTCACACCTCTGCCCGGTTGTTCGCCGGAAACTTCAATTACGTAATATGATCATTCCTAGGTTTAAAAGCAGGCATGTCAAACACGCGGCCCACCGGGAACTGTTCTGCGGTCCGCCAAGATTGATAACCAATAAGTTTATTTAACTTTTGACAACACTGGATTCTTTAATTAAAATTATAAGTACGTACACGGTACATAAATTAAATAAACGTATTACAGAAAACATTTCCATTTATATATAAGGGAAACTATTGCGCATTAATGTATATGTCGGAGCCCGATCGTAGAATTGAGAACAACTATTTTGTGCGAACAAATATTTTTCACTTTAAAAAATAATAAAACTGCGGAATGATCAAGATTAACAGACAAGCATGTGCAAGCAATTTTAAAAATAACTACATCTCAACAAATTCAACCAAATTTTGAAGATTTGGTTAATGAAAAACGTTGCCATGTTTCTTAAAAAAAAAGATGATATTAGTTTATTTAAATAACGTTAAATTGAAAAAAAGAAACTTTCCTACATACATATGTATTTTTTAATATGTTTATATTCTGTGTATTATTATTTTGTATGTATTGATTTGTTTATAATAAATGCTGTGCTTCATTTTTATTTCCATTTTTTTATTTTGTTTTGCGGCCCGCGATTTAATATATAATACT
Source organism: Ryuthela nishihirai (assembly GCA_038380435.1). NCBI lineage: Eukaryota > Metazoa > Arthropoda > Arachnida > Araneae > Heptathelidae > Ryuthela > Ryuthela nishihirai. The sequence continues at coordinate 592,115 of JAWZYU010000137.1, read as the reverse complement.
TAATATGGCCCTCGGTGGTTAACGAATTTGACATGCCTGGTTTAGAGGAATATTTTTCCCAAGTTTCGAAATTTTCCAAAGTTGGAATTTTGCATATTCCGAAAATGGAGTTTCCATTGTTAAGGCTTTAAAGTTGAAAAAAAAATACGTTTATTAACAATTTATTAAATACTCTACTTTTACTTGCTTAATTGAAGAGAGGAATAATAAGTTTTTTAGTTTTAATCATAGTAATTAAAGTATTTTTCAATTATTTCAAAATTCCTTAGCCTATATTCTTAAAATGTTTAAATTATAGTACATTTAACTAAAATATATATAATATATATAACTTCAATTATAGTTTTCCTTAAATTCTATAGACACAGATCTAAATGGTTCCTGCATAAGCAGTAGCTGAAATGTTGGTATTCAGCGAATTAGAAAAGATAATGCAATTCCAGAATAGTATATGAAATTATGAACAAAAATATTACAGAATATATTTACGTAATCTGGCAACGATTTTTTTAAGAAATTAGTGATCTGGCAACCTTCGTGTACGTTCACGAAGGTTGCCAGACAACAAATTTCTAAAAAAATCTTTGCCAGATATTTTTTCTGAATTCTGTAATTAACAACAGTATTCGGATATTTATTTGAGCGACTGTACACGAAGGTTGCCAGACAACTAATTTGTAAAAAAATCATCGCCAGATATTTTTTTTTGAATTCTGTAATCAACCACAGTGTTAGGATATTTATTTGAGCGACTGTACACGAAGGTTGCCAGACAACTAATTTCTAAAAAAATCGTCGCCAGATACTTTTTTCTGAATTCTGTAATCAACCACAATGTTAGGATATTTATTTGAGCGACTGTACACGAAGGTTGCCAGACAACCAATTTCTAAAAAAATCGTCGCCAAATATTTTTTTCTGAATTCTTTAATCAACCACAGTGTTCGAATATTTATTTGAGCGACTGTACACGAAGGTTGCCAGACAACTAATTTCTAAAAAAATCGTCGCCAGATATTTTTTTCTGAATTCTGTAATCAACCACAGTGTAAGGATATTTATTTGAGTGACTGTACACGAAGAATGCCTGATCACTAATTTCTAAAAAAAAATCATTGTCAGACATTTTTTCTGAAATCTGTAATCAACCACAGTATTCGGATATTTATTTGAGCTACTGTACGTAGACGAAGGTTGCCAGATCACTAATTTCTAAAATAATTTCTGCCAGATATTTTTTCTGAATGCTGTAACCAATCATATATCTATAAATATATATATATTTCTATATCATCCTCCGTGTATACAGGGCTAAAGGCGAAAGTTTGACTCCAGAGATTACGGTTCGAGTCCCAGCTGGGTCAGCGTTGAGATTTATCTCCGCAAAATTGCCCTCCCTGCCCACGGTGAGTAGGGGACACCGATAGACTTGGAAAGGCCGCCGTCCTTCAGATGGGACGTTAAGCCGTGGCTCCGTGTTCGGGAGAGCCATACTCTGTGCACGTTAAAGAACACGCTGGATGGCCTTGACGGGAGGCTACCATCTGTCTCCCAACAGCTGTTCCAGTGGGTCCCCTCCCCCAAACTTCTCTGAGCCTTCGGCGTCCATATGACCTGGCCATTTAGTCCATGGTGTGCAAACGAGTGCCGCTCAGAAGTAAAGCAACCCAACCCAGGAGTTACGTTCGAGGTTCATCCGTGAGCAATAGTGATTACGTCTGTTTTAAGGAAAAACATCAATAGTTGCTGCTTTCCTGGTTGTGTTTTCCCTCTTTCTGATATTCATATCGATAAACGATCTTTCGATCTGTTTAGACTTGTGACTGTGGTATTTGGCCCAAAGAATTTTCTTTACTTCTGTTCTAACTACCACTATTCTTTCAAACTCGATTATTAGAAAAAAGAAAAGTTTCGTTTATTCTAACGGGTTCTGCCCAAAGGTTCGATTGGTATCCAGAACGCATCCCTAGGATGCATCATAAGAGTCAAAAGATAGATATGGGTGTATACTGTGAACAAGACACCTACAATGAAGGGCCAAACGCTGTACAGTTCCTGTGATGAAGATAGAAGCTTTTCTTTAAAGCTACCGAGAATATTCTTATAAAGTATCGCTCTACTGCCCACGGCTTAACCGATCTACGACAGCCTTTCAAACTCATTCATGTGTTCTCTCTTACCAACAGATCGATGGGGTTCACTGGGATAAGTTTCTTCGCTGACATAATTGGGACTGGAAACTGGGAACTGAAGATTACGAGTCTGGCACGCTGCCGACTAAGCCAACTCTCGTCTCTCATTCAAATGAGCTATATATTTCATTTAATATTCTTTTACAAAACACAAAGGATGGAGATAGAAACTCTCTTAAGCCATTCCAGGATTCTCTTACATCAAACACCGCCTTCTCTATAATACTGCCTGTCCATTCGCCCTAAAAGTAAGTAAAAAAAAATGAACTTCCGCCTAGTTTAAGCCTTGGGCACTAGGTGGTAGCATCTACCTGGAGAACATTTCAATATGGGAAATACTGATACTGAATAATTTTCTACATATTCAGCAAATAATATTACAGTTATTAAACCAGTATAGAAATAAATGTGCGTGGCATTGCTTCTGTTACAGCTCAGATATAGGAAAAACATATATATATATACTATCCGTTATCCAAATTGTAAATTTATTGAAATATTTCATGATTCGTGAAGCACTGAAGGATACATTGAGCTGGATATAACGTTGGAATTCTTTGGATGATATTCTGTGATGCTTTGTAGATGACATCATAAGACACAAATGTATTGCATTCATAAACTCCGTTCAAGTCCTTCGATTGTTCCTTGGGAATCCTTTTCCTGTCTATAGACTGATAGGAGACTTAGGAATTCGAATCGTGATTCAAAACATGAAAATCTCTCAAATTGATCGTCATAATCGCGGTGATTCATGACACGTGGAGATTATTTAAACGACTCCTTTTATTTCTAGTGATGAACAGAACCTTGCTTGCCATTTGGGAAAAACCTCTTCTAATCACTATGCACTCTTTCTTTCCACTGTTTTTATACATTAAATTGAAAGCAATACAAACATGTTATTATAACCCTGTGATAAGCTTGCTACGTGCCAGTATTTAGATGTAAATGATTGTGTTTCAAAATTATAGCCAACTAATTCTTCTTTCGATTTTCTCTTAGTGATCCTTCCTCAGTAAAATAATGAACACTAATGACCTTGAAAAACTCAATGCCCATTTAATGGGATCTTTAGGAATGGCTCTAGGTGAGGAGAGACAAAATACATTCGATTTTATTTGCTTCTCAAACACTTGCCAAAAGGATACAGGAATACTTTCTTATAAATATGAGTGGGGAAATCAGCTCACTAGAAATCTATTAGGTTTCATACTGAGAGAGGACCAAGGAGAGCAAAAAAATTAAAATAATAAAAAACTCAATAGTTGTCTCTTTCCTGCTTGTATTTTCATTCTTGCTAATATTCATATTGGTGAAATGACTTTCGATCTGTTTAGACTCGATACACTGAATATGCTAAACGGCCCCAAATGAGTTTCTTTATTCCTTTTCTAATCACCACTATTGTTCCAATCACCGTTTTGTTTTTCATGTTTCGTTTTTTATACAATTCTTCTATCTTTGTCCATAAATGTGCGGAACGCATCAATAGATTGCATTATAAGAAGTCAAGAATCGGAGCTATCACTCGAAAAAGACTTTTATTACTGGTGGACAATGGATTGAGTCTAACATATCCTATGATGTTACAGTTAGTGTAACATGGGGTGCATTAAAAGACGTCACAATAACAGTGACCGGGTTCGGATCCACAAAACATCGAAGGGGAGGGAGTGGGGACAAGAAACACCATCGAACCAGAAAAATGCAAGGGAGGGGTTGCAAAAGACTGGATTAATGTAGTATAACATAACACCCTCCGTTTTACAGGTCTTTAAAAATTTCTAAATACGTTAGATATTTTGAGACACTCTCTTACCCTTACGATTATTCTGAAAGGGTGTGCGTGCTGGTCCCTTAAGCCTCGAATAAAATGTTTATATTACCACGGTAAGTAGATAAAATCTGTAGAAACGTGTGCAAATATTACTGCATTATTGATAGATGTCCAAAGAGAAAAATGACTTTCGATAATGAGAAAAAGGTAAATTGAAAATTCAATGATGTTATTTTAAAGAGAAAAATAATGCACTTGGATAAAGTTACAAATTAAAAGAATTTTTTTTTTATGAAAATGAAGCGATCATTCTGCTGACAGAGCAATCCATTTCAAAATATTACTCGGCTGTTGCGTAAAAAGTTTGAATTAAATGTGTTAAATTTCAGTCGTGCAAATCTCGAAGTCTACAGAGTGAAATGGAAAGGAGAGATGTTGGTTAATAAAGTGAACAGACGTTCAGCAATAGCGTATAATTATATTTAAATAAAAATTAGGAAAATGCAGATTTAGATGGATTATAATAACATATTTAAGAAGTGTGTTGAACATCTCGACATGCATCTGCAGCGCCAAAATCATTGCAGTTACCTCAAAGAAGCTTTTATTTTCCTTCAAAGTACTTCCCTGCAGCCTCTGTGGAAAGTTGCAAACGTCTACGCCAATTCTGGAAAGCTTGGTGGTATACTCCTGTTGGGAAAAATACTTCACAACTCTGTATAAACGCATCTTGTACCGGGGTGGGGTTGGCTCAGTCGGTAGCGCGCCAGGCTCGTAATCTGTAGTTCCCAGGTTCGAGTCCCAGCTGAGTCAGCTTTGAGACTAACTCGGCAAAATTTCACGCTCTGCCCACGGACAGTAGGGGACACCGATGGGCTTGGGAAGCCCGCTGTCCGTCGGATGGGAAGTTAAGCCGTGGCCCCCGTGTGCGGCAGAGACATACCCTATGCACGTTAAATAACAAGCTGGATGGCCTTGACGGGGGGGGGGGGGCTACCATCTGTGTCCCAACAGCTGTTCCAGTGGGTCCTCTCCTTTGCACCCTTGATAACGTTTTCTCAGCAAATTACTTTTTAACTTTAGAAGAAGAAAAAACAATAATCGTACGGTGCAAAATTTGGTAAATATGCTAGATGGGGCAGCTATTTGATTTTTTTACTCTTCCAGATAGGTCATAACTTTCCGAGTTTTGTGAGCACGTTGAGGAACGTTTGAGCACGAGAAGGTTGGTGGAGGAGACCCACTGGAACAGCTTTTGGGAGTCAGATAGTAGTCTTCCGTGAAGGCCGTCCAGCGTGTTCTTTAACATGCACAGGATATAGGTCTCAGGTACACGGGCTATGGCTTAACGTCCCATACGACGGATGGCGCTCTTTCCAAGCCCATCTGTGTTTCCTATTGACTGTGGGCAGGACAGGGAATGTTGTAGAGATAAATCTCAACGCTGACCCATCTGGGAACTACAGATTACGAGCCTGGTGCACTACCGACTGAGCCATCCCCGTCCACCAAAGTTGGTGTAGTATTACCAATTAAATGCATTTTTAGGTAATGTGTTTCTGGCAATCACTTCTCGGTAATTGAAAGAAACTGTGAACATCCTTTTTCTTGAGCGAAAGTCTTGTCGGAGGATTGGTGGACCCAGTTCATCTTCAGCAACATAAACATAGTTTCGATGTTTCTAGGATTTGCATAGTAATAAAACCACATCTCATCTCTGTGACAATCTTCTGTTAACCATTTGGGGCCATAGGTTCAATCATTGTCAGCATCTACTTCCACGAGTCGACTCTACCTTTCTTTTCTGCTCTCTGTGCTTGTGGAGTACCCATTTGGCACAGATGCTTCGGAACTTTAAATGTTGGTAAGTAGTTGTTTCCACACTGCCAATCGATACACTGGCATTATCTGAATGGTGATGTGTGGGTTTTCCTTAATCAGTTTACGACACGAACATCAGCGACGGTTCTCGCGTTCACGGCCTCCTTTGTCTTCGTTCACGAGGGAATTCTTCGAAGCTTTGCCGTCCTTTTCTGAATTTGTGCATCCATCTCGTAACAGTGCCATGTGAACAGGCATTATCCTCATATACTTGTGATAAATTGGCATGAATTTTTATTTCTTCGTCCCGAACCTATATTCTTCCAAGGATATAAAATCTTTCACCTTCTTTAGTAGGCTCCGCAGTAACAATGCACAGATTTCGCAGACCGAACTTTACGCTCCGCCAGAGAAGATAGAAATGATGACAACGCCTTTGATTTCAATACGTAATGAAGCACTCCGTAAACATTTATTAATTGGTGTTCTGTTTTCTAAGGAGAAAATGGTTCTTTTTTAATGACTTATAAGTAACTGTTATTTTGAGAAAGAAAATCATTAGGAAAAGGAAAAGGGTTTATGGAGTTTTGTTCAAACGTTACAATGTGTGTCGGTAAGTGAAAAAGAATGTTCAAATTTTTCTGTCGTTTTAAATTTATGAACGACCCCCTACGTCTTTAACAGATTGTATGTTATTGATATTTTGTGGTCTTACACTGTAGGCCACTGAACTGCGATATTTTATGACCTAAAGTACATGATTGATAATTGAACGAAAGTTTAATCCTACATTAAAATGTATCAGTATTTATAGTGGTAGTTGTTTTCACTTTCATGTTAATTTTCCCTGTGACTAAAAATATGAAATAAATAAACTTTTACTGTTTTATTTTGCAAGTAATCGACTTAAGCATCTAATACACCAATATTTAAACAGAAATTATAAAAATTTATTCACTAGCTTACTGATATAAGAATTAATCTATAGGTGTGAAGCGAAAGAAATTAAACTGACAATATAGAAGTATTTTCAGTTATGTATGTAAAATTGCTCAGTGGATAGATGTGATATCTAAACTTTTGACTGTTTGAAATATATAAAACACAATAATTCAAATTTCTTCATTAGATAGCGACTATCCCTCAAGACAATATGAAGAATGTCAATTGAAGGTTACAAGCATAAGTATGAAAGTTTCAATGATCTTTATCCCAGATAGATATTATATATGACGCACAAATAATAGATGTTTCGAAATGCGACCATAGTTCCAATGGCTAGGATATCTGACGAACTTATTAGTTTAAAAACTAACGTAATCCGACATTACTTTCTTTATGACTTAAGCAAAATGTCTCAATTCATGATTATGACGATATTGTCTTCCAATTAATATTTGGATTTATTTTTTATTCTTGAAAAAAATTCAGAAATGATAATAATATAAATTTTTAAGTTGTGTAATATAATTATAAAAATGTTTTAAAGGGAACTGCAAAGCTGTTTAGATTACAGAGTATTGTAAACTTACATTTCACTCAACTAAATAAAAATATCTATTCCGTTTAGAGACAAGTTCATTGGATCGCAAAAATCAATTACAGAATAAAATTACTTTCATTTTATCTTGTCATATATATACAAAGAACGTTTTAGGAGAATGACTTAATAAGGTGGCCTAAAAAATCTGCCTTTTTGATAACTCATCGACACTACGTTAGTAGTGAGTAAAGGAGAGTTCTGGACCAGAGGCGGGTCAATGTTAATCCTATGGGACCCGCCTCCTTGTGTTGTAAAGCGGAGGCGGGTCTTTCCTCCACACAAACAGGTCAATATTTCCCTCAATAATTTACATAATTTATTTTTTTTTAAATCAGAGATTTTCTTTTTTTTTCTTCTTTTAATTAGTTTTTTTTACCCAATAGCATTGTTTCTTTTTTGTTTCTGCGGGACAGTCTTTTAAATCAGTTTCTGCAGGATAGTCCTTCTTCTAGTATAAATACGACATCCATCAGTCAGATTCCTCATTCTGTTGTCAGACGTTGACAGTGACGGTTCTCTGCTGCTTCGTGATTTTTTTATTTTCAACTGTTAGAAGCCAATAGTGATAGTTTCTGACGTCCTCCAGTTTCTGCGAATAGTCCTTCTAGTATAAATACGACATCTATCAGTCGGAATCCTCATTCTGTTGTTAGACGTTGATAGTGACAGTTCTCCGCTGCTGCTTCGTGATTTTTTTTTTCAACTTTTAGAAGGCAATAGTGATAGTTCTCCCTGTCCTCGTGCAGTATCAACTATTTTTCAACGCACTGTTTCATAATGTATCCATGCGATATATGTGAGAAGGTTTTCATTCATCAGACCCATCTCATTCGTCATAAGAGAAATCATGATGGAAATAACCTCTTTAAGTGCTCTCAATGTGAATTGGCATTCTCAAGGAGAGATGATGTCCGACGTCATGAGTTAATCCACACCTCCAGAAAAACCTACAAATGTGAAGAATGCGCCATGGAGTTTGGAAGAAAAGACAATCTTTTACGACATCAAAGAAAGCCCCACAATAATAAGCGAAAACGTTCTGAAGCTGAAAGGATTCCCCAGAAGAAACGAAAACCAGACCCTGAAGACCCCTGCCAGTTTACAGAAGAAATGAAAAGGACCCTTTCAACACATAAACTGATGGCAACGGAAGAAACATCTCTTGACCTCACCCTTTTCCTTGATTCCTCGCGGGAGTCACTCCTAACTCATCTGAAAGATGAATTGACCTCGAAAGGTAGTATTAAATGGTACCTTGTCGTGCAAGTGCGCTTCAGGCAAAAAGTCTCCCCTTCTACCTTCGAACACTGTACCCCGTTTTTCCGAAGTAACTGTGTTACAAGTCTTCCTACATCATCCCTAAACAGAGAACTAGATTCAGCGTGTAAGAAGATAAAGATCTCATTTGAAGAATTTGAAGGAGCACATAGTGGATGGACACTGGACGCCGTACTCCACGCTGAAATGAACATTGGAAAATATATCCCTCTTTCAGGATCTAGTTATATCCCTACTCCAAGAGAATTACTGTTAAAACACGCTATTGTCAATGTATGTAATTCTGACCAAAAATGTTTTATATGGTCTGTTTTAGCCTCTTTGTATCCTACCACAGATCATCCACAACGTCCTACCACCTACATTCATTTAGAAGAAAAATTAAACACATCTGACCTAATTTTCCCTGTTACAATAAATCAAATATCTAAATTCGAAAAAATGAACAATATTTCTGTTAATGTTTTTGGATATGAGAAAGAGGTGTTCCCACTCTACATCACACCATTCAGATTTAAAGCGCATGCAAATCTCCTTCTGTTATCGGATGATGAAAAGCAGCATTATTGCTCCATTAAGAATATGAGTAGACTTCTCAGTCCTCTCACCAAACATAACGGTGTACGTTTCTACTGTGATTACTGCCTTCACCGTTTCGCAAATGAATCCCTCTTGAAGGATCATGTTCCCTATTGTCGAGAACATGGACCTCAGAGAGTAGAACTCCCAACTGAAGAAGAGAAATGGTTGAAATTCACAAATTTTAAGTTTCAGCAGCTCGTTCCATACGTGATTTATGCCGACTTTGAATCATTCCTAGTGAAAGTGGACACTTGTATGCCTAACCCTGAAAAATCTCACACCACTATCACGGCAAATCATGAACCCTGTGGATTTGCATATCTTGTTGTTGGACATGATGGCTGCAGCTATAAGCCTCCAGTAGTTTATAGAGGTCCTAATGTAGTAGAAGAATTTTTAGAATGTCTGCTTAAAGAAGAAGAAAACATTAAAAATTTACTGTCGATGATAAAGCCAATGCAGCTCTCGAATCATGAAGAGGAATCATTTCACAACGCTACTGACTGTCATATTTGTAAGCATGCCCTAGGAGCAGATCGTGTGAGAGATCACGATCATATAACAGGTAAATTCCGAGGAGCTGCCCATAATTCCTGTAATCTGAACTTTAAGTTAACCAATAGGATTCCAGTTATCTTTCACAACCTAAAGGGATATGACAGCCACCTTATTATGCAGGGAATCGGCAGAATCAAAAATAAGAAGATTAATTGCATTCCCAATAACATGGAAGCATACATAACCTTCTCCTTAGGGACATTACATTTTATAGACTCCTATCAGTTTTTAAGCACATCCCTTGAGAAGCTAGTAAATAATTTATCACCAGATGAGTTCCATATTTTAAAGGAACATGTTGAAACTGAACGGTTACACCTGGTTTTGAGAAAAGGAGTTTACCCCTATGATTATATTGACAACAGTGAAAAGTTTGAACAAATAGTATTACCACCACGTGAAGCATTTTACAACCAACTCACAGAAGAAGCACTAGGGGAAGAAGACTACACCCATGCAATAAGAGTATGGAATACATTCAACATAAAAAATCTAGGCCAGTATCATGACTTGTACCTGAAGACAGACGTGCTCCTCTTAGCTGATGTTTTCGAAAGTTTCAGAAAACTATGCATCAGATACTATGAAATCGATCCCTGCCATGTTTACACAGCTCCTGGATTAGCCTGGCAAGCATGCTTAAAAATGACAAATGTAAATCTTGAGTTGATAACTGACCCTACAATGTACCTTTTCCTGGAAAAAGGCATACGAGGGGGAATTTCTGTGATATGCAATCGTCTTAGTACAGCAAACAACAAGTATTTGGACACCTATGATCCTCAGTTACCCTCTAAATACATTATGTACTATGATGCCAACAATCTTTATGGATGGGCAATGTCACAATGCCTCCCTCAAAGCGATTTTCGATGGCTTAATAAAGAAGAAATAGCAGATCTAAATATTACGACAATTGCTGACGATGCGAATAAAGGATACATATTGGAAGTTGATTTAGATTATCCCGTTTCTCTACACGACAAGCATAATGATTATCCACTAGCCCCTGAAAAACTTCAGAGGTTGCCCAAAGCCTTGGAATAAATACAAACCAATCAGTCGTGAAATTAGCCCCAAATCTAAATTCTAAGGAAAAATATGTCCTTCATTATCGAAATCTCAAACAATATTTAACCTTCGGTATGCAGCTGAAGAACATACATCGCGTTTTAGAATTTAATCAGTCTTGCTGGCTAAAACCATATATAGAATTTAATACAGATCAGCGGAAGAAAGCTAGAAACGACTTCGAGAAGGACTTCTTCAAACTGATAAATAATGCTGTGTTTGGAAAAACGATGGAAAATTTGAGAAATCGAGTGAAAATTGAATTGACTCAGAGCCCGAAGAGAGTATGTAAGCTCGTAGCATCCCCTGCTTTTCACGCTTTTCGTGTTTTTGACAACGACCTTGCATGTGTGCAATCAAAGCTAACTAAATTGAAACTCAACAGGCCTATTTATGCTGGTTTCAGTATTCTAGATATTAGTAAACTATTGATGTATAGCTTTCATTATGACTATATTAGTCCGAAATATGGAGAAAAAGCTAAATTATTGTTCACTGATACAGATTCACTGTGCTACGAGCTTCAAACCGAGGACGTGTATGCTGATATGAAAGACGATATAGATCATTTTGACACGTCCGACTATCACATTGACCATGTTTTGCATAGTACACATAATAAAAAGGTACTAGGTAAAATGAAAGATGAACTTTCGGGAGTACCTATCAAACAATTTGCAGGGCTTCGTTCTAAAATGTATTCCCTTCAGAGTTTACATGAGGAGAAGAAGACGGGGAAAGGAGTCCCCAAATACATCGTAAAAAGAACCCTTCGTCACAAGGATTACAGAGACTGCTTAATAAACAAATCACCTTGTCGAGTAGATTTGACAAGGATTCAAAGTAGCAGCCACCATCTTCATACAGTGAAAGGTGTAAAGCTTGGTTTGTCACCATTTGACGATAAAAGATATATTTTAGAAAATGGTTATGACACCCTTTCGTACGGTCACTACAAAACATTGAAAAAATAACATAGCAGAAAAAACGAATATTTCACTGTGATTTTTAATATGCTTGAGCTATTTATGTATAAAAAATATGATAATTTTATCCAAATGTGTGCATATAACCCCCTATATATGTAAAAATAATACATGTTATTATTATATGTAGATAGCTGTATGTAAAAACCATTTCCTCTGTTAACCTGCATTTTTTTTTTGTAAGCAGGCTGTAAAGTATAATCAATGTGAAAAAGCATCATTGTGAAATGTATAAAATTGTAAACCAATGGAAATCATTACATGTGCACGCATTGTCATTGTTTCACCTAATACTTTGAAATCAATAAAAATTTTTAAATGAAATATATGTGTCGTCTGAGTCTTATCCTTGGCAAGTGGAGCGATAAACAAGCGTTAGCCGCTTCTCACGTGACTTACTCCGCATGCACCTGTGATGCTGACTCACTTCCAACCGCTCATATCCTGTTGGAAGGTCAGACCTCACTCACTGCGAGAAAGCTCTTCTAGGATCCATTTCTGGGATTACACTTATAATGAAAGGTGAGTAATTCTCTAAATTTTCATGGTTTATCAAACATTACTTATAATTTCGTGATGTAGTGACGTTCTCAAGTAATAAGAAGTGATGAAAACATAAGATTTCCTTTCAAAGTTATCGTAACTCGCTTGCTTGCTTGTTACCGGAACAAGCCTCCTAGAAATCAACGTCTTTTTTTTTTAAAGCAATCACCTCTCAAAAGCACCGGGACTTCAATAAATGCTCTGAGTGCTGTGTTTATGAAAAATATATCAGTACGGGATGAAATTCTAATTTTTACTTTGCAGAGACGAGAACTTTACGTAGATTTTTACAGAGAAATAATCGAAATTATTGCATCAGCCATTTAGCGATAAAGTATTTTAGAGCAGATTTTTACTGAATATTAATACTTTAGAATAAAGGATAATTTCCTGTATATAATACAGAGGTGTACAGACGAATTTTATTTCCTACGAATAAAAAACAAAAATAGGATTTTCATACTGTTATTCGAATTACTCACTTACCACTTATTTCAACTGTTTAGTAAAAAAAAAATACATTTAATTCCCAGTTTTTTAACGACTGAGATAAAAAAAAAATATGCTTACCTACATTAAATACAATGTAAAATAGCGAAATTCACCACTTATTTCAACTGTTTAGTAAAAAAAATACATTTAATTCCCAGATTTTTAACGACTGAGAATTAATGTGTAAAATACTGAAAAAATGTGTAATATTGAAACACAGAGCATGTCATATTTAAGTCTCAGAGGTACATGTTGATACGTTCGCTAGTCTTTTTTTCTTATGTGCAATGCTAAAAAAAAAAGAAACAGGAAATCGTTTGTATTTCTTGATATTAAGCAGCTGAAATTAGTGGTGAATTTTCGCTATTTTACATTATATTTAATGTAGGTAAGCATATTATTTTTTTTATCTCAGTCGTTAAAAAATCTGGGAATTAAATGTATTTTTTTTACAGTTGAAATAAGTGGTGAATTAACTGAGTAATTCGAATAACGGTATGAAAATCCTATTTTTTTATTCACAGGAAATAAAATTCGTCTGTACACCTCAGTATTATTCACCGGAAATTATCCTTTATTCTAAAGTATTAATATTCAGTAAAACACTTTATCGCTAAATGGCTGATGCAATAATTTCGATTATTTCTCTGTAAAAATCTACGTAAAGTTCTCGTCTCTGCAAGTAAAAAAAATTAGATTTTCATTCCGTGCTGATAATTTTCTCATAAACACAGCACTCGGTGCATTTATTGAAGTCTTCCACTTCTGAGAAGTGATCGCTTCAAAAAAAAAACGTTGATTTCGAGGTGGCTCGATTCGGGCCATGTAATGTACTAGCAAGCAAGCGAGTTACGATAATTTTGAAAGGAAATCTTTTTTTGTAGAGAGATGCATTTAAACAGGAAATATTGCGCACATTACTTCCAATTGTGATACTTAACTGTTGAATGAAAAAAAAAATAGTAATTAATGTGTAAACTACTGAAAAAATGTGTAATATTGAAACACAGAGCATGTCATATTTAAGTACCAGAGGTATACATGTTAATACGTTCGCTAGTCTTTTTTTTTTCTCTTATGTGCAATGCTAAAAAAAAACAGGAAATCGCCTGTATTTCTTGGTATTAAGCAGCTGAAATTAGTGGTGAATTTCGCTATTTTACATTGTATTTAATGTAGGTAAGCATATTTTTTTTTATCTCAGTCGTTAAAAATCTGGGAATTAAATGTATTTTTTTTACTAAACAGTTGAAATAAGTGGTGAATTTCGCTATTTTACATTGTATTTAATGTAGGTAAGCATATTTTTTTTTTATCTCAGTCGTTAAAAAACTGGGAATTAAATGTATTTTTTTTTTACTAAACAGTTGAAATAAGTGGTAAGTGAGTAATTCGAATAACAGTATGAAAATCCTATTTTTGTTTTTTATTCGTAGGAAATAAAATTCGTCTGTACACCTCTGTATTATATACAGGAAATTATCCTTTATTCTAAAGTATTAATATTCAGTAAAAATCTGCTCTAAAATACTTTATCGCTAAATGGCTGATGCAATAATTTCGATTATTTCTCTGTAAAAATCTACGTAAAGTTCTCGTCTCTGCAAAGTAAAAATTAGAATTTCATCCCGTACTGATATATTTTTCATAAACACAGCACTCAGAGCATTTATTGAAGTCCCGGTGCTTTTGAGAGGTGATTGCTTTAAAAAAAAAAGACGTTGATTTCTAGGAGGCTTGTTCCGGTAACAAGCAAGCAAGCGAGTTACGATAACTTTGAAAGGAAATCTTATGTTTTCATCACTTCTTATTACTTGAGAACGTCACTACATCACGAAATTATAAGTAATGTTTGATAAACCATGAAAATTTAGAGAATTACTCACCTTTCATTATAAGTGTAATCCCAGAAATGGATCCTAGAAGAGCTTTCTCGCAGTGAGTGAGGTCTGACCTTCCAACAGGATATGAGCGGTTGGAAGTGAGTCAGCATCACAGGTGCATGCGGAGTAAGTCACGTGAGAAGCGGCTAACGCTTGTTTATCGCTCCACTTGCCAAGGATAAGACTCAGACGACACATATATTTCATTTAAAAATTTTTATTGATTTCAAAGTATTAGGTGAAACAATGACAATGCGTGCACATGTAATGATTTCCATTGGTTTACAATTTTATACATTTCACAATGATGCTTTTTCACATTGATTATACTTTACAGCCTGCTTACAAAAAAAAAATGCAGGTTAACAGAGGAAATGGTTTTTACATACAGCTATCTACATATAATAATAACATGTATTATTTTTACATATATAGGGGGTTATATGCACACATTTGGATAAAATTATCATATTTTTTATACATAAATAGCTCAAGCATATTAAAAATCACAGTGAAATATTCGTTTTTTCTGCTATGTTATTTTTTCAATGTTTTGTAGTGACCGTACGAAAGGGTGTCATAACCATTTTCTAAAATATATCTTTTATCGTCAAATGGTGACAAACCAAGCTTTACACCTTTCACTGTATGAAGATGGTGGCTGCTACTTTGAATCCTTGTCAAATCTACTCGACAAGGTGATTTGTTTATTAAGCAGTCTCTGTAATCCTTGTGACGAAGGGTTCTTTTTACGATGTATTTGGGGACTCCTTTCCCCGTCTTCTTCTCCTCATGTAAACTCTGAAGGGAATACATTTTAGAACGAAGCCCTGCAAATTGTTTGATAGGTACTCCCGAAAGTTCATCTTTCATTTTACCTAGTACCTTTTTATTATGTGTACTATGCAAAACATGGTCAATGTGATAGTCGGACGTGTCAAAATGATCTATATCGTCTTTCATATCAGCATACACGTCCTCGGTTTGAAGCTCGTAGCACAGTGAATCTGTATCAGTGAACAATAATTTAGCTTTTTCTCCATATTTCGGACTAATATAGTCATAATGAAAGCTATACATCAATAGTTTACTAATATCTAGAATACTGAAACCAGCATAAATAGGCCTGTTGAGTTTCAATTTAGTTAGCTTTGATTGCACACATGCAAGGTCGTTGTCAAAAACACGAAAAGCGTGAAAAGCAGGGGATGCTACGAGCTTACATACTCTCTTCGGGCTCTGAGTCAATTCAATTTTCACTCGATTTCTCAAATTTTCCATCGTTTTTCCAAACACAGCATTATTCATCAGTTTGAAGAAGTCCTTCTCGAAGTCGTTTCTAGCTTTCTTCCGCTGATCTGTATTAAATTCTATATATGGTTTTAGCCAGCAAGACTGATTAAATTCTAAAACGCGATGTATGTTCTTCAGCTGCATACCGAAGGTTAAATATTGTTTGAGATTTCGATAATGAAGGACATATTTTTCCTTAGAATTTAGATTTGGGGCTAATTTCACGACTGATTGGTTTGTATTTATTCCAAGGCTTTGGGCAACCTCTTGACAATATGGGGATAGCATGCTGCTGGTAATCTGAAGTTTCTCAGGGGCTAGTGGATAATCATTATGCTTGTCGTGTAGAGAAACGGGATAATCTAAATCAACTTCCAATATGTATCCTTTATTCGCATCGTCAGCAATTGTCGTAATATTTAGATCTGCTATTTCTTCTTTATTAAGCCATCGAAAATCGCTTTGAGGGAGGCATTGTGACATTGCCCATCCATAAAGATTGTTGGCATCATAGTACATAATGTATTTAGAGGGTAACTGAGGATCATAGGTGTCCAAATACTTGTTGTTTGCTGTACTAAGACGATTGCATATCACAGAAATTCCCCCTCGTATGCCTTTTTCCAGGAAAAGGTACATTGTAGGGTCAGTTATCAACTCAAGATTTACATTTGTCATTTTTAAGCATGCTTGCCAGGCTAATCCAGGAGCTGTGTAAACATGGCAGGGATCGATTTCATAGTATCTGATGCATAGTTTTCTGAAACTTTCGAAAACATCAGCTAAGAGGAGCACGTCTGTCTTCAGGTACAAGTCATGATACTGGCCTAGATTTTTTATGTTGAATGTATTCCATACTCTTATTGCATGGGTGTAGTCTTCTTCCCCTAGTGCTTCTTCTGTGAGTTGGTTGTAAAATGCTTCACGTGGTGGTAATACTATTTGTTCAAACTTTTCACTGTTGTCAATATAATCATAGGGGTAAACTCCTTTTCTCAAAACCAGGTGTAACCGTTCAGTTTCAACATGTTCCTTTAAAATATGGAACTCATCTGGTGATAAATTATTTACTAGCTTCTCAAGGGATGTGCTTAAAAACTGATAGGAGTCTATAAAATGTAATGTCCCTAAGGAGAAGGTTATGTATGCTTCCATGTTATTGGGAATGCAATTAATCTTCTTATTTTTGATTCTGCCGATTCCCTGCATAATAAGGTGGCTGTCATATCCCTTTAGGTTGTGAAAGATAACTGGAATCCTATTGGTTAACTTAAAGTTCAGATTACAGGAATTATGGGCAGCTCCTCGGAATTTACCTGTTATATGATCGTGATCTCTCACACGATCTGCTCCTAGGGCATGCTTACAAATATGACAGTCAGTAGCGTTGTGAAATGATTCCTCTTCATGATTCGAGAGCTGCATTGGCTTTATCATCGACAGTAAATTTTTAATGTTTTCTTCTTCTTTAAGCAGACATTCTAAAAATTCTTCTACTACATTAGGACCTCTATAAACTACTGGAGGCTTATAGCTGCAGCCATCATGTCCAACAACAAGATATGCAAATCCACAGGGTTCATGATTTGCCGTGATAGTGGTGTGAGATTTTTCAGGGTTAGGCATACAAGTGTCCACTTTCACTAGGAATGATTCAAAGTCGGCATAAATCACGTATGGAACGAGCTGCTGAAACTTAAAATTTGTGAATTTCAACCATTTCTCTTCTTCAGTTGGGAGTTCTACTCTCTGAGGTCCATGTTCTCGACAATAGGGAACATGATCCTTCAAGAGGGATTCATTTGCGAAACGGTGAAGGCAGTAATCACAGTAGAAACGTACACCGTTATGTTTGGTGAGAGGACTGAGAAGTCTACTCATATTCTTAATGGAGCAATAATGCTGCTTTTCATCATCCGATAACAGAAGGAGATTTGCATGCGCTTTAAATCTGAATGGTGTGATGTAGAGTGGGAACACCTCTTTCTCATATCCAAAAACATTAACAGAAATATTGTTCATTTTTTCGAATTTAGATATTTGATTTATTGTAACAGGGAAAATTAGGTCAGATGTGTTTAATTTTTCTTCTAAATGAATGTAGGTGGTAGGACGTTGTGGATGATCTGTGGTAGGATACAAAGAGGCTAAAACAGACCATATAAAACATTTTTGGTCAGAATTACATACATTGACAATAGCGTGTTTTAACAGTAATTCTCTTGGAGTAGGGATATAACTAGATCCTGAAAGAGGGATATATTTTCCAATGTTCATTTCAGCGTGGAGTACGGCGTCCAGTGTCCATCCACTATGTGCTCCTTCAAATTCTTCAAATGAGATCTTTATCTTCTTACACGCTGAATCTAGTTCTCTGTTTAGGGATGATGTAGGAAGACTTGTAACACAGTTACTTCGGAAAAACGGGGTACAGTGTTCGAAGGTAGAAGGGGAGACTTTTTGCCTGAAGCGCACTTGCACGACAAGGTACCATTTAATACTACCTTTCGAGGTCAATTCATCTTTCAGATGAGTTAGGAGTGACTCCCGCGAGGAATCAAGGAAAAGGGTGAGGTCAAGAGATGTTTCTTCCGTTGCCATCAGTTTATGTGTTGAAAGGGTCCTTTTCATTTCTTCTGTAAACTGGCAGGGGTCTTCAGGGTCTGGTTTTCGTTTCTTCTGGGGAATCCTTTCAGCTTCAGAACGTTTTCGCTTATTATTGTGGGGCTTTCTTTGATGTCGTAAAAGATTGTCTTTTCTTCCAAACTCCATGGCGCATTCTTCACATTTGTAGGTTTTTCTGGAGGTGTGGATTAACTCATGACGTCGGACATCATCTCTCCTTGAGAATGCCAATTCACATTGAGAGCACTTAAAGAGGTTATTTCCATCATGATTTCTCTTATGACGAATGAGATGGGTCTGATGAATGAAAACCTTCTCACATATATCGCATGGATACATTATGAAACAGTGCGTTGAAAAATAGTTGATACTGCACGAGGACAGGGAGAACTATCACTATTGCCTTCTAAAAGTTGAAAAAAAAAATCACGAAGCAGCAGCGGAGAACTGTCACTATCAACGTCTAACAACAGAATGAGGATTCCGACTGATAGATGTCGTATTTATACTAGAAGGACTATTCGCAGAAACTGGAGGACGTCAGAAACTATCACTATTGGCTTCTAACAGTTGAAAATAAAAAAATCACGAAGCAGCAGAGAACCGTCACTGTCAACGTCTGACAACAGAATGAGGAATCTGACTGATGGATGTCGTATTTATACTAGAAGAAGGACTATCCTGCAGAAACTGATTTAAAAGACTGTCCCGCAGAAACAAAAAAAGAAACAATGCTATTGGGTAAAAAAAACTAATTAAAAGAAGAAAAAAAAAGAAAATCTCTGATTTAAAAAAAAAAATAAATTATGTAAATTATTGAGGGAAATATTGACCTGTTTGTGTGGAGGAAAGACCCGCCTCCGCTTTACAACACAAGGAGGCGGGTCCCATAGGATTAACATTGACCCGCCTCTGGTCCAGAACTCTCCTTTACTCACTACTTACGTATCAGTAATCTTGAGGATTCTGTAAACATGTACGTATGTATTTATGTATGTATGTACGTATCCCAAGAATTTCTTTCAAGGACAGGGTGGTCCGAGAATTTTGTTTCGTGGGGGCGGAGGTCTTCGAGAATAATTTAGTTTCGAAAGGTAAGACTTGAGTAATTATATTCCACCGAACACGAAACGTTAAAATGTTATTCTATATGCCATGATATTTTATAGTGTTTTACAACGTATTTTAATTCGGATATAAAATATGGTGCTCGAATAAATTTATGCAAAGACAAATATTTTGGATTTAAAAGCAGATGGACAATTTTCAGATTTCGTACAATACGACCGAATTTTTTTGGGGGCTCTGTCTCCCCTCTGGGTAAATCCCTGTGTATGTATGTATGTATGTATGTATGTATGTATGTATGTATGTATGTATGTATGTCCTATATCTACAGAATAACTAGCTGGCACAGATATATGACTCAATACCACTACAGGCCTTATATAAGTAGAGGTTGGCCATCTCAAAATCAGACGCCATGCTTTGTCGTCGCTCGAATTGTTTAGCTTGCAAAGTTGAATGTCATTGCACGAATACTTATGGATTAGAATAGGGTACGGTAATATTTGATATAGATTTCAGTGTTCACGATTGGAAGCACATTTCAAAACTGCTGAAACAGACAAGAAAATTTTATGGCTTTAAAAATAGAGAAAATAATTTCGCTTTGTCGTCTGTCTTTCTGTAGACGTCGAACTTTTTTCTCTATACAGGTAAAGAAAAATCTTTTTGTGTTAGATAGGAATTGACGAAAATTGGATTGAATATTAGGATTTGCACTTCCGAATCTCCCAAAAGGTATAACTACGCCCTCTAGCGGTGGAAAGTTTTAAAAATTCAAAATTTCAAATTAATATTTCAAAAGAAGTATTTTTGTTAGAAATTTGCAATTTTTGTGATGGAATGTGAAGGTCGTGAAGTTACCATGGTAGCAAAGAGTTGTCCCTTAGACCGGGGGGGGGAGGAGAAAACTTTTTTGGTTTCAACAGAAAACTGTATGTTTTTAGAGATTAAATTAAAAATAATATTTGGGTTGGACAAGTATTGATGAATTATTACGAATTTTGTTTGCCGAATCTCCCAAAACCTATAACCACTCCCTCAAATGGTGGAAAAATCGAAAAATTCTAAAATTTAAACAAATACTGCGGACTATGTAATTTTAGGAATTTGAAATTTTGACGGTGGAATGTGACAGTATCGAAGGACTTACGCCCAAGGTAGGTAGGAAATGCAACTATATTTGTTTTAAGAAGTAATTGGAAAACTTTTTTAGTTCGCACTAATGATATATTATAATTCGCATTTTCAAAGGTAGTTTTAATTTATATCGTTAAATATCACTAAATATGCAAACGACAAAACTTCTAGAGAATTGTTCAAGTGATCTGTTTATGGTAGAAATTTCAAACTTTGTCTGTGGAGTGTCAAGAGACATTCCACTAACAGAATAATGTGACGTTTTTTTCTGAGGAGTGTGAGAAAAATCGACATTTTAAATCTGAATTAAAAGACATACTTTTATGATGTATAATTACTAATAAAATACTACTGTGTACATTCCCTTCCTCCTTCCATTATCCATTATCTCGAATTGAAATTTTAAGGATTTTAAAAATAGGTAAATGAAAAACTTCATTCTCTTTGAAAACAAGATTTCTATATGCGTCACAGGTGATATGCGTTCTTCAAGTTCTTTTACATATTCAGTGCCCTCTAACAGTGGAAATTCTAACTAATGGTGATTGAGAAAATAAGCTATTAACCTTTAATTAGTACCTGTCTAACACTAAAAATGTTTTTCCTATATTTTTTACACAGAAGGGTTGCATTTCCCAACACCCACTTGGTAAAAGGGGACAAATCATTACTATTACTGTAAATCACCATTACAGTCAAAATCCAAATTTCAAATTTCTGGTATATATACCAGATCGTTTGCAATTTCGTTTAAATATTTGGTATTTTCCGGCTTTTTCAGTCAGTAGAAGCTGCTTTTTGAATTTTTGTTTATCACCTTTACAACTCTCTAAAAATGGAAATTTCGACTCCTGAGTGATTCAAAAAATATAAATATTAATAATTTGTTATTACCTATAAAAATAATAATTTTTCATTTATTTATAAATATAAAAAGCTCTATTTTCCAACCCCTTGGGGGTAAGAGGGCAAAGCCTTGTTGCCATTGACCATAATTTTCTACTTCCAAAATTTCAGAATTCAGTGTTTATAGATCGTTTGCAATATTCGTTTGAAAATTTAGCATTTTGCATTTTTTCTCCGCTATAAGGCAATATTAAATCTATTGGGAGGTTTCAGAATTTCTAATTGTAATATTCTACCAGTGATTATGCAATGCAAAAATTTTTCATTTACCTCTAAAAGTAAATCTGTTGATTTTTCTACAGAGGGACAATAAGTAGAAAGACAAACAGACAGACGGACAAACAGACAAACGAACCAACATTGCATAAGCAGACGACAAAGTGAAAACATTAGCACGTTTTGAAAGCGAACTAAGAATAAATTACTTGTTGGTTTCAGTTATCTCGTTTCACTTTTGCAGCCCACTGCTCTCTTCTGACGGAATTTCTCGGAAAAATCTTCATTAATTGATTCCTGTGAGTAACATTTTCCCGCCAAATACAGCGCAGTGAGGCATTGATAAAATATGGAAGCTTTTATAGGCACGAAAATCAGTAGAAATGTATAAAAAACTATAACAAATGAGAAGCTTGAATTAGGTACACACAATAACTCATAGACTTTCGATTTGCGGTATGACAAAACATGACGCCCATAAACCACGTGACTCAATCAACTAATGGCAGTCAATCACCGAGATGGCCAACCTCTAGTCTTCCTCGATCTACTCCCTTACCAATTGGCCAGCCCCTAACTATAAAGGACCTCTAGTCTGCTAATTTTACACGCAATCACCTCTACCGTATACACAGAAGGTCTGCTGATGGCAGCCAAAATTGTCCCTTAAGGAAATCTGCTCGGCTTATGAATCCTCTTTCCGTCAGACCTGCCGTCCTTTGAAACATCTTTCTTATTATAGATGGAGATCTACTCAACGACCATTCCCACTTGTAGCACTTGATCTCATGAAGGATGCCCACATCCCAGGAACCTGCACATCTTCCAAAACTCTACAACATCCCGTTTGGTCAGCTACTAAAATAGAAATTGTCACTCAAGAACATCATTTCCAACTATCAAGAAATATCAATATTACATTATCCATCATGATTTTGAAAACTTAATACGCTCGAAATGGTCCTCGACCATCAGAATTGGTTCGGATGTTCCCAAATGAAGCCATCGAGTTGGAATCGAGTTCGTATGCCCTCAAATGAATCAGTCTATAGCACTGAATTGCCACCCCACGTATTCTATACTTAGTGCAGAGGCGGAGGTCATTCGAACTGTTCTACAGGAAGTCACTACCGACCCCGAAAATTACACTCTCTTCACCGACAGTAAGTCAGCACTCATTGCACTGAGAAACATAACTATTTTGTTTTTATATTTTTTATATGTTTATGGGGAAATAATCACTTGGGATAAGTTGAAGATTTTAATTTTTATCTCTTTTTCAATCAGATTTGAAAGCTACTAACTTCACTGCAATTTGCAATAGAGGAGCTGCAGTGCTACCAAGAACCATCGCATTACCACTGCTCTTTCGAGGCGGCAATTACGATCTCTAGTTTAGAGATTTTAATTAAACAGCGCTAAATCATCGTGTTCAATAATTTTCAACATTTTTCGAGGTACTGTAGCTCCTTATACTCTAAAGAACAATATCATATACCTCCTCAGGTGAATATGGAGGTCTCCTTTTCGAAGAGAATGAAATTGTTATTTTCCTCATTTTGCACGTCTAAAAGTATAAATATAAACTAAGGGATGATTAGCAAAATATATATAGAGTAATATTCCATTGGTATATATAAAACACAAAAGCATTTTAATTGTTATAACAAAAAATCCGGTTTCTCGCTCTTTTCATGCTTTTCTCAAAAATTAACGAAAATTTAAAATAACTATAAATATTCTATCAAAATATAAAAACACATTTGTATGTATATATATAAATATAACTATCTTCCTATGAGCGCCAAAAATGTACGAAATGAAAATGGCCCCTAAAATTGATGAAGCATCAAGTAGACCAATGATTACTGGGTTGGGTTGTTTTACCTCTGAGCGGCACTTTTTTGCACACCATGGGCTAAATGGCCCGGTCACAAGGACCCCGAAGGCTCAGAGAAGGTTGTGGGAGGGGACTCACTGGAACAGCTGTTGGGAGACAGATAGTAGCCTCCCGTCAAGGCCATCCAACATGTTCTTTAACGTTGGATTGTTTTACCTCTGAGTGGCACTTTTTTGCACACCATGGGCTAAATGGCCAGGTCACATGGACCCCGAAGGCTCAGAGAAGGTTGGGGGAGGAGACTCACTGGAACTGCTGTTGGGAGACAGATGGTAGGGTCCCGTCAAGGCCATTCAGCGTGTTCTTTAACGTTGGGTAGTTTTACCTCTGAGCTGCACTTTTTGCAGACCATGGGATAAGTGGCCAGGTCACATGGACCCCGAAGGCTCAGAGAAGGTTGGGGGAGGGGGACCCACTGGAACAGCTGTTGGGAGACAGATGGTAGCCTCCCGTCAAGGCCAACGCTGACCCAGCTGGGACTCGAACCTGGGAACTACAGATTACGAGCCTGACGCGCTACCGATTGAGCCACCCCCGCCCCTTCAATGATTACTGAATTCATATTAATTTCAAAGAAAGATATGGTAGAATCAATTTTTGTATTGGTGGTAAATCAGGTTTTGCTTACTTTCCTTGAAGTTATACGAATTCAGTGAGGTATAGTCGGAATGCCTTTGCATTCATTTTTGTTTTATAGGGTGCAGAGTGTAAGTTAGTAATTTTTTATTATTTTCGAACATATTTATTTTATTTTTTTATTTTACTGGAAGCAGAGAACTTTGCCACTAAAAAACAATTATTTTTTTTCCCTTTGTGGGAAATAAAAAGCTACATTCCGTTTGGTACAGTCGCTCAAAAAAGTATCCGAACACTAGGGTTGATTACAGAATTCAGAAAAAATATCTGGCGCTGATTTTTTTTAGAAATTAGTGATCTGACACGAAGGTTGCCAGATCACTAATTTCTAAAAAAATCAGCGCCAGATATTTTTTCTGAATTCTGTAATCAACCCTAGTGTTCGGATACTTTTTTGAACGACTGCACTCTCCACGTCTAAAGCTTCCATCTACATACGAATCATAAGTTTAAGCCCCATTAAATTTCAGTTTTACATTTTTAAAGAGCGTAAAAAGAGGACGAAATTGGAGGTTGCCAATGACCACAGAATAACTGATTGACACAGATAACGATTGAACTCCACTACTTCAGCGCCACCTTTTGCAGCCGGCCGTAATTCTCATTTTCCAAACAAATTTCAAATGGTGTGGACATCTGGATTTAAGATTCAGCATCTGATAATAATTCGTTTTCCTTATCGTCTTTCAAAAATAATGTGAAAGAGAAAAAATTATTTATTAAGATAATATAACTGTAGAATATTCTAAAATTAACTACTGTCTTTTTAGAATTATACAACGTTCTCAAATTAATGCAGTGTATCCTTGCAAAGAAACTACTGAAAAGCCTTTGAAATCAATCATCGCATTGTAGATATAAATTAGAAAAGAAATTGCGCTGTTAAATATTTTTCATATCATTTAATTATTTTTTTATATTAAATTTATGGCTGGCTGCTTAATTTCATTATTGAACTATAAGAAGAATATATCTCTTGTGGAAGTCTCCTTTCCGAAGAGAATGAAATTGTTATTTTCTTCATTTGGCACGTCTATAAGTATAAATGCAAACTAAGGGATGATTAGCAAAATACATAGAGTAATATTCCATTAATATTTATAAAACACAAAAATATTTTAACTCTTATAATAAAAAATGCGGTTTCTCGCGCCAGTGGTGGGGAAAACAAAATGTTCATTTTAAGAAGCTTTTCAAATTGGCAAAATCGTTTATTCATTTGATCTAAAATATTTGGTTAAAAATATTGGAAGAAATGAGCGAGATTCAGGGGACTGAGTATTGGCTTTATGAACCTCAGATAAGATGGGCCAGGTACAGTCGCTCAAAAAAGTATCCGAACAAAATGGTTGATTATATAATTAAGAAAAAATATCTGCCAACGTTGTTTTTTTAGAAATTTGTGATCTGGCAACCTTCGTGTCACGTGACACGAAGGTTGCCAGATCACTAACTTCTAAAAATATCGTTGCCAGATATTTTTTCTTAATTATATAATCAACCACAATGTTCGGATACTTTTTTGAACGTCTGTATAGCTGATGGGAGACAGATGGTAGCAGCCTCCCATCAAGGAAATCCAGAGTGTTTTAATTAATAAAATAATCAAAATGTTGTAAATATGTACTGGAACAGTCGCTTTAACACTCACATAAATTGAAAAACGAACAAATAACGTGGGAAAAGCAATTGGAAAATAAGTAGAAATTAAAAAAATTGGCAGTAACTACCACTATATTAATAAAATTGTTTAATACAATTAAATATCATTCGTTCAATCACCAGTCATCCAACTCAAAAGTAACGGGTATATCACGGATGTATCTCAACGATATGTCCAATATTTAAGAAAATTATATTTTACTGCGAAAGGCAAATGATATCCTCGTGCAATCTTTGCATGTCTTGATACTGAATATACAATTGCATCATCGATATTGCTTCTTAGTATCCGAAGCAATTATCATGCATCCGGTCACGTTAAGTTTAATTTCATTAACACCAGGCAGAACCCTAACCTGGGAGGGGGGGGGGGGGCTCAGTCGGTAGCGAGCCATGCTCGTAATTTACAGTTCCCGGGTCGAGTTCCAGCTAGGTCAGCTTTGAGATTTATCTCCGCAAAATTCCCCGCCCTGCCCACGGTTAGTAGGGACACCAATGAGATTGGAAAGGCCGCCGTCCGTCGGATGGGACGTTGAGCCGCGACCCCGTGTGCGGGAGAGCCATACGCTGTGCACGTTAAAGAACATTCTGGAAGGCCTTGACGTTGAGGCTACCATATGTCTCCCAACAGCTGTTCCAGTGGGTCCCCTCCCCCAAACTTCTCTAAGCCTTAGGGGTCCATGTGACCTGGCCATTTAGCTCATTGTGTGCAAAAAAGTGCCGCTCAGAGGTAAAACAACCCAACACAACTAATCTGGGAACTACAAAGACTTTAGATTATAGATGTTTCTGTTTAAGAGTGTAAGCAGAGAGTGTGTGATCAATTGCATTAGGCATTTTTAAAGAATCAAAATGGTTAGTCAGTAGCATTCAGTGGAGATGCTTCAATTTCACATTTAGAGAAAATCATTAGAGAAAATTAAAAAAAAAAATATTTAGAATTATTGTTACTTGATCCGACTTTCGATAACGGGTTCTTAAATTTCTGTTTTATTCTGTCCGTTCTAGTGGAAACAATCTCAAATAAAGGGAACGACTATAGGAAACGAAAATACATGACTACCATTATATTCTCATTAATCCGACCCTCAATAAAATTTTAAAGATACTTTACTTCTAAGTGAAACAATCTCAAATAAAAGGAAATACTACAGGAACCGAAAATGCGGAGACAACCGTTATTCTGAATAATCTGACACTCAATAGAATGAATGTTTAAAAGATACTTCTCTTATAAAAGAAACAATTGGAAATCAATCGAAAGTATTACAGGAAATCAAAACAAATGAGATTGATTATTATTTTCGCTAATCCGACTTTTGATAAAACGGATTTTTACATTTCTGTTCCATCTTCTTCGTTCCAAGTGAAACGATCTGAAATAAAAATGCGTACAGAAAAGTGTATTTAGAAGCACTGTCGGTAACAATTTTTCAGATGTACAACTGTTATTTCTCATAATTTCCTTATTTCAACCCAATTGTCATATGCTCCCAATGTGTTCCTTTCAATTGTCTAACAAATTGTCGTATCCTCCCGGTTGTTGTATCCAACCAATTGTCGCACTTCCAGTTGTTATCCACCCAGTTGACTTCCACACAATTGTCGCGCTCCCGTATAAAATTCATAGAATACAATATATTTTAAAGGATTCGAATGCAAAACCTTTATCGTCAGAAGGAAATGACGAGTTAGTTTGATTGAAGATGGAGTTGGGAGATAATTATGTGATGGATGATGCTGGATACGTAGATTGAGAATCCTCAATTGTTCTCTATCGCTAATATCGTCCGCTTATTACAGGGCTAAAGGCGCAATTTCAAATCTAGAGATTACGTTTCTGACTCATCCGTGAACAATAGTGATTACATCGTTTTTAAGGAAAAACATCAATAGTTGCTGCTTTCCTGCTTGCATTTTCCCTCTTGCTGATATTAATATTGGTGAACAGCCTTTCGATCTGTTTAGACTCGATACAATGCATATGCAAATCGGCTGTAAAGTTTTTCTTTACTCCTGTTCTAACCACCACTACTTTTTCAAAGTTTTTAATTACAAATAGGAAATAATTTATCAACTACTATAAAAATCTAGGATGCATCCATACGATGCATTATAAGAAGTCGAGAATCGAAGCATTTACTAAAAAAGACGTTTATTACCGGTGGATAATAGATACAAATTTTAATATCCACCGGTAATAACCGGTGTAACAAATTATCGCGTTATACTACGTATAACGCGATAGAATCTAACGTATTCTATCGCGTTATACGTAGAATACCATGGGATGCATTATAAGACGACACAAATAAGAGTGATCGGGTACAGATCTACAAAACATCGAAAGGGAGGGAGTGAGGACAATAAACAACATCGAACTAGAAAAATTGCAAGGGGGGGTGGGGCGCTATAGCCTGGATTTATGTAGTATAACACATCCCCCTCCCTTTTACAGGTCTTTAAAATTTGCTAAATATGTTAAACACTTTTAGACACTCTCTTACCCTTCCCAGTATTCTAAAAGGGTGTGCGTGCTGGTCCCTTAAGCCTCGAATAAAATATTTATATTTTACCACGGACAGTAGATAATATCTGTAGAAACATGTTCGAACATTACTGCATTATTGATAGATAACCAAAGGGGAAAATGACTTTCGATAATGAAAAAAACCTAATTTGAAAATTCAATGATGATATTTTAAAAAGAGAAAAAAAAATGCACTTGGATGAAGACACAAATTAAAAAAAAATTTTATTTTATGAAAATGAAATGATATTTCAGCTGACAGAGCAAACAAGTTGAAAAAAATTACTCGGCTGTTTTGTAAAAAACTTGAATAAAATGTGTGAAATTTCAGTCGTGCAAACCACGAAGTCTACAGAGTGAAATGGAAAGGAGAGATGTTGGGTTAATAAAGTGAATAGATTTTCAATAATAGCGTATAATTATATTTAAAGAAAAATGCAGGTTTTAGATGGATTGGTGATGGCATATTCAATATTCTCATTCGATTTTCCTGAGTCTTCCATTTGTTTGAAATGCTAAACTTTATTCACTATTAATATAAACTTCCCTCATTTGTTCACAGGCATTTGCGATTTTTATTTTGCACATAATTTTAAAATCCTACTGAGAACATTATTGAGCTGGCTTGTACCATTTGGGAAATTTTCAATTATCCTACGTGTAATGCTACCCATTTTAATTTGGAATAAAGGGTTGTAACATGATAAATCACGGTTTCCTTCCTTTCCATGACAGATCAACATATTCAAGTACACTGCGCTTGTGGCAGCCCCACTTCCTAAGTATTTCCCTGGCTAATCCGAAATCGCAAGTTCAATCAGACTCGACAGGGCTTCGCGTTTCGGTGGGAAGCACATTTCCTATAATGCACTGTTGCACCATGTTAATTAATGACAAAGGCCAATCTCTGCTATTTGCTGCTCACTGTTCCGACAGCTATGAGGTACCTAAGCAGGTTATGGTCTGAAACAATCTCGACCTGGAATCCGTATGAAGAGGTCAAAATATTTTCTAGCCCTCCCTCCCAAACCCTCCCACACGCTCACAACCACCATTACATTTCTGCTGGGTTCCGTGAGCTTCTTCGAAGTAAAGGCGATGGGATGTTCTTGTCCCTGGGCTTCAATCTGGGAGAGACATGCGCAAACCTCAGGCGCAGATGCTTTTCAATGCAGAATGTAAGGTCACGCAGGATCAGGCGTATTGCATTCTGCTGCCTCGCAGACCCCCCCCCCCCCCTCAGTGCCTCGAATGCCTTATCTGCTTGTATGCACCATTTCAACTGTGCAGGTGCCTGCTTCAGAGTCACGTCCCTGAGTGGCTTTGCAATCTCTGCATACTGATCTAGGTAGTGTCGGTAATATCCGAGGAGTCCTAATATGCTCTTCAGTTGCATCTTCATTCGAGGAGCTTTCATCTTTCTGATGATCTTTGGTTTTGCATGGTGGGGGCGATACCTGACCGAACCAACAATGTGAGAAAAATATCTGGTCTCGCTCCTCCCCCAGGTACACTTTGCTAGGTTGATTGTGAAATACTTGACATTAATATCCCTAAGATCCGCTCCCAGATGTTAAGATGATCCTCCCATCTGTTCCAAAGAGAAAGCTCTATCATCTAGATATGCACAGAAATAATCAGCAACGGTGGCGTAATTATGATATTCACAATTTTCTGGAAAATGCCCCATAGTTCTTCAGCACGAAGAGAAGCACTTCGCACTGGTACAGCCCTCGGTGAGTCACGAATGCTGTGTAACCTTTACTACAGGGCTGATTGGTATTTGCCAATATCCCTTTTGCATATCCAGAGTGATAAATAGCTTGTCCGTTCCACCTCTTACAGCAACTCAATTGTGTTTGCCACCCAGTGATGGCATTGAGTCTGTGAAAGATGATGCATAACCTCACTGTACAGTCTCTTTTCGCCACACACACAACTTGGTGCGTAAACTCACTGTTGAAGGGCATAATCAATCCCTTCAGTCTCCTACCTGATGGTCAAACTCATCGCGTAGTGCAATGGGACTCATATAATGATGTGCTTCCTTGACCACTGATAAGAAACCTGAGCTTAAAGAACACCATGAATGGCATTGAAGGGAGGCTACCGTCTGTCTTGTAGCAGTTATCCAGTGGTTCCCCCCATCAGGGTCATTGTGACCTGGCCACTTAGCCCATTGTGTGCAAAAAGGTTCTACGCATAGGTAAAACAACCCAAATTAATTTATATTCCCATTCACATGTAACATAGATCAAAAAGGATTTGGAAAAAAACCGTGCTTTCAGGTTGTTTTTAAGTCTTAATTTATGGAAAAGGGTAAAATACGTAAATCCAAAAACTTTGCTTAGCTTTCAGTTTTTGTAACTTTTTATGGTAAAATATCTAATTTCACATACCTCTTATGATAACCTGTATTCGTAGTTATACCTTACACTATTATATATTCATCTGTTTCAACTTTCTACCAGGAACCGAAAGAGAATTCCTCTTTCTGTGAAGAAGAATTCAAATGAGAAAAGGAACAAATTTTTATTGAAAACCTCTCGTGCGCCTTGTTTCGTCAAAGATGATTCATTCGATTACATTTATTGTCAAATACGTAATATTCTATAGCGAAATAATTAATGTTCTACGTAATTAAGAAGTGTCTCTTATGATTCATTTATTGAGTCATGACTGAAAGAATTAATTTATTGAAATATATTGCATAAAATGATTATTTGAGATTTTCTATCCATTAGAGATTTACAAAGACAATCTTTCTCTTCAGAAATTGACATAAAAGATTACGATTTGATCATCAAACTGTAGACTGTAAATTCATTTCCAGTGAAATATGCAAGTCTTTTCCAAAAATTCTTTCCATCGTAAAGTAACTTATGATATATTGGAATCTCCGTAGAATCGTAATTCCAAAGAGTACGTAAACAGAAAATAATGAGAAGATGTCAATAGATTTTATCGAACTTTTAAACAATGACTTATTATGAAATGGAGACTCTGGATGTCCTGAATATGTAATTGGAGCTCTACGGTTGAGTTTATTGTGCACAAGAACAGCAGAGAAAATAATTTTCCAAACATTCAGGAAAAGAATTATATAAACCCCAAATGCAGAGGAATATTGATGAATTAAATCTTCAGCGTTATCAATAGGTCTTTCACTTTACATTGTTTGTGCACTATCAATTCGTCAGTTGAATGTTATTAACATGATATTTATTTTGGCATTACACATTCTCATCTACAGAATTCACCTAAACATGCATTTCGTTAAACAAGCCACCGACCAAGTACACTACGACATTAAAATGACGTATTTATTTTTGCGATTAGTCTTTTTTGCGTTTTCCGATTTAAAAAATCGTGTTTTTTATGTAATATCCTTTGTAATTAAATACGAGTACAGTTAATACTCACTTGGTATGTTGACATTCGTACGAAAGTGAAGATTCCTAAACAAAATACGCTAGTAAAATGAAGAGGCGGTCTTGTATGCACAGCGGGTGGGGTGAAGTGTTCAATCCTTCTGATACGTTATATAAATTATAAACGACCTGTTGTAAAATAACAGGTCGTACACTATTATTGTTAATTTTTAGCGACTTACGTTGGAAGTCACTGAACTGGAATCCAAATATTATAAGTAGAAATATTCTGATTAAACGACTACACAAAACTACACTAAGTGATCTATAATTTATAGTGGTAGCTGTTTCCAGCCACCTTTAATTACTTTTATCTAACAAATAACATACGATAAAAAAATGAGGATTTAAGGTTTCGTTGAAAAAAATATATTCATTATTTACACTGACTGCTTTCAGAATCAAATAAAGTTTTCTACCTTTTCTAAACCATGCATCTTAAACTTTATATAAGAGGTTACCCAAATTTAACTGACAATATTTAAGTAAATATGTAGAGAGAACTCAGTGGATTTAAGCAATATTTTGAATTTCCACATTTCAGATCATTACTGAAGCAATACATAAAACATTAGGTATCATGATATACAAATGGAAGTGGTGTAATTTTAAATTTTAAAGAAGATCAAAAAATATCCTGTAAACATGAAATTCATCGCAATTAGCTCAGCTGTTATATCTAGAAATTGTTTTGTCGACCATCATCTTCAATTATATTTAAGGCAACTTCCAATGACTGATTGCATGGTATAATCAGTGCCTACGTAATGGGTATGCGTGCCGATTTCCGCAAATCTCCGTGTTAGCGAGAGCGCATTGGAAGTTTCAGAACTTGCCACATGAGGGCAGCACCGTTCCGCGGTCACCTAACCTACGCTATAATGTAAATATAAGTACCCCCCTCAAACAGCTTCTTGCCACAGAGGTCTGATCTAGCATATAAACCTGTCAGTTTATATGCCAGAGTAGAATGTGCTCGAACCCAATGGTAAGTATATAGCGATCTGTTCGAAGTCATATGGTAAATAATAAGACAGATGGTTTTAATCAAATGCAATAAACGGGAATAATAAAAATTACGTTTAAAAATAATCGTGTTACATTTGAAAAATATTATCCATTAGAATCCGAAATTTTCAAGTGTTTACCCAATAACATTATTGAAGGTAATTCTTTAAAGAACAAATTTTAAATTGTTTCCAAAGCAATTCTTTATCTAATTTAATAATTATAATTACTATTGCAATAGAGCTTATTTATTGTTAAGGGAAATTCATAAGCATTAGATTTTGGCAAGATTATTTTGATATTAATACTCGATTTTTTAAATTAAGCATGAAATGGTAAATTTGCTAAAAAATTAAAGATTAAAAGTAATAGTTTTTTTAAATGCAATACGGGCAAAGTTTATGTTGCAGTACAGAATTGACTCTTTATATGTTGGTCTTTTTGTTTCATTACTTCTTCCGTCCTACAGGGCCCCTCCTGTTTTGTTTTTGCTTGTTTTAAAGTAATGTTATTTATTTTTATGACGTCAATCGACGATTTTACCTAAGTAGTACAATTTACCTCATTTTTCAGTTTAGAAGGATAAAAGGGCTCCATTTAGAATATTGCTCTAAGGCTCTTATTTAGAACTTTGTTCCAGGGCACCCATTTGGAACCTGGCTCCAGAACTCCAAATTGCTTAATGCGCCCTGGTTCATACACATATTTGTGCAGTTCAAGAAAGCTCACAAAGGGATTTAACGTCGTATCAGTCTTCAAATTAAAATGGGTAGCACGAGGCGTAGGATAATTGAAATTTTCCCAAATGCTAGAACCTTCTCAGTAGGATTTTAAAATTATTTGCAAAATAAAAATCGCGAATGCCTGCAAATAAATAAGGGATGTTCATATTAATAGGGGATAAAGTTTAGCATTTCAGACTAATCGAAGAGTCAGGAAAAGCAAATGACAATATTAAATATGTTGCTACCAATCCACCTAAAATCTGCATTTTCCTAATTTTTCTTTAAATATAATTATGCGCTATTAATGAAAGTCTATTCACTGTATTAACCAACATCTCTCCTTTCAGTTTCACTCTGTAGACTTCGTGATTTGCACGACTGAAATTTCACACACTTAATTCATGTTTTTTACGCAACAGCCGAATAATGTTTTAACCTTTTTGCTCTGTCAGCAGAAAGTTCGCTTCATTTTTAAAAAACAAGTTTCTCTTTTAATTTGTGACTTTATCCAAGTGCATTTTTTTCCGTTTAAAATGTCATCATTGAATTTTCAAAATAGTTTTTTTATCATTATCGAAAGTCATTTTTCCCTTAGGTCATCTATCAATAATGCAGTAATGTTTGCACACGTTTCTACAGATTTTATCTACTTTCCGTGGCAATATAAACATTTTATTCGAGGCTTAAGGGACCAGCACGCATACCCCTTCAGAATACTACTAAGGGTAAGAGAGTGTCTCAAAATATCTAACGTATTTAGCAAATTTTAAAGTCCTGCAAAACGGAGGGGGATGAGTTATACTACATTAATCCAGTGTTTTGCGACACGCCCATTGCATATTTCCGGGTAGATGGTGTTTATTGTCCCCACTCCCTCCCTTTCGATGTTTTGTAGATCCGGGCCCTGTCATTATTATTGTGACGTCTTATAATGCATCTCATATTACTCTATGTGTAACACGTTAGGATATGTTAGATTCAATCCATTATATACCGGTAATAAACGTCTTTTACAAGTGATTGCTTTTCAAGTGACTTCTTATAATACATCCTATGGATGCGTTCCGGACTTTAACGAAATGCAGAACATAACTGTTCATAAACGAATCATTTCTAATTTGTAATTAAGAAGTTGGAATTAGTACTGTTAGTTAGCACAGAGGTAAAGAAAACTTTTAGTGCAGATAAGCCTAGTCACTGTATCGATTTTAAACAGATCGAAAGGCCGTTTACCAATATGAATATCAGCAAGAGGGAAATTACAAGCAGGAAATAGCAACTATTGATGTTTTTCCTTAAAAGAGACGTAATCACTATTTTTCACTGATGAGCCTAAAACGTAATCTCTGGATTTGAACTTGCGCCTTTAGCCCTGTATAAACGGAGGATGATAGCGATGATGAGAGAACAATTGAGGACTCTGGAGCTATATATCCAGCATCATCCATCACATAATTATCTCCCAACTACGTCTTCGATCACAACAACTCATCATTT
This sequence comes from Ryuthela nishihirai, assembly GCA_038380435.1. Classification (NCBI taxonomy): domain Eukaryota; kingdom Metazoa; phylum Arthropoda; class Arachnida; order Araneae; family Heptathelidae; genus Ryuthela; species Ryuthela nishihirai. Next base: position 556,752 of record JAWZYU010000137.1, on the reverse strand, counting down.
CCTTCTTAAGCTAAAGGTTTTGCATCTGAATCCTTTAAAATATTTTGTATTCTATGAATTTTACCCAGGAGCGCGACAATTGGGTGGAAGTCAACTGGGTGGACAACAGCTGGAAGTGCGACAATTCGGAGGATACGACAATTGGGTGAACAATTGGATGTAACACAATTGGGAGGATATGACAATTGGTTTCAAATAAGGAGACTGTAAGAAATAACAATTATCCATCTGAAAAATTATTACTGACATGGCAGGAATCGAACTCACAACTCTCTAGGTACATGCCAGAGCGCTCTAGCATAAAAATCACGCATCAGACGAAAATTCATTTTCAGGATAAAACTTATTAATCTTTCACTGAAATTTGGAAGACCTTGCGCCATCTATATTTCATGAGAGTTAACTTATTTTCCAATTGTTGCCAATGATTTAGATTAAAATGAGAGGCTTAAGCGTTCTGAATAAAATAATTCTAAATTACACGAACGCATTGCAGTATTTGTATGTATTATCTGCAATCCATTTTTCAATAAATGATTTGTATCTATCCCCTTTAATAGGGCACCACATTATGGCGTAAATTTCACTAAGTCTGTTCCTTACAAAAAACGTAGTAAACGGAAAATGAAAGAAATGCCCTACTGCCAAACAAAGATTCATTGGATAATCTGCTTTTCTCACTAATGCAACCCTCATTAAAACGAAATTGTCAAAAAAAAATTATAAAAGAAACAATTGGAAACAATTGAATGTATTATAGGATATTCAAACAGCGGATATAGAGAATTTTTCTGGCTAATGCGATTTTCATTAAAACGAATTCTTAAATTTTTTGTTCGATTCTCTTGGTTTTAAGTGAAACAACATGAAATAAAAGCATCGACTAACGGACACTACGATGCATAAGACTACCAGTATTTCCTTTAGTCAATAAAATAAATATTTTAAAGATCCTTTACTTCTAATAGAAACAATTTGGAATTTATGAAATCATAGAAACAACAGAATCTGTTGTATCGAAAGTCGGATTAGCGAGAATAATTCTCAATATGAGTTGTTTTGATTTCTTGTAATACATTTGATTAATTGTCGATTGTTTCTAGTAGATGCAAAGGATATTTAAAATATTCGTTTCATTGATTGTCGGATTACTGAGAATATATTGATAGTCATGTATTTTCGTTTCCTGTAGTCATTCCTTTTATTTAAGATTGTTTCCATTACAACGGACAGAATAAAATAGAAATATGAGAATATTTCTATTTTCCGAATTTAATCCGTTGTATCGAAAGTCGGAATAGCCACAATAATTCTCATATCGGTTGTATTGATTTTCTCTAAAGCACTTGATTGTGTTCTGAATGTTTCTTTCAGAAAATTTCGTTTTATTGAGGGTCGTATTATGGGAAAGCAGTTTAGTCAATGAAACTTTGTTTTGCAGTATTGCATTTCTTTCATTTTCCTTTTATTACGCTTAGAAAGAAGAGACTTCATATAATATCCGCCGTAGTGCGTTGTTGGATTAAAGGGGATAGATGCGAATCATTTATCGAAAAATGGATTACAGAGAATACATTCAAATATTGCATTGCGTTCGTGTAATTTGGAATTATATCGGTCACAAGGAATACATTTGTAAAGAAAATCGCTCTCTTCAATGTCAGATTAAAGAGAATAGAATAGTTGTCTACTAGGTAGTAAAAATCTAAGCGAATTCATTTTACTAAGGGCGTGGTTCAAGAGACTTCCGAGATTGTTGAATTTGTTTGCTCTCGACAGAAATTTTACAAATGGTAGTAATACAGATTACACCTCATCATTTCCTTATTTCCTCCCAATTTTTGTCTCCCAGTTGTCGTCCATCGAATTGTCGTATCCTCCCAAATGTCTCGTTCACCCAACTGTCGTCAAAACATTTGTCGTATCCAATTATTGTATCCACTCAATTGCCGTCTACCCAACTGTCGCCCTACCAGTTTTCTTCCACCCAACTGTCGCCCTCCCAGTTGTCATCCACCCAGTTGACTTCCACCCAACTGTCGCCCTCCCAGTTGTCTTCCAACCAACTGTCGCCCTCCCAGTTGTCTTCCACCCAACTATCGCCCTCCCAGTTGTCATCCACCCAGTTGATTCCACCCAACTGTCGCCCTCCCAGTTGTCATCCACCCAGTTGACTTCCACCCAGCTATCGCCCTCCCAGTTGTCATCTACCCAGTTGTCTTACACCCAACTGTCGCCCTCCCAGTTGTCATCCACCAGTTGACTTCCACCCAGCTGTCGCCCTCGCTGTTGTCATCCACCCAGTTGACTTCCACCCAACTCTCGCCCTCCCAGTTGTCATCCACCCAGTTGACTTCCACCCAACTATCGCCCTCCCAGCTGTCATCCACCCAGTTGACTTCCATCCAACTATCGCCCTCCCAGTTGTCATCCACCAACCAAATTCCACCCAACTGTCGCCCTCCCAGTTTTCATCCACCCAGTTGACTTCCACCCAACTGTCGCCCTCCCAGTTGTCATCCACCAGTTGACTTCTACCCAACTGTAGCCCTCCCAGTTGTCATCCACCCAGTTGACTTCCACCAAACTGTCGCCCTCCCAGTTGTCATCCACCCAGTTGACTTCTACCCAACTGTCTCCCTCCCAGTTCTCTTACACCCAGCTGTCGCCCTCCCAATTGTCATCCACCAGTTGACTTCCACCCAACTGGGTGGAAGTCAACTGGTGGATGACAACTGGGTGTTGACTTCCACCCAACTCTCGCCCTCCCAGTTGTTATCCCCCCAGTTGGCTTCCACCCAACAGTCGCTCTCCCTGTTGTCATCCACCCAGTTGACTTCCACCCAACTATCGCCCTCCCAGCTGTCGTCCACCCAGTTGACTTCCACCCAGTTGACTTCCACCCAACTGCCGCCCACCCAGTTGACTTCCACCCAACTGTCGCCCTCCTAGTTGTCGTCCACCCAGTTGACTTCAACCCCACTGACGCCCTCCCAGTTGTCCTCCACCCAGTTGACTTCCACCCCACTGTCGCCCTCCCAGTTGTCGTCCACCCAGTTGACTTCCACCCCACTGTCGCCCTCCCAGTTGACTTCCACCCAACTGTCGCCCTCCCAGTTTTCATCCTCCCATTTCACTTCCACCCAATATTCTCGCTCCCGTGCTCTCCATAGTGCAGTGGACATTTCCTTAATTACAAAGAAAGCACGTGATCTCTAATGCACACCGAAGAAAGAACGTAACAACCAGCAGATCTGTTGTTTCACTTATAACTCAAGTGATGAGAAATCGTTCGGGAGTTATCACACCGGTCTATGACAACATCGTTGGCGTTTCATTGTTGCACATGGAACTGTAAATCAATTTAAAAAAAAAACTTTTCCGAAAAAATTCGATAATGGAGAAAATTTGTCGTGGAACGAACCTGAATTACTGGGATATAATTTCCCTAAGTGTGAAATTCCGTACTAAGTTCCATAAATCGGGACTACTGTATTAAAAAGGTCAATAGAAGATTATTCATTTTTTTCCCTGCACCGTAATTATAAATTATAGTAAGAAAGCAATCGGGAAAACTTGTAGCCAAACACAAGATTATTTGCTATAAAAATATCTGTGAGTTCCTCATTGGAAAATTTTCATTGGAAGTGTCACATTGGAAGTATTTCATGATTCGTCAAGCATCGAAGAATAAATTGATCCGGAAATAATGCTGAAAATCTTTGGATGATCATCTGTGATGCTTTGTAGATGACATCATAAGACACAGATGTGTTGCGCTCATAAACTCCATTTAAGTCCTTCGATTGTTCCTTGGGAATCCCTTCCTTGTATATAGAAGGGGAGGGGACTTCGAAATACGAATATTCATTTCGAACACGGAAATCTCTCCAATTGGTCGTCATAAGCGTGGTGATTATTTAAACTATTTCTTTTTTTCTTGTGATGTAAAGAACCTTGCTTGCCATTTGGGATTGGATTGTTTTACCTCTGAGCGGCAATTTTTTGCATACCATGTGCTAAATGGCCAGGCCACAAGGACCCCGAAAGCTCAGAGAAGGTTGGGGGAGGGGACCCACTGGAACAGCTGTTGGAGAGACAGATGGTAGCCTCCCGTCAAGGTCATCGAGCGTGTTCTTTAACGTGCACAGGGTATGGCTCTCTCCCGCACACGGGGCCACGGCTTAACGTCCCATCCGACGGACGGCGGCCTTTCCAAGCCCATCGGTGTCCCCTACTGACCGTGAGCAGGGCGGGGAAATTTTGCGGAGATAAATCTCAACGCTGACCCAGCTGGGACTCGAACCTGGGAACTACAGATTACGAGCCTGGAGCGCTACCCCCGCCCGTGCCATTTGGGAAAAACCTGCTCTAATCACTATGCACTGTTTGTTTGCAGTGTTTTCATACATTCAATTCAAAGAAACCTAAACATGTGATTATAACCTTCTGATAAGCTTGCTACGTTGGATGATTTAGATGTAAATGATTGTGTTTCAAAATTATAGCCAACGATTATTTCTTTAGATTTTCTCTCCTTGGTCCTCCCTCAGAATGAAACCTAATAGATTTCTAGTGAGCTGATTTCTCCTCTCAGTCCTTTATCAGAAAATATTCCTCTATCATCTTAGCAAGTATTTGAGAAGTAAATAAAATCGACATTATTGTCCCTTCCTTCGCTATAGTAAAGAATTAAAACGTGTTTCATTTCTCTTAAACTGTACAGTTTGAGTGAATATAGTAAAAAATTAACTACCCCTTTTGTTTTAATTTAAATATTCTACCCAAAATTTTCTGAAGACATTTCGCATCGGTATATCATGTACAATCACTAAAATAAATATTCGAACACAGAATTCAGAAAAAAAATATCGGGCAACGATTTTTTAAAGAAATTATTAAACTGGCAACCTTCGTGTACGTACACGAAGGTTGACAGATCACTAATTTCTATTTATTAATCATTCTTGAAATTTAATAATAATAATAATTAAATAATAATTATGTTTGCAATTTAAATCTGGAATACTTTTCAAACTCATCTGTCTTTTCTCTTAGTGAGATGTTTATAATCATGGCTTCTTGACTCGCTCTCTTTACTCCCGCATTATCTGTGTGTCCTTTTGGGCGGGAGTGGCTCAGTCGGTAGCGCGCCAGGCTCGTAATCTGTAGTTCCCAGGTTCGAGTCCCAGCTGGGTCAGCGTTGATATTTATCTCCGCAAAATTCCCCGCCCTGCCCACGGTCAGTAGGGGACACCGATGGGCTTGGAAAGGCCGCCGTCCGTTGGATGGGACGTTAAGCCGTGGCCCCGTGTGCGGTAGAGCCATACCCTGTGCACGTTAAAGAACACTCTGGATGGCCTTGACGGGAGACTACCATCTGTCTCCCAACAGCTGTTCCAGTGGGTCCCCTCCCCCAACATTCTCTGAGCTTTCGGGGTCCTTGTGACCTGGCCATTTAGCCCCATATGTGCAAAAAAGTGCCGCTCAGAGGTAAAACAACCCAACCCAACTTAATAGTCGATCGCAGAGTCTAAATATTTGGTCCTCCCTGCTATAGAGCTTCATAGTTAGATTCCATTAACATAACACGCAAAGATAATGCTATAGCTTTCTTTGAGAATTTTCTATTCGACAGCAACCGAACCGTTACACTGCGTGCAGAATCACATAATTAGATGCATGATGAAACTAAGAAAATTTGAAAGCGTTGCAAATGTATACAATGAATTAGGTATTTTACAAATAAGGAAATTATATGTATTTCAGGTACTGAATACATCAGGATGAATTTTAGTATTCAAACTTTACGGACATTTGAAAAGAATACTCGACTGACAAAAAACCTTTTCTTACTCGATTTAAAAGCGAACAAAACTAATGTTGAAAAACATTATGTTTATTTGGCGCCAAAGTTTTTTAACTGCTTACCAGAGTACATCAAAGGAATAAGAAATGATAACTTTTTCTATAAGGAATTAAGAAAATGGATTTTGAATGTGGTAAATATTGAGACTGTGTTTTTGAAGTAAAAGAGATTTAAATGTAATAAAATTTCATTTGATGCTGAGTTGCCCTTAAGGTGCTCAACTGAACCACTTACTAACGCACAGTTCAATATAGATTTTTATATTTTTTTCTGTTTTTCTACCCAGCAAAGTCTTTTTATCTATTTATTTATTTTTATTTCATTTATTCTTAATAATAATTTTCAAACTTATGAATTGGTTAAATATTTACTTAGATTTTTTGAATCAATGTGAGGAAATGTGAAACTGAAACATGTTGCCTTTTCATTTTATTACAAAATAACTGTTAAATTTTTTCCACAAGCGAGTTTTTACTCTCGTGGAAGACTCAACATTTTTTCTCAGACTTCTACTAAAATGTAGGTATATTGTTACTAAATAAAAAAAAATACCCCCTCAAGCAGCTGCTTGCCACACAGGTCTGACAGGAGCCTGTCAGTTTATATGCCACAGTAGAAGGTCTGAGAGGATGGCAGGACCTCAGCAGAAAAACGACACAAACAGCCATGCCTTACCCGGGGCTCGAACCCAGGTCCCTTAGATCAGTAGTCAAGCGCGCTAACCACTCGGCCATAAATATTTCACTAATTCAAATATTGCGTTACTTTACAAAAATAGTGCTAGGTATAGTAATAAAAATGTCGTTCATTTTCTTCGACTCGGACATCCTGTCCCCCCTCCATCTATTCTGAAACCAGTCTTGTACATAAATATGACTAATGGAATGTTGAAGTTTAAAACACTTTTTGTGAGCTTTCTGAACTGCACAAATATGTGTATGAACCAGGGCGCATTAAGCAATTTGGAGTTCTGGAGCCAGGTTCCAAATGCGTGCCCTGGAACAAAGTTCTAAATAAGAGCCTTAGAGCAATATTCTAAATGGAGCCCTTTTATCCTTCTAAACTGAAAAATGAAGTAAATTGTACTACTTATGTAAAATCGTCGATTGACGTCATAAAAATAAATAACATTACTTTAAAACAAGCAAAAACAAAACAGGAGGGACCTTGTAGGTCGGGAGAAGTAATGAAATAAAAAGACCAACATATAAAGAGTCAATTCTGTACTGCAACATAAACTTTGCGCCTGTTGCATTTAAAAAACTATTACTTTTAATCTTTAATTTTTTAGCAAATTTACCATTTCATGCTTAATTTAAAAAATCGAGTATTAATATCAAAATAATCTTGCCAAAATCTAATGCTTATGAATTTCCCTTAAAAATAAATACGTTCTATTGCAATAGTAATTAAAATTATTATATTAGATAAAGAATTGGTTTGGAAACAATTTAAATTTTGTTCTTTAAACAATTACCGTTAAATAATGTTATTGGGTAAACACTTGAAAATTTCGGATTCCAATGGATCATAATTTTCAAATGTAACACGATTATTTTTAAACATATTTTTCGTTATTCCCGTTGTATCTCTGAGAAAGATTCTAGTTTATTGCATTTGATTAACCATCTGTCTGATTCTTTACAATATGACTTCAAACAGATCGTTATATACTTACCATTGGGTTCGAGCCCCGTGTAAGGCATGGATGTATGTGTCGTTTTTCTGCTGAGGTCCTGCCATCCTCTCAGACCTACTCTGGCATATAAACTGACAGGCTCCTGTCAGACCTCTGTGGCAAGAAGCTGTTTGAGGGGAGTATTTATATTTATATTATAGCGTAGGTTAGGTGACCGCGGAACGGTGCTGCCCTCATGTGGCAAGATCTGACGCTTCCAATGAGCGCTCGCTAACACGGAGATTCGTGGAAATCGGCAGGCCATCCCATTACGTAGGCATTGATTATACCATGCAATCAGTCATTGGAAGTTGCCTTAAATATAATTGAAGATGATTGTCGGCAAAACAATTTCTAAATATAACAGCTGAGCTAATTGCGATGAATTTCATGTTTACAGAACATTTTTTATCTTCTGTAAAATTTAAAATTACACCTCTTCCATTTGTATATCATGATACCTAATGTTTTATGTATTGCTTCAGTAATGATCTGAAATGTGGAAATTCAAAATACTGCTTAAATCAACTGAGTTCTCTCTACATATTTACTTAAATATTGTCAGCTTAATTTGGGTAACCTTTTACATAAAGTTTAAGATGCATGGTTTAGAAAAGGTAGAAAACTATATTTCATTCTGAAAGCAGTCAATGTAAATAATGAATATTTTTTTTTCAACGAAACCTTAAATCCTCATTTTTTATCGTATGCTATTTGTTAGATAAAAGTAATTAAACGATGGCGAAAACAGCTACCCAATAAATTACAGTATCATTTAGTGTAGTTTTGTGTAGTCGTTTAGTCAGATACTTACAATATTTATAAAATGGATTCCAGTTCAGTGACTTCCAACGTAAGTCGCTAAAATTAACAATAATAGTGTACCACCTGTTATTTTACAACAGGTCGTTTATGATATACTGTATATAACGTATGAGAAGGATTTAACACTTCATCTCACCCGCTGTACGTACAGGACCGCCTCTTCATTTTACTAGCGTATTTTGTGTAGGAATCTTCACTTTCGTACGAATGTCAACATACCAAGTGAGTATTAACTGTACTCGTATTTAATTACAAGGGTTATTACATAAAAAAACACGATTTTTTAAATCGGAAAACGCTAAAAAGAATAATCGCAAAAATAAATACGTCATTTTAATGTCGTAGTGTACTTGGTCGGTGGCTTGTTTAACGAAATGCATGTTTAGGTGAATTCTGTAGATGAGAATGTGTAATGCCAAAAAAAAATATCATGTTAATAACATTCAACTGACGAATTGATAGTGCACAAACAATGTAAAATGAAAGACCTATTGCTAACGCTGAAGATTTAATTCGTCAATATTCCTCTGCATTTGGGGTTTATATAATTCTTTTCCTGAATGTTTGGAAAATGATCTTCTCTGTTGTTCTTGTGCACAATAAACTCAACCGTAGAGCTCCAGTTACATATTCAGGACATCCAGAGTCTACATTTCATAATAAGTAATTGTTAAAAAGTTCGATAAAATCTATTGACATCTTCCCATTATTTTCTATTTACGTACTCTTTGGAATTACGATTTTACGGAGATTCCAATATATCATAAGTTACCTTACGATGAAAAGTTTTTTGGAAAAGACTTGCATATTTCACTGGAAATGAATTTACAGTCTACAGTTCGATGATCATATCGTAATCTTTTATGTCAATTTCTGAAGAGAAAGATTCGATTTCTCTTTGTAAATCTCTAATAGAGGGAAAATCTCAAATAATCATTTTATGCAATATATTTCAATAAATTAATTCTTTCATTGCATCAATAAGTGATTTATAAAAACAGTTCGTGCGCCTTGTTGACGAAACAAGGCGCACGAGAGGTTTTCAGTAACAATTTGTTCCTTTTCTCATTTCAATTCTTCTTCACAGAAAGAGGAATTTCCTGTCGGTTCCTAGTAGAAAGTTAAAACAGATGAATATATAATAGTGTAAGGTATAACTACGAATACAGGTAATCATAAGAGGTAAGTGAAATTAGATATTTTGTCATAAAAAGTTACAAAAACAGAATGTTAAGCAAAGTTGTTGGATTGTACGTATTTTACCATGGTTTCCATAAATTAAGACAAAAACAATCTGAAAACACCGTTTTTGCTGAAATCCTTTTTGATCTCTTACATGTGAATGGGAATATAAATTAATTTGGGTTGTTTTACCTATGAGTAGACCCTTTTTGCACACAATGGGCTAAGTGGCCAGGTCACAACGACCCTGATGTGGGGAACCACTGGATAACTGCTAGTAAATGGACGGTAGCCTCCCTTCAATGCCATTCAGGGTGTTCTTCAAGTTCAGGGTTCCACTATTGGTCAAGTAAGCACTTCATTATATGGTTTCCATTGCACTACGCGATGAAGTTGACCGTCAGGTGGGAGACTGTAGGGATTGATTATGTCCTTGAACAGTGAGTTTACGCACCCAGATGTGTGTGTGGTGAAAAGAGACTGTACAGTGAGGTTATGCATCATCTTTCACAGCCTCAATCAACATTGAGGATGTGAAAGATTGTGTATTTGGTTTTCACTGGGTGGCAAACCAAATAGAGTTGCTGTAAGAGGTGGAACGGACGACCTATATAACAACTCTGGATATGGTAAAGAGATATTGGCAAATATCATTCAGCCCCTGTAGTAAAAGTCACACAGCATTCGTGACCTACCGAGGGCTGTACCAGTAGGAAGTGCTTCACGTAGGGCTGAAGAACTCTGGGGCATTTTTCCAGAAAATTGTGAATACCATAATTTCGTCCCATGTTAATTATTGCGGTGCATATCTAGAAGATATAGCTTTTTCTTTCGAACAGGTGGGAGGATCATCTTAACATCTTGGAGCTGATCTTAGGGATATCAATATCAAGATTTTGGTCACATTGTTGGTTCGCAAAGGCGTCGCCCCCACCATGCAAAACTAGAGGTCATCAGAAAGATGAAAGCTCATCAAATGAAGAAGGAACTGAAGAGCATATTGGGACTCTTCGGATATTAGCGACACTACCTAGAGCAGTATGCAGCGATTGCAAATCCACTCAGAGACGTGACTCTGAAGTAGGCACCAGCATAGTTGAAATTGTGCATACAAGCAGATTAGGCATTCTAGTCACTGAGGGGGAAGGGATCTGCGACATAGCTGAATGCAATACGCCTGATCCTGCGTGACCTTACATTCTGCATTGAAATGCATCTGCGCATGACTCTCCCAGATTGAAGCCCAGGGACAAGAACATCCGATCGCCTTTATTTCGAAGAAGCTCACGGAACCCAGCAGAAATGTGGTGGTGGTTACGTGTGTGGAGAGGGGAGGGGGGTTGAAAAATAATTTGACTTTGTCATATGGATCCAGGTCGAGATTCTTTAACACCATAATCTGTTTAAGTACCTCATAGTGCCAGGCTCGTAATCTGTAGTTCCCAGGTTCGAGTTGCAGCTGGGTCAGCGTTGAGATTTATCTCCGCAAAATTTCCCGCCGTGCCCACGGACAGTAGGGGACACCGATGGGCTTGGAAATGCCGCCGTCCGTCGGATGGAACGTTAAGCCGTGGCCCCGTGTACTGGAGAGCCATACCCTGTGCACGTTAAAGAGCACGCTGGATGGCCTTGACGGGAGGCTACCATCTGTATCCCAAGAGCTGTTCCAGTGGGTTCACCTTCTCTGAGCCTTCGGGGTCCATGTGACCTGGCCATTTAGCCCATGGTGTGCAAAAAAGAGCCGCTCAGAGGTAAATCAACCCAACCCAACCTACCTCATAGCTGTCGCAATATTGAGCAGCAAATAGCAGACACTGGCCTTTGTCATCAATCAGTATGATGCAACAGTGAATAACAATAGGAAAGCTGCCTCCCATTGCAACGCGGATGCTTTATCAGAGATGCTTTATCACCAGGATGACTGAAACTACGAATTCGGATTAGCAAGTGAAATAATTGGGAAGGGGGACTGACACAAGCGCAGTGTACTTGGTTGCAACAGCAGCTATCGCTCCGGCATTGGAAAATATACTTTTGTATGTTTTGCGAAAATCATTTTGATCAGAATTTCATCGTCGCTTTCAAGAACTCCCAAGGTAAATGGAATTTTAAAAATTTTAATAGGTAAGCAATTTGGTTTTACAGATGAAATCTCAGTGATATCTGAATGATAAAATGATTTGGTTTATAGTTGACATTCGCTGATATTTTAATGGTAAAACGAAATGGTTTATAGCTGATATTTTAGTGCTAAAATGATTTGATTAACAGTAGACATTCACCGATTATATTAGTGGTAAAATGATGTCGTTTATAGTAGACCTTTTGCTGATATTTAAGTGGTAAAGTGATTTAGTTTAAAAATGACATTCGCTGAGATTTTAGTGCTAAATTGATTTGGTTTATAGCTCAAATTAAGCTGATATTTAAGTGGTAAAATGGTTAGGGTTATAGCTTATATTTCGCTGATATTTTATTGGTAAAATGATTTGGTTTATAGTTCACATTTAGCTTATATTTATTTGGGAAAATAATTTAAATTATAGTTAACATTTCGCTGATATTCAATTGGTAAAATGATTGGTTGTATAGTTCATATATCGCTTATATTTAAATGGCAAAATGACTTAAATTTGACATTCCCTGATAGCTTAGGGCTAAATTGATTTATATTAGAATTGACATACCACTGATATTTAGGTGGTAAAGTAATTAGAATTTACAGTCATTGCATTTTGAATGTAAAATTATTTCGCTCAAACTGGCATTTGATTAATACCTAGAATGAGAATGTATATGTCATTAAATGTGATTGAAATATTATGAAAAGTTGGGGTTATTTTCGCTTAATTTGGTAAGTGTTACTAAAAACTTAAATTTATATGAGGGATAAGCAGTCTAATTATGACAAGGCAAAGATATCAATTACTGACATGTTTTGTGTCATATTGACACAAAACGTTTTAGGTTGTGTGGCGTTTCCCATTCAGATTAAATAGAAGGTTCTCTTGCATGTATAATATGCATTACTAAAACAATTCAACTTTCAATAAAACTTTTAACGCTATTTTAAATCATTTGCATAATTAAAATTTAAACGTTGTAGAAAATGATTCTCCATTTTTGCTGAGAATGATAATCAATCAATGTATGATAATGGTTGTTGACTTTTACTTCAGTAATTCCATTTAATTACTAACAATTTTTTTTTAATTTCATAGCTGATCATGTTTATCAAACGCTTTGTTACTCTGTGAATAAAACACAGTTTTACTAGGATATAAAATCCTAAACCATTTTAAATTAATTCACTCTTCTCTTGTAATATATTCATAATGTGATAGGTAAATACAGCCGACTCTGCCTTCTCGTGGTGCAGGCCGTTAGTACCTTTCAAAATACTCTTTTGTGGAAGTGAGTCTTTTTCAAAAAAATCCTTGCAATAATAGGGTAATGACGTCCGACAAGAGTGACGTTGAAGAAGGCATTGTTTGCTCACTCATAGGAAGTGACTCTTACAGTGTTTCGTATTGGAAATAGAGATGTTTGTTTACTCTTCCGCAGTTGTATTTTCCAATATCTTGTTTGCGAAAATTACTATGAATTGTAGAAGAGAAATAAGACGCATTTCTTTAAACATCGGATTCACGGTGAGTATTATTTCTTCAGGATATTTAATAATTATACCTACAATTAATAATCCTCACTTTAAATCAATGAGGTTGGGTAAGAAAAGCTATAACGCTTATTCCTAGTTTCTTCCCAACAAATCGATAAATAATAAATACCCTTTCAAGCAGCTGCTTGCTACAGAGGTCTGACAGGAGTCTGTCAGTTTATATGCCAGAGTAGAAGGTCTGAGAGGATGGCAGGACCTCAGCAGAATAACGACACAAACAGCCATGCCTTACCCGGGGCTCGAACCCAGGTCTCTTAGATCAGTAGCCAAGCGCGCTAACCACTCGGCCATGGGACGGCTACGTATAACAAAATATATGTTGGAAAGGTACTGAATTCCTTTTCGATAACTTTTACGCTGTCAACGGCAGCAACATAAACAAAAAACCACCACTGCTACTAACCTGGTCTTTACATTTACGTCATGTTTAATTTTTCTTTAACCGGTAAAGCAATAGTTATTTCCGGTGTTCCACTTTCTCCCTTTCTCCGCTGTTTATAAATCGAACACTTATCCTTTTAAAAGAAAATTGTGTGGAGGGCAAAAGTAATTAATATCAGGTGTGAATGCGAAGGTTGCACCTGCGCAGAGGCAGTATTAATGTACGCAATACAAACTTTAATACCTCGACAATTAACAAGTAAAATAATTACTTCGCTTACAATATTACAAATTAAATTCTCAGTCTTAAACTTTCAGAGTCATAGATACTTAACGCAATATTTCAATACGTTTCAGCTTAGCAACCCTCCCTCTCTTTCAGTATGCGACACTGCATAGCTGCGAAAGGCCGCCGTCCGTCGTACGGCACTTAAACACGTGAGCCCATGTGCGTAACCCGTAGCCTCCTGCCAAGTCCATCCAGCGTGTTATTTAACGTGCACAGGGTATGGCTGTACAGCACACGTAACCGCGGCTTAACTTTTCACGGTGGACTTTCTAAGATCACCAGTGAACCCTATAGCACTGCTGGTGGGCAGCTTTCATATTTGCACTTCCCAGCTGGGACTAGAAACTTCAGATTACGAGTCTACAGCGCTAACGACTTAGAAAACCCTGCCCCATTTATTCACTTAACTCATAACGCGAGGTTTTATGTTAAGATATAAATCTTTATGGTCGACCCCGGTGAAAATTCCTATCGGCGGTCAATGTGGAGGGCGGAGATGTGGGGTCGGGGGGAGATATCTCGATGCTTTTCATACGATCTTCCTTTTCACACCTAAACTCGCAAAATTTTCGTCTTACGTTCGAAGGTGTAATAATTTTTCAATATCTTGCATTTTAACGGGGGGCGGGGATGGCTCGGTCGGTAGCGCGACAGGCTCGTAATCTATAGTTCCCAGGTTCGAGTCCCAGCTGCGTCAGCGTTGTGATTCATCTACACAAAAATCCCCGCCCTGCCCACGATCAGTAGGGGACACCGATGGGCTTGGAAAGGCCGCCGTCCGTCGGATGGGATGTTAAGCCGTGGCACCGTGTGCTGACAGCCATACCCTGTGCACGTTAAAGAACACGCTGGATGGCGTTGACCGGAGGCTACCATCTGTCTCCCAACAGCTGTTCCAGTGGGTCCCTTACCCCAACCTTCTCTGAGCCTTCGGGGTTCATGCGACCTGGAAGCACGCCGTGGACATTTAGCCCACGGCATTAGCGTGGACATTTAGCCCCCTCTGAGCGGCACATTTTTGCACGCCGTGGACATTTAGCCCACGGCGTGCAAAAATGTGCCGCTCAGAGGTAAAATAACCCAACATTAAAGAACACGCTGGATGGCCTTGACGGGAGGCTACCATCTGTTTCCCAACATCTGTTCCAGTGGGTCCCCTCCCCCAACCTTCTCTGAGACTTCGGAGTCCACGCGACCTGACCATTTAGCCCATGGTGTGCAAAAAAGTGCCGCTCAGAGGTAAAACAACCCAACGTTAAAGAACACGCTGGATGGCCTTGACGGCAGGCTACCATCTGTCCCCCAACAGCTGTTCCAGTGGGTCTCCTCCCCCAACTTTCTCTGAGCCTTCAGGGTCCATGGGACCTGGCAACTTAGCCCATGGTGTGCAAAAAATATTAGCCATGGTGTGCTCAGAGGTAATACAACCCAACGTTAAAGAACACGCTGGATGGCCTTGACGGGAAAACACCATCTGTCTCCCAACATCTGTTTCAGTGGGTCCCCTTCCCCAACTTTCTCTGAGCCTTCGGGGTTCATGCGACCTGGCCATTTAGCCCACGGCGTGCAAAAATGTGCCGCTCAGAGGTAAAACAACCCAACGTTAAAGAACACGCTGGACGGCCTTGACGGGAGGCTACCATCTGTCTCCCAACATCTGTTCCAGTGGGTCCCCTCCCCCAACCTTCTCTGAGCCTTCGGAGTTCATGCGACCTGGCCATTTAGCCCACGGCGTGCAAAAATGTGCCGCTCAGAGGTAAAACAACCCAACGTTAAAGAACACGCTGGACGGCCTTGACGGGAGGCTACCATCTGTCTCCCAACATCTGTTCCAGTGGGTCCCCTCCCCCAACCTTCTCTGAGCCTTCGGGGTCCATGCGACCTGGCCATTTAGCCCATGGTGTGCAAAAAAGGTGTGCGCTCACAGGTAAAACAACCTAACGTTAAAGAACACGCTGGACGGCCTTGACGGGAGGCTACCATCTGTCTCCCAACAACTGTTCCAGTGGGTGTCCTCCCCCAACTTTCTCTGAGCCTTTGGGGTTCATGTAACCTGGCCATTTAGCCCATGGTGTGCAAAAAAGTGCCGCTCAGAGGTAAAACAACCCAACGTTAAAGAACACGCTGGATGGCCTTGACGGGAGGCTACCATCTGTCTCTCAACAGCTGTTCCAGTGGGTTCCCTTCCCCAACCTTCTCTGAGCCTTCGGGGTCCATGTGACCTGGTCATTTAGCCCATGGTGTGCAAAAAAGTGCCGCTCAGAGGTAAAACAACCCAACATTAAAGAACACGCTGGATGGCCTTGACGGGAGTCTACCATCTGTCTCTCAACAGCTGTTCCAGTGGGTTCCCTCCCCCAACATTCTCTGAGCCTTCGGGGTCCATGTGACCTGGTCATTTAGCCCATGGCGTGCAAAAAAGTGCCGCTCAGAGGTAAAACAACCCAACGTTAAAGAACACGCTGGATGGCCTTGACGGGAGGCTACCATCTGTCTCTCAACAGCTGTTCCAGTGGGTTCCCTTCCCCAACCTTCTCTGAGCCTTCGGGGTCCATGTGACCTGGTCATTTAGCCCATGGTGTGCAAAAAAGTGCCGCTCAGAGGTAAAACAACCCAACGTTAAAGAACACGCTGGATGGCCTTGACGGGAGTCTACCATCTGTCTCTCAACAGCTGTTCCAGTGGGTTCCCTCCCCCAACATTCTCTGAGCCTTCGGGGTCCATGTGACCTGGTCATTTAGCCCATGGCGTTCAAAAAAGTGCCGCTCAGAGGTAAAACAACCCAACGTTAAAGAACACGCTGGATGGCCTTGACGGGAGGCTACCATCTGTCTCTCAACAGCTGTTCCAGTGGGTTCCCTTCCCCAACCTTCTCTGAGCCTTCGGGGTCCATGTGACCTGGTCATTTAGCCCATGGTGTGCAAAAAAGTGCCGCTCAGAGGTAAAACAACCCAACGTTAAAGAACACGCTGGATGGCCTTGACGGGAGGCTATCATCTGTCTCCCAACAACTGTTCCAGTGGGTGTCCTCCCCAACTTTCTCTGAGCCTTCGGGGTCCATGTAACCTGGCCATTTAGCCCATGGTGTGCAAAAAAGTGCCGCTCAGAGGTAAAGCAAGCCAACGATAAAGAACACGCTGGATGGCCTTAACCGGAGGCTACCATCTGTCTCTCAACAGCTGTTCCAGTGGGTTCTCTCCCCCAACCTTCTCTGAGCCTTCGGGGTCCATGTGACCTGGTCATTTAGCCCATGGCGTGCAAAAAAGTGCCGCTCAGAGGTAAAACAACCCAACGTTAAAGAACTCGCTGGATGGCCTTGACGGGAGGCTACCATCTGTCTCCCAACAGCTGTTCCAGTGGGTGTCCTTCCCCAACATTCTCTGAGCCTACGGGGTCCATGTGACCTGGCCATTTAGCCCATAGTGTGCAAAAAAGTGCCGCTCAGAGGTAAAAAAACCCAACCCAACTCGTGTGACATACAACTTGTTAGAATCGGCCTTCGCGTTACTAACATATAACCTGGGCCGCATATACAAAAACATAAAAAGGGGAGGACGGGGGTTATATCATTTCGCCCTCCGTTTCATGGGTGTTCAAAAATAAAGTTAGGATTGGGTTTTACCTCTGAGCGGCACTTTTTTTGCCCACCATGGTAAATGGCCAGGTGACAAAGACCTTGAAGCTGACGGCTCAGAGAAGGTTGCGGGAGGGGAAACACTAACCCCTGTTGGGTAAAAGATGATATCCTCCCGTTAAACCATCGAGTGTGTTATTTAATGTGCTCGGGGTATAGCTCTACCGCACCCGAGGCTACGACTTAACGTCCCATCCGATAGACGGCGCAATTTCCATAAAAATAATTTAGGAATATGCATGTAATATAAATAAGCTTATTAATATTGTTGACTCCACTCTTACTAGCATTCTGGGGAACGAAAGGTTATCCTCTGCTCCTTTCTTCATTAGAACAATCATCCACAGGTTTACTGTGGTGTGGGAGTAATCCACATGTCACAATTAGCCCTCCCTTTGCGGGAACAATCATTTTTATCTTTTCGCTTTCGACAGCAGATGTGTTTCATTTATAGATTACTAGCTGAAAGTACAGTGGCTCAAAAAAGTATCCGAACACTATGGCTGATTACAGAATTCAGAAAAATTATCTGGGAACGATTTTTTTACAAATTAGTGATCTGGCAACCTTCGTGTCACGTGACACAAAGTTGGTTGGGTTGCTTTACCTCTGAGCGGCATTTTTTTGCACAACATGCGCTAAATGGCTAGGTCCATGGACCCCGAAGGCTCAGAGAAGGTTGGGGGAGGGGACCCACTGGAACAGCTGTTGGGAGACAGATGGTAGCCTCCCGTCAAGGCCATCCAGCGTGTTCTTTAACGTGCACAGGGTATGTCTCTCCCACACACGGGGCCACGGCTTAACGTCCCATCCGACGGACGGCGGCCTTTCCAAGCCCATCGGTGTCCCCTACTGACCGTGGGAAGGGCGGGGAATTTTGCGGAGATGAATCTCAACGCTGACCCAGCTGGGTCTTGAACATGGGAACTACAGATTACGAGCCTGGCGCGCTACCGACTGAGCCACCCCCGCCCCTAAAAGGCGATGGGAGAGAGTAGCAGGAGATCCGGAAACGGAACGCATGCAATGGAAATGGAGAAAGTAGTTTCACTTTCTTTTTAATGGTTGCCCTAATCAGGCTATTCGTCGTCCCATGGCCGAGTGGTTAGCGCGCTTGGTTACTGATCTAAGGGACCTGGGTCCGATCCCCGGGTAAGGCATCGCTGTTTATGTCGTTTTTCTGCTGAGGGACCTCTGTGGCAAGCAGCTGATTGAAGGGGTATTTATTTTATTTTTTTATTTAATAAGGCTTTCAGGTGTGCATACTCAGTTCACAAAAATACCACGACAAAAGTTGCGAACCCGTAGTGCAATATAAATAGCTACCACATACTTTTGCCGCTAGTGTGTTGTTCTTTTCCTTATTAACAATACTCCTGTTACTTCCTCTTTTGCTATATCATTTCGGTAACATTTTTATGATCTGTACAGTTGGGTTTTGAGGTTTCATTTGCCAGAAGAGTTACATAGTCCCTGATATAGTCTGCGAGATTTATCTTTGACGGTGATTGTGCCATATATACATGTGCATACTAGTTGGTGTTTTGCCATATGATTACTTATTTTGGTTGCATTTGTTTTTCGAAAGGATATTTCATTATCGGGTCCATATTTTAGTTTTCTGGGTAGAATGCAACTTCCTCTGTGTCATTATTTTATTTATTAACTGTTCGCCGTCCCATGGCCGAGTGGTTAGCGCGCTTTGGCTACTAATCCAAGGGACCTGGGTTCGAGCCCCGGATAAGGCCAGGTTGTATGTGTTGTTTTTCTGCTGAGGTCCTGCCATCCTCTCAGATCTTCTGCTTTGGCACATAAACTGACAGGCTCCTGTCAGACCTCTGTGGCAAGCAGCTGCTTGAGGATGTATTTTTTATTTTTTTTTTATTTTTCCTTTTCTTCCCATAGCTGAAGTGCAATTACTTCAGTGAAAGTGGTTGTTTGCTCGACTGAAGGCTCGTTATCATGATTCTTCTTAAATTGTACTGATGGGCATTCAGCTGCATTCCGTACAGTTTTTCTGCAGAAGTACGTTGTTTTCCCTGAATCGTGCCATTTCATTAAGTTGATTGAAAATGACAGTTTTCCCGAGTTTGCAAATTTGCCAGATGGATCGTAATCCGTAGATTGTGATCAATGCTTCCATTACATCGAAGCAGTCGAATATTTACTGGATATTTATACTGGATGGGGTCCCATATCTCTTCCATCGGAAATAAAATTCTGTAACGGAAACTGAACGAGTATTTTGATTAGCGAACAATATGTGGACCACTGAAAAAACAAAATTAAAATCGAAACATTCAAAAAATTCATTCATATACCAAATGCAATTATGATATGAATTGTATACAGTTTTATGAATTTAAAAACCTAAACCTGATTTATTAAGATGAGTTCATTCTTGTGAAAAATATCAAAATTAAATAATAAATAAAGCAGTGGTTGTAAACCATTAAGTTCCGTGTGGTGGTGAAGATTGGACAATACTTAACAAGATTTACCTGATGATTTTCGGGTGGCCAAGTGCTTGGTTACACTTGAAGCGGATAAGCATTACAGCCCGTGTCGATATTTGCATACTAAGGTTTCGTTTTATCTCACACAACTAGGTTTATTATACTCCTATTGTTTCGCGGTAAGCAATGCGGAGGTAACTGCAATCCCACGAACTCTCTTCACTTCGTCATCGTATTCGGACGGTTGGATTGTTTTTCCTCTGAACGGCAATTTTTGACACACCATGGACTAAATGACCAGGTCACATGAACCCCGAAGGCTTAGAGAAGGTTGGGTGAGGGAACCCACTGGAACAGCTTTTCAGAAACAGATGGTAGCTTTCCGTCAAGACCATCCAGCGTGTTCTTTAACGTGCACAGGGTATGACTCTCCCGCACACGACTTAACGTTCCATCCGATGGACGGCGGCCTTTCCAAACCTATCGGTGTCCCATAATGACCATGGGCAGGGAGGGGAATTTTTTGGAGATAAATCTCAACGCTGACCCAGCTGGGACTCGAACCTGGGAACTGCAGATTACGAACCTGGCGTATTACCGACTGAGCCACCCCCGCCCCTATTCGCACGGTAAATGCAATGACTGAAACGTGACGGTGCTTGTCGACAGCTTATTTACTATCACTCAAATTTGGATTTCCTTCCAATAATAAGGTAATGACGTCGACAATGAGGTTTTGGAATGCATTATTTCCTCATGTGGCAGGAAGTGAGACTCCAACAACAGTGTTTCCTCTTCGCAACAGAGGTGTCTCTGTTTACTCTTCCCACTATATTTATTTTCTCTATTTTGTGTACGTATAAACTTTGTCTAATAGAAACTCATTACTTTTAATGTAGGATTTCTTGCAAACGTCTTTCCTAATAACGGTGAGTATTACTTTTTCATGACGTTAAATATTACACTGCAGAACGCATGCTTCCTATGTAATTATTTACTTTTAATGATGGGGTAAAAAACTTAAAGAGGTTTCAACTACGACACTGATTCCTATTTCATCCCTAACATATCGGCATGCAGATCAAAATATCGCGGTTCTATGGTACTAAATTCCATCTTTCATTACGTTTTACGATGTGAACGACATGAACACGTAAAGAAAAAGCTATTACTTATATGGTCTTCATACCAGAAACATGTCATTTTCACGATGTATCTTATACCACACTGTCACCATATAGTGGAAACAGGTTTCATTTGTATGTTTTATCGGATAAAACGATACTTATTTCCGGTGTTCCATGTGCATTTTCCCCAACGCAAAACTTACCTATTAGAAAAAAACAATATAAATCGCTTGCAATATTCCGTCTTGGAACTTTTCCCACCGTTTGGAGGCGCAATCTGAGTCATCGACACTTATCGTAATATTTCGAACCGTTCCAGCGTCACAATCCCAAAATTAAATCTAACTTAAATTGAACAAATGGTATTTTATTGAATTAGTTTTTTGTATAAATTTAGTGGTGGTTAGTTTGAATTTTTTCATTCGAGTTTTTGTATTAGGACAAGGACTTCGGGTGAATAACAGTTTGAATTTCGATGATTTGGCTTTTGAAATATAATCTATCTGTTCTTTCTCTTTTTAACCATGCTCTCGCAAAAAATCAGTGGACACTTTGTGTTTATTTCGTTCTTTGGTGTTGTGCGAATCGGTACAAAAAATGACAACTTGTTTTAATAACAATATTTTATGTGTGCACACCTTCCATTGCATTAGCAGAACTTTTATTTGTGTATTAGCAGTAACCCATAAATATGAGCGCGCGATAAGCAAAGATATATTTACAATGAAAATCGTGAATTGCGAGAACGATGGACAGTTGAATATTTGTTCATTTCGGACAAAGGAACAGCACGTTGTTTGGTGTACAAGATGCTATAATGTTATTTAATAATTCATTAAATATTGATATTGCAAATATAGATCCTAAATATGAAATGGCATTTTGCGAGTTGCAGGCAGATGCATTTTTTGGATGTGGAAAAGAAACCGGGAAAGAATTGTTTAAACTTCTATCAACAGAAAAATATCCAAACTTAAGATATTTCGGAATTTAAATAGTGCATTAAGGACACGGCACTTGAGCAGATACTTCTGATCACAACTGGCATCGACATTGACATAAAAGAACTTGTAGCCTATCTAGTTCATCCTCGGTATCTCTTTAAATAATTGTTTTTGCGTCATTTTTCTTATATAAGTATTTTAATATTTGTGCGTAAGTTTCTTATGTAAGCATTTTTGAATAAAATATTGTTATTAAATAATATTTCTTAGTTTATTTATATATAATCTATATTATATATATCAGTGCCGGATCTAAGAGATGAGGAGGGCATGGAACCCGTGGACCCCCCTCCCATCCTTTCAAAATGTTAGTAATGATTTATTAAGACCTGCCCAATTGTTCGAAACCGTAGCTTTACGCATAGTCTCCTATAATATAAAATTTCGCTAGATAGCACACATGAATGACGATAAATACGGTAGATGGCGCGCAAACATTGACGGTAAATACGGTAGATGGCGCGCCGAGACTTGATAGACGATAATGATGATAATGCCGAGGCTTTGTAGATATTAATTAAACTTCGGATGGTCTTGATATGAGGCTATTAATCTGTTTGCTGTTGTTGACCCGTGGATTTCATATCCCTAGCTTTCTCTGGGCCCTTTCGGTCCTTGTAGTCTTTAGGTCATTTAGCCCATTGTGTACAAGAAATGTCACTCAAAGGTGAAACACCCAGCTCCTATAGTATCGTAAGTCTGACACAATTACTCCAGCCAGTCCTCGGGACTCATTTCTACTGAGGAGGTTCAAACTGTTTTTGATAAGTGTCTGTAGATTTTCTCTCGTTCCATTGAAGCTAATGAGCTACTACTTTTTTGAACGCTGATCTAACTTTCTATTACATGTTAAAACAAAAGCTGCATGCAATATCATTTCTAGATATAACAGCTGAGCTAATTGCGATGAATTTCATGTTTACAGGACATTTTTTGATTTTTCCCTAAAATTGAAAATTACAGTACTTACCTTTGTACATCATGATGCCTACTGTATTATGTATTGCTTCAGTAATGATCTGAAATGTGCAAATTCAAAATATTGCTTATATCCACTGAGTTCTGTCTACAAATTTACTTAAATATTGTCAGTTTAATTTAGGTCACCTCGTATATAAAGATTAAGACACATGGTTAAAAAAGGTAGAAATTTTTATTTCATTCTGAAAGCAGTCAGTGTAATAATGAAGATATTATTTCAAAGTAACTTTAAATGATTTTTTTATCGTATGTTATTTGCTAGATAAAAATAATTAAAGGAAAGTGAAAACAGCTACCACTATAAATTATAATAACATTTGGTATAGTTTTGTGTAGTCGTTTAATCACACAATCGTTGCTCTATGATGTTGAATTCCAGTTCAGTGACTTCCAACGTAAGTCGCTTAAAATTAACAATAATAGTGTACGACCTGTTATTTTAGAACAGGTCGTTTATAATATATATGACGTATCAGAAGGATTTGACACTTCACCTCACCCGCTGTACATAGCAGGATTGCCTCTTCATTTTACTAACGTATTTTGTGTAGGAATCTTCTTCACTTTTTTACGAATATCAACATACCATGTGAGTATTAACTGTACTAGTATTTAATTACAAGGGATATTATGTAAAAAATATGATTTTGGATATCGGAAAATGCTAAAAAGACTAATCGCAAAAATAAATGTAGCATTTTAATGTCATAGTGTATTTGGTCGGTGGCTTGTTTAATAAGAACGTTAATAGTATGTTTGGTGATACCACATTATAACATCCCACCCTCATAATCCCTTCGGTATTTACAGATAAGTCCCTACAGAGTACAGTCGCTCAAAAAGTATCCGAACACTATGGTTGATTTCACAATTCAGAAAAAAATCTGGCAATGTTTTTTTTAGAAATCAGTGATCTGGCAACCGTATCTGGCAACTTCGATCTGGCAACTTCATACGTACACGAAGGTTGCCAGATCACTAATTGCTAAAAAAGGTTGCAGGATTTTTTCGGAATTCTGAAATTAACCATAGTTTTCGGATATTTTTTGAGCGACTGTACATGTACAATTAGCGGTTCCATCATTAAATGCAGTCCTATATTATGTCATAATAAGTTAGTTGCAGAATTCGGTAAATTCCTTAAATAAGAGTTTTATAAAAAATGTTTCATGATTCAAAAATCTCAATCAAATCTATTTATATCAAAATATCTTTTCCGAACGCAACAAATTTTTAAAAATGTGCGTTTAGTGTGGAAGCTGAAACATTTAGCAAGTTAGCTTGTTCTGCAAAACGTCATTTATGATTAGTGGAAATTAACATAATTATTACAAGAACTGCTAAAAACACTTTTATATGGATTAGTAAAGTTCAGTATGACGGTTTTGCTTTCTCTTTAACTAGTTTTTATTAAGTTAGCAGAACAATTATTTAAACTGTCATTTAAGCTGTTAAATATTAAAATCTGCGCAACAGTGAAAATTATTGAACGAATAACAAAATTCTCTCACTATTCGACACTGAAATAGATTTGATTGCGATGATTTTAACGTAATGCTTATTTAAGATGTTAGTAAGCTATGTTTCTGAGTTATTACTGAGATAACATTAAACTGTACCAAATAAAGCATTGTGCCCTGGAGATGCTTTATTTATGTTATACGTGTTAGGAGATCATGGCTTTGACCTACTTGGAGAAGAAGGGTTCCTAGATGATATTAGAATTGAAAACACACCACACAGTAACAGGTGGAAAATGCTGTGAAATTTCATCATCCCAGAGGATGTGACGATTCCCTTTCCCAACAATTCTGAGTTTTGACAATACTATTTAGCCGGAAGTGCGACTCCTTACTGCGTAAAATGTTACATGGCCAGTTGTTGTCCAGCTCCATCCTATCCACTCCTAAGTCATGAAAATACCACTTTGTACATTAACCAGCGCAACACACTTCGTAGGACCTTGAAGACAGTTGATCACGCAAGATTCAGGAGTGTTACATCGGCCCTGGCTCTAAGAGAAGACTACTGCATCAGCCATTTACAATGTGTTCAAAAACCAGTAGACTTCCTCTGCATTGGCATTACGATTAATAACCGTTTCTTCAAAATTCTGAGCCCTGTTCTGTAACTCATTCTCCTCAAAGGCGTCTCCATCTCTTCAATAAGCGATATTCGGCTATAGCATTCGTGTCTTTGTTATTGTTTTGGAAATAGAGCTTAACGAATAATGCACAATCCTTCAGTTCCAGTGTCGCGGCTCTTCCTGTTCTCTTTTCTGAAAAGTTTGGGAAAGTGAAAATGATCATGCTCTCTATTACAAAAGGGTCAGGTCTCTTGATGGCTTTCTGTTTTCATACTGTAACCACGTGATATATTCTCTTACTAACAAGTGATTGGTAAATAATGTGCATGGCTTTTCTGTACAGCGCCATGTTCAACCCGCTGGCAGTTTTTATAAGAATTTCATTTTTTACCCACCGTTTTATTCTGCATGACCTAATTATTATCCGCTTCAAATTTCAGCTTTGTGCAACTAACCGTTTTTATCCGCAGAACTACAAAGTAACGTAGTTTCATTTAACCACTCAGTATATATCATCAGTTTGAAACATTTCACTGGAGACCTCCTCCTCCTTTTGGGGGCGGGGGTGGCTCAGTCGGTAGTGCCCCAAGTTTGGTAATCTTTAGTTCACAGGTTCGAGTCACAGGGGACGCCGATGGGCTTGGAAAGCCTATCGCACCAAATCAACTCTCAAGAGAAGAGCAGATCAAGATCACTAAGGTTCAGAACAGGAAAATTATTTTTAAATAAAACCCAACATGTATAAAAAAAATAAGGAAAGCCCAAATTGCCCACACTGTCCAACTCCAGAGACTGTAAATCATGTACTATTGAATTGTACTAATTATCAATAGCAGAGAAATTTCATATTTAATAAAATGGAAAACCTGAAATTTAAAGAATTTACAATCCAGAATGTGCTCGGTAGTAATAACACACCTCTTCGTTTAATCGATATAATAATCGTTTAAGAGAAAGTCCCTCCGATATCGCGCTTTTGAGCACGCCCCCTTTTCGAAAAGTCGGCGGCGTGGTCAAAAGCGCGGCATCGGAGTAACTTTCTGCCAACTCTGTTACGATTATTATATCGATTACACGAAGTGGTGTGTTACTTCCTTATTCTGTGGTGTTACTACTCTCGGTCATCCAGCTAGCAAAATCAGACATCAAGTGAACAAACTTCTGCTTAAATTTCTCCATTCCACAGCAGTTTATTTTTGCCTGTAGCCTTCCGAAAAAAAAATCGTCTCCAATCTTAGTCCAACGTTTCCTCCGGCAGCTGATGGAGGACCTCCAGTTAAGATCTACATTACGAAAATATCCTTCACTCGAAAGTAAACAGTTCTTAAGACGTACTAGGAATGACTTTATTGGTAGACAGCATAAAATAAATTAAATCTAAAATGAGCTTTTCCAATACCCTTTCTTTATATTGATGCAATGTGCAATTTCAAGAAATACTTAGAATCTTTCGAAATATTCTTGAATATCATTTTTTTAGAATATCACATTTTTCGGTTGTGAGACGATGATAAAAAACTATTAATTAATTTGAAAAACAAAATCTCCTACCCTAGCATTAAATTGGAAAAGAAAAAACTGTCTTTGTAGGAATTTAAATTTAAACAAATTTATAAAAGTATAGAGAAAATGCATTAACCTATCGACTTACCATACTGAACTCATATGTAGGAGTTTGCAATGTGTTTTCGTCAACATATGTTCCACAATTTGCTTTGTACACTCAGAGTAAATGGTATCAGCTTAAAATCATTTATCCAAAAAATTATTGCTTCGCTGCGAAATTCTCCTTTTTGATTAAAAAAAATGTAAACTAGGTTAAAAGTTACTTGATTTACAGCGATTGTTGTTTAAATTATTCGTGAAAATTTTTTAGCTTTAAAATTTATAGACTTTAAAGTTAAGCAAAATATTATGAGACTATCTTCTTTAGTACACTAACTGCTTTCAGAATTAAAAAAGAATATAATATGGGGTTCTCTCCCGAATTTAGACCGTTTGCATTTGTCGTTTAGTCAGGGTTAAGCCTCGTTTTGAATCTATCGCCATTGCTACATCTCAGCATCACATACCAACATCCTCTGCGACACCTCTATGTCCCACTTTTTCCTCTCACGTTGTGACTACAGATACAATTTCTATTTTCTAACGTTGTTCATACAAGGTTCTGACACAGTTGACGTCCTCAGGTGTGATTGTAGATAGTTTGTGTACATAATTTTTGTGTGAGCCACTTTGTGATAGTTCTTTCTTAGGCCTAACCACCACGACTCGATTCTGATTTATTGTGTGCTTGGTTGCATCAACAACTATCGCTCGCCTATGGAAAATACTCTTTTGTGTGGAGTGATATTTTGTGAAAATCATGTCGATCAGAATTTCATCGTCACTTTCAAAAACTCCCAAGGTGAATGGAAATTTTGAAAAATTTAATAAGTAAGTGATTTGGTTTTACAGTTGAAATTTCAGTGATATCTGAATGATTAAATTATTTGGTTTATAGTTGACATTCGCTGATATTTTAGTGGTAAAATGAATTGCTTCATAGCTGATATTTTAGTGCTAAAATGATTCGATTTACAGTTGACATTCACAGATTATTTTAGTGGTAAAATGATTTCGTTTATAGTTGACCTTCCGCTGATATTTAAGTGGTAAAATTATTTAGTTTAAAAATGACATTCGCTGAGATTTTAGTGATAAATTGATTTGGTTTATAGCTGAAATTAATCTGATATTTAAGTGGTAAAATGGTTTATGTGTATAGTTCACATTTCGCTTATATTTAATTGGCAAAATAATTTAATTTATAGTTAACATTTCGCTAATATTTAATTGGTAAAAATGATTGGTTGTATAGTTCATATTTCGCTGTTATATAAATGGCAAAATGACTTAAATTTGGCATTCGATGATATTTTAGAGCTAAATGATTTAGATTAAAATTGACATACCACTGATATATCAGTGGTAAAGTAATTACACTTACAGTCATTGCATTTTGAGTGTAAAATTATTTCGTTCAAGCTGGCATTTGATTAATACCTAGAATGAGAATGTATATGTCATTAAATTTGATTGAAATATTATGAATAGTTGGGGTTATTTTCGCTTAATTTGGTAAGTGTTACTAAAAACTTAAATTTATATGAGGGATAAGCAGTCTAATTATGACAAGGCAAAGATATCAATTACTGACAACGTTTTACGTTGTGTGGGGTTTCCTATTCAGAATAAATAGAAGGTTCTCTTCCATGTATAATATGTATTACTAAAACAATTCAACTTTCAATAAAACTTTTAACGTTATTTTAAATCATTTGAATAATTAAAATTTAAACGTTGTAGAAAAGGATTCTCCATTTTTGCTGAGAATGATAATCAATCAATATATGATAATGGTTATTGACTTTTACTTCAGTAATTCCATTTAATTACTAACATTTTTTTTTTAATTTCATAGCTGGTCATGTTTATCAAACGCTTTGTTACTCTGTGAATAAAAATACAATTTTACGAGGATATAAAATCCTAATCCATTTGAAATTAATTCACTCTTCTCTTATAATATATTCATAATGTGATAGGTAAATACAGCAGACCCTGCCTTCTCGTGGTGCAGGCCTTTAGTACCTTTCAAAATAGATACTCTTTTGTGGAAGTGAACGGAAGTTGAGAGCTGCCAGATTAGTACGGCCTACTGATTTGAACAACTATGGCTACTTTACTTTTTCTACCCTGCTGAGGAGTGGTCAACCACACAGGGTCCTGGTGCTGTCACACACTGTCGTTGTCACATGAAGTATGGCCTTGTCCATAAGAGAGGATTCGTCATATGAGAGAGGACATTTCTCCATACGAGAGAGGGCTTTGTATGATGGCACAACCGTTTTCAGAAACACCCAATATGAAAAATAAAGAGGGACAAACAATAAAATACTAGTTGAAAGTGGGCAAAAAATATTAATAGCTACCACTTGTTTTATATAAGGGTGAAATTAAAATAAATATCTTTCGTTCAATCATAAAGAGTGGATGGTACAGTCGCTCAAAAAAGTATCCGAACACTATGGTTGATTACAGAATTCAGAAAAAATATCTGGCAAAGATTTTTTTAGAAATTAGTGATCTGGCAACCTTCGTGTCACGTGACAGGCCGTTAGTGTCACGTGACACGAAGGTTGCCAGATCACTAATTTCTAAAAAAATCTTTGCCAGATATTTTTTCTGAATTCTGTAATCAACCATAGTGTTCGGATACTTTTTTGAGCGACAGTACTGTACCAAATGATACGTTTAAACACAATAAAAACTAATTTTGGCAAAAAAATTTGTCCAAATTTTGTTTTTGAGCAAACTAATACATATAGTCGAAGTAAGTTATGAATAACTTGAACCCACTGCGCTTTTCTTAGTGATGTCAACTTTATATTAAAGGAAAGCTGATATTTTGTTTGGGAGAGACTTCTCTATCTCCCTTTTTTTTTACTTCTTTCTATCAAATGTTTAGGGAAAATGTATATAAATAAATATGCAAAACTGTTCTACAGTTTTTTTCAGACTAAATACAAACACCCTTCACTCCCAAAATTTAAATCTATCAGCTATTGTTTTTAAGCATGATCATTTCCAGAACTATTCTATCACACAATCGATTATTGACCTAAAACATGGGTGCTAATACACAGTCGTATTCAATATATAATAATAATAAATAAATACCCCCTCAAGCAGCTGCCTGTCACAGAGGTCTGACAGGAGCCTGTAAGTTTATGTGCCATAGTCAAAGGTCTGTGAAGATGGCAGGACCTAAGCAAGAAAACAACACGAACATTCATGCCTTACCTGGGACTTGAACGCAGTTCCCGTAGATCAGTAGCCAAGCGCGCTAACCACTCGGCCACGGGACGACTCAAAAATTCATCGCCCACACGGAGAGCATCGAACCCGCATCTCTCCAGATTCATGCCAGGGTGCACTACGATTGACCAGCTTCTAAACAACAAGGAGAGACTTTTTCCATCTGGGAGTCGGCACAGAGAAGTTAAAGGATGTTTAAGAATTATGTATATATTCTTTGAAAAATAAAGCTTTATTCTTTGAAAATTTAATCTTTATTCTTGGAAAAATAAAGCTTTATTTTCTTTGAAAAATAAAGCTATTTCAAATTATTTAAACCTTTCTTCAACCGTGCTTCTTCAACTTATATTTATTTTCTCCTTTAGGGGACATTAGTAGACCTTTGCAGACACTCATACAATTGTTCTGTATTTTCGTTAAGCACTTCGTGTAGTGTGGTAGCTTTTTATAATTACGCTGATACTTTTAATATCTATGCTATTTGTTAATTGCAGTACTTGACTCAAGTTTATACATAGTGCATTTTTTTACAGATTTAAACCCGTTTAAATAATACCACATAGGTAATCTCTTATGATTTGAACGCCAACATCTTAACTCACTTCGACGAAGGAGGTCTAATGATTTCGTTGCCTTCGACGAATAGTTATCACTGCTACGGATTTAAGAAGGAGGACAAAGTACTCTTCAATCTAGGAGCAAGCAGGTTGTATTCCTTTCTATTTCATTAGTACTCTTACTGTAAAAGAAGAGACTGTATCGCATGAAGTTGTTGAAACTATTGAGGTAATAAACAGTGCTATATGCTTATTTGTGGACCATCTTTCTGAGAAGCTTTATCTTCATCTTATCTTCCATGCATCTCCCAGATCTAGATGTAATATATCACCATACCTGCCTGCTTCCAAAATGCGCATCATTTAAATCCGAAGATAAAGAAACCAGAAAAGTTGTGTCTGGTTGAAATCATAACCTGGACACAGAACATTTTAGTTGGAAACAGGGCGGGTAGCAACTCTAGTCATATCCCTGTTGTATTTTGGTGACCACGGCTGAATCTAGTTCGTTGTACCACGGAAATTATGGAAGCACGAAGAATCTTAGACAACAGAATCGAGAGGGACATTATATGAATGATTCTTTAAGGTGGAGAGCGTTTAATGATACATCGGTGACGGTAGGTTAGAGATGTCTAAATGGTGAAGTAATGGGATATGGAAACAAGGGATGCATTCCGAAAAAATACACGTGCAATG
This sequence comes from Ryuthela nishihirai, assembly GCA_038380435.1. NCBI lineage: Eukaryota > Metazoa > Arthropoda > Arachnida > Araneae > Heptathelidae > Ryuthela > Ryuthela nishihirai. The sequence continues at coordinate 525,445 of JAWZYU010000137.1, read as the reverse complement.
TTGGATGAAAGAATAACACAAGCAGATGACCATTATCTGGTTCTGAGTGGCAGATGCCATAAGTGAATTAACTGTCCCACATCGAATCATATCTCGTTGGAAGGTTGTAGAAGAGAGGTATGCAAGACTAACCGAGATTTCTATCCGCAACAAATCAATGCAGTGAGGAATGGTTTCAACTGGTGTCGCGAAAATGGAAACTTGAACACGGAGAAATGTTCAATCTAATATTTACTGATGAGTCCAGATTGAGTCTACGATCTGAATCTCGACGTCTCTTAACATGGAGAACGACCAGATTGAAGCCGGTTTGATTGTCGCAAAGCACATTTTTCTCTTGTAGCATCCAGTCGGTTCTAGGTTTTATCATTTTTTCTATTATTTTAGTATGGTCGCGGAGATCGTGATGGATCGATTCGTTCAAAGGTGTTCTGATCTTTGTTCGGTTTGAGAATGGATACGAAAAATGCTTCACACCATTGCTGAGGCAGTTTTTCTGTGGTTCAGTAGTAGTAAATGATGTTAAGTAACTGACTGACTGCTTTATTCGGTAGATGTTTTAGCATTTTATTTGTTAATGATCTGGGCCTACTGATGAATTAGTTTTAGAGGAGCCCATGGCATTTATTAATTCTTCTATTTTAAATTTATCGTGTATTCTGTCTTCATCAGTAATGTCTTCTTGTTTGCTTTTTTTTTGTTTTCCAGTTTTTAATCCTGTCTTGGTTTTCTAGAAATGCTTCAGTGGCGGGATTTTCTCCTATGTTTTGGAATTGTTGAGCAAACTTGTTAGCCGCTGTTTTAGTGTCAATATTTTGCTTCACAAATATATTTTTTCATAGAGTTTCTGTTGTTATTGGCTTTCCAATTTTTTAAATTAATTTCCATGCTGTGGATGTGGGGATATATATATATATTTATTTCGTTGGCTATTTTTTGCCACTGAATCTTTCTCGCGTATTTTAAATTTTTTTATTAACTGCAGTCCGTCTTTTGTGTGCTCTTATTATGTCTTCTTCCATTCTAGTTCTTATGACCTTTCTTTCCGCTCTTCTTCGGATAGCGATACTCTTCATAATGCTAGATAATTAATATAGTTTTGTTTGAATTCCAATAGAGTTAGCTGCATGATTGTTCGTAACTTGGTTTAGGAATTTTAGTAACAATTGATCATTTATTTGAGTTTCCGTGTTGATAATGTTATTTAAATCTAGAGTGAAGTCTTGCAATTAATCTATTTTTCCTTTGTTCGAAGTTTTCTTTTTTGCGAATAACGGGAATCCCTTAATAATGATGTGCGTGTAGTCGCTTGTGAGCAGATCCTCTGAAGTGGACCAATTTAAAAAATATTCCAGCTCAGGTGATTCAAGACTCATTTCGATAGATGATGAATTCAAGTTGTGTTCAAAAAACGTATGTCGTCCGTTGTTAAATAAAGTTAGATCCAATCTGTCAATGATATTCTCGATAACTCTGCTTCAGGGATCAGTAAAGGAATTTCCCCAATTGATGTTGTGGGCGTTGAATTCTCCGCAAATGATCCAAGGAGGGGGGGGGGAAGCATCTATAATCCCTTCAGTTATAATCTCAGGAATGTCCTCCTCTGGGTTATAGAAGTTACGGAGGAAAATTCCAGATGTTTAATCTTGATATGGACAGCTGTGATTTCTAATCTTGTATCGTTTTCAGGTACCTTGATTAAGCTGTGTGGTATGGGGCGATGTACACAGTCGTATCTGAATAATATGACCACCTATTATATTATATCTATGGTAGGTGGTCATATTATTCTGATACCACTGTGTATAAGTAGACCAACCCCTTGACTGCAAATATATTTTCTAATGAAAAAGTTTACATGTTCTGGTATTTTAAAATGGTCAATATTTTCGGAGCTGCCAATGTCTTGTATGGACAAAGCAGTGACTGATTTATATTTGAGAAAGTCCAGGAACACAATTTTTTTATTTGAAAGGGATCTAGCATTCCACTGAATAATTTAAGACAAGAAGGCAATGGAAGGTTAACAAATGAGATCCCGTAGAATGGAGAAAAAGTTAACATTCAGTTTCAACTATAGCCTCTGGCAATGGGCTGTGGCTCTCTGATTCTGATTGCCTTGACCTGAGACCTCTCTTTCAGTAATCGCCGGTGCAATGACTGACATTAGATCGTTGGTGAATTCTTGCAAGATGTTATTTATATGAGATTGGACTTTTTTTTCACGAGGAACTGTAATATTTCCTGATCATTTTCACTTTGAGGAAGATGAGACTGGTGGCTGGAGGTAGAACCTCTGGCTGCTGGATTTGCGATTGTAATTTGAAGGTCTGTTTAAGGCAGGAAATTCTTCGGGATGAACTACGATAATTTCTCCTGTAATGGCGGTTCTAGGTTTCTCGAGTTAAGCCTCTCTGACGTGGTTACGACGGGGGTGGCGGGAAGGACCTAAAAATTGCGGCCGAATATGGGAGTACGTGATACAGTAGACAGTTTCACTCTTTTTATTTTAACTGCTTCCGTCCACGTGACATTCATTTCCACTTGTATTTTTCTGACCTTCATATCTCTGATCTGGTAGGACACCTTTTGAAAGTGGCCGGATGTCTGCCACCGCATTTGGGGCAGCAGGAAATTCGAGCCAAACGTTCCGAATGGTGGTGCGGTTCACTGCAGTGAACCTAACCACGCATATTTCATAAATATTTTATTTAATAAATTACTCAGTTCTATACCTGAGTTACTATTGATATAACATAGAACTGTATTACTTAATGAAGGGGCCGCTTTGCGTACATGCACTCTGTGGGGTCTCCTCCATAAATTCCGTGACGATCTGAGGGGAGGGTAAGGTTAGGATGTTTTAAAAGAGTATTAAATAACATACTATTAACGATCTTATTAAACAAACCACCGACCTACTACGCTATGACATTAAAATGCTGTTTTTACTTTTGTGATTAGCTCTTTGCAGTGTTTTTCGATTACAAACATCAGATATTTTATGTATGACCCCCTTGTAATTAAATACTACTACAGTTAATACTCACTTGGTATGGTGACACTCGTACAAAAGTAAAGATTCCTACACAAAATAGGTTTCGTAAAATGAAGTGGCGGTCCCACTAAGCACTGCGTATAGGGTGAAGTGTTAAATCCTTCTGATGCGTTATATAAATTATAGACAACCGGTTGAAAAGTAAACAGTTTGTATTCTTTTGAGGTTAAATTTTAAAGACTTACACTGCAAGTCACTGAACTTGAATCCCTGACACTAAACCGCAACTTTGTGATTAAACGAATGCAAAAATACTACACTAAAATATACTGTAATTTATAGTGGTAGTTGTTTCAACTCTTTGAATATTTTTATCTAGCTAAAAGAATATGATAAGGAATTATGTTTAGTGTTTCGTTAAAATAATATCTTCATTATTACACTGACTGCTTTCAGAATAAAATAAATTATTATATTTTTGCTAAACTACGTGTCATAATGTTTATATACGAGGTTACTCAAATTAAACTGACAATTCTCTATTAAGCTTTTAGAAATAACTCAGTGGCTATAAGTAATATTTGATACTTGCACATTTCAGATAATTACTGAAGCAACATAAAACTGTAGGCATTATGATAAAGAAATCGAAATAGTTTAATTTTCAATATTAGAAAAACTCAGAAAATGTCCTGTAAACATTAAATTCATCGTACCTAGCTTAGCTGTTATATCTGGAAAGTGATTTTTCGACCGCCATCTTCAATTGCATTTAAGCAACTTCCAATGACTGACTCCGTGGTATAAAAAAGCCATCAATAGAAGAGATCTCAGTCGGCGGATGGTAGTGAAACTGTCAGAGAACATGACACATCTTTAGGAGTTCTTAGGTTTGTATCCCTTTTGGATCAAGTCGATTTTACCTATCTTCCTCTTGCTTTTGGCTTTGACAATTTGTCGATTTGTCTATTTTAGGATTTGACAAATGATTATTCCACCATATCTTTCGAACGCGATGAGAAGATTGATGATTTATATGTCAAATGAAATCTTGTGACGCGGGGAGTGTCAGAGGCTGTAACAAAATAACTCCCCATGTTTTAATCCCACTTAAAACAGAAGAAATAGGAAAATTCTTCTTTGCTATATCTCCAGAACGCGAATGAAGAAAACAATAAATTATACATCAAATGAATCCTTCTGAAGTACGGGAAACGTAGGCTACGAGAATATGACCCCCCATTCATTTTCCCCCCGAAAAAAGGGCGAAATATGAAAATGATTGTCCTCTTATATTTTTCTCAACGCCAGTGCGAAGAGTAGCAACCTATGTATCAAATTAAAGCCTGTGACATAGGAAGTGTCATAGTCTATAAAAATGACCCCCTTGTTTTCTTCCCTCCAGAAAAACGGGAAAAATGAAAGTCATTCTATTAAGTCTTCCGAACTCGAGATCCTATAGTTATGAGTCAGGTGTCAAATGAAAGCTTATATAATGACAAGCATAAACTATTTTGAATTTTACCACCACTATTCCCCCTTGATAAAAGAGGGGGGAGAGGGGCAAATTTCCGCCGGGTTCGTTCTTAACGACTCGTATCTCAAATTAAAACATGACGTTTCCAGTGTCGTGGCAGTAGTTTGTTGCCACTCCATGGAGTCCCCACTAGTGCTTTCCCCCTATGACGTCACTGACCAAACCCCCTTATGACGTAACCTACTACGTAACTGATCACGCCCCTTTATTAATATTCATAATTCATAATTAAAAAAAACCTTCCTCCCCCCTTTTTAAACCGTAGTACTTCTCATAATCACCAGATGGCGCCAGGGTTTTTTTTAATAAGGGGGAGGAATTTTTAATAAAGGGGGAGTCAAAAATCGGGAATTTAGAGCTAAAATAGGAGTTTTTCCGAAATAGTACTTCTCATAGTCACAAGATGGCGCCACGGGTTTAAAAAAAGTGGGAGGAAGGGTTTTTTAATTATGAATTATGGATATTAATAAAGGGGCGTGGTCAGTTACGTACTAGGTTACGTCATAAGGGGGCGGGGTCAGTGACATCATAGGGGGAAGCATTAGTGGGTGTCCGTGGAGTGGCAACAAACTACTCATGGGCTACCTAGAACACGACTCCAAAAAGAAAGAAAACTGGTCGATGCTTATGATTCATATGCAAAGAAAAGGTTTTAAAGTAGGTGTTTTTAGTGACAAAAAATATAAATAAATTAAAATATAAAAAAATACCGATCTTCCTAAATGGGCCCTAAAAAGTAGAAAACAAAACTAAAACATATCGATGGTGCAATTAGTCACTGAATCCGTATTCACTTCAAAGGAAGATAGGACGCCGATTTACCTACTCAACAAGATTTCCGGCTCCCTATCTTCCTTTGAAGTGAATATGAACTCAGTGACTGATTGCACCATCGATATGCCTTACGATTACTTTCTACTTTTTAGGGCCCATGTACGAAGATAGGCTTTTTTAAATTTTTAGTTTATTTACCTTTCCCCCTCTCCCCCAGTCTTTCTACTTCTTTTCGCTTTGACATTTGTGGTTTGTCAGTTTGTGGATTTGCAAAATATTTGTTGCACCATATCTTGCGAACTTAATGATTTATGTGTCAAATAAAAATTTGTGACGCGAGAAGTGTCATAGGCAACAAAAAATTGACCTCCCACGTTCTTTCTTTGCCCCTAGACAGGGGGGTGGGATATGAAAATGGTTTTTCCCCTTTATGTTCTGAACGCGATTGCGGAAATAAACGAGTTATGCGTCAAATGAAATCTTTTGATGGGGGGAATGTGATAGGCTATTAGTAGAGCTGTAAGTTTTTCGCGGCGCAAAATTTCCGCCGCAAATCACAGTGTTTTTGAAATATTTCCGCGAATATCGATAATTTTTACGATTTCTTGACTTTCGAATTTTTTTCGATTCTGTGAACTTTAATGCTTTTTTTTATCTCGTTTTCAAAGAAAACGAGATAATAGTTTCGCTTTCTCCTCTGTCTGTCTGTACTCACCGTACCTTTTTGCTTACAGAGATAAATTAAAAAAGAATTTTGTGTTGGATAGGTATTGATGAAATATTACGATATAACTTTCTGATTCTCTCTAAAACTATAATTACGCCCTCTAGCGGTGAAAATTTTTGAAAATTCACAAATTTCAAACGAATATTACAAACGATGTATTTATACTAGAATTTTTAATTTTTGTGGGGGAATATGAAGGTCACGAAGTTTGCACCGCCAACAATGAGTTGACCATTTAGACCCAGAGGGGGTGGGAAAAAAAGTCTTTTCCATTTTAGCACAAAATTGTCCTTTTTTTTTAAAGATAAATTAAAATGCTTTTTGGGTTAGAATAGGAATTGATTAAATATTAGGATTAGCATTTTCGGATTCTTTTGAACACTATAATGGCGCCCTCTAACGGTAAAAATTCCAGAATTTCAAACGAATATTGGAACGATGTGTTAATGATAGAAATATGAAGTTTTGGTGGTGGAATGTGAACTTCAAGAAGTCTCCATTGAAAAAAAAAATGGAAATGATAATTGGAGAACTCTTTCTTTAATTTGATTAGTACTAATGAAATATTATAATCCGCATTTTCCAAATTGTTAGTAGTTGTAATATATATTTACAAATCACTGAAATGATGAAACGTCAGAGCTATTATCGAGTTTTACAAATAACATGTATAGAATAGAAATTTGCTTTTTTTTTAAGTTATCCATAGTTTTTAATCCCTGGTTTTTAAGAGATATTTCCTGACACCAATAATCTATCCACGATTCTGAGAGACAGTAAGTAAAGAAAAAATTTCTTTCTCTTTGAAAACGAGATTCTCATATGCACCAGAGGCGATATGCTTCCTTCTAATTTTCTCCTAAATTCTGTGACTTATCAGACGTTGAATAATTTGAAAACTATAAAACTTCTGATAAGTCACCTAAGGGAATAGTCACTTGGGGTAAATTTATGACTTTTCACGCATTTCTTATGCTATTTTATCTGAAAGGTATTGGAAGAATCTTACTAGCAGCATGGACGGATTAGCAGCTATTTGGAGTGGCCATTGCTCCATCCCATGGGTTCCTCTCTCCAAACGACAATAGGACGGTCATTGCGACAATGAGGGCCAGACGAAGCATTCCTGTTTCATGGTTCACATTCTTGATATTTATTGTTTTCAAAGCATTTATAAGTCCTGTTCCGTTATTTCCGGTTCGCTGTAGAATTTCTGAAAGAGGTTTTCTCCTGCATCGCCGTTTTAAACTTACAAGCACGCCTTGATCTATTGGTTGCACTAAAGATGTTACATTAGGTGGCAAAAACATGGCTTTTATGCTGTCAGAAATGAATTCGCTTGCGTGTGTTGGGGGCATTGTCGAGAATGAGTAGGGCCTTTACAGCCATTTTAAGACTTGTCGAGTAGTTTTTTACTTTTCGAACAAATCCTGTAAAGAACCACTCTTTAAATAGTGTAAAATACCCTGTGTAAAATACCATGTGATTCACTGTCATGATCTGTAAGATAATTACAAGTTTCACTAGTATCGAATTGTAAGGTTCCTTTAGTAATGTAGGTGTGGTCCTCTTGTATCATTTTGAGAGCCTGTGACCATGGTAACTATTCCTGATCAATGTAGCCTCGCTTGTCATCCTGCATAAGTCGAAGGGTGTTGTCCTCCACTGTTAGGAAGCATAACAAAGTGTAATTACATTCTTTATAATTATGATGCCTCTTGCATCTTTCGAATCGATTTCTGCTCATGCAGTGAGCTGCAAAATGTCCAAAGAGATTGGCAATTAGGACAAATTGGAGGTAGCCTTAAATATTCATTCACTTTGTATTCTTTAAATCTAATTATTATGTTATCGGATATCTTTTGATTGAGTGTTAAGACCGTTATGGAGATAGGATTTCCCCTTTCGGTAGGATTTCACTCTTCGGATAAGATTTCCCCTTCAAAATGCTTCACAGCGGTAAGTGTCTTCACTTTCGCATCAGTTCCTCTTTAGGACTAAATGTGTATAAAAATAATATTTGAATATATCCAGTCTCTTCCCTCCACTTCCATCTTTTTATAGATTCGGTCGTGAACATACATACATACATACACACACACAGGGATATACCCAGGGGAGAGACAGAGTCCCCCCAAAAAAAAGAAGTTATGAAATCTAAAAATTGTCTACCTGCTTTGAAATCCAAAATATCTGTCTTTGCATAAATTTATTCTACCACCATATTTTATGTCCGAATTAAAATACGTTGTAAAACACTACTACGGCATATAGAATAACATTTTAACTTTTCGTGTTCGGTGGAATATAATTACTCAAGTCTTACTTCTTGAAACTAAATTATTCTCGAAGACCTCCGCCCTGACGAAACACAATTCTCAGACCACCCTCTCCCTGAAAAAATTTCTTCGGATACATATACATAAATACATACGTACAATCGCTCAATAAACATCCGAACACTATGGTTGATTACGGAATTCAGAAAAAATATCTGCCAACCAATTTATTTTAGAAATTAGTGATCTGGCAACCTTCGTGTACGTAACACGAAGGTTGCTAGATCACTAATTTCTAAAAAAATCGTTGCCATATATTTTTTTCTTAATTCTGTAATCAACCATAGTGTTGGGATATTTTTTAAGCGGCTGTACATACCTACAGAAACCTCAAGCAGCCATGGGCTACGGAGCTCCAACTAGACGGCAGTTTAGTTCTCCAGATATTCTGTCCTGAGCTACGGCTATTGATATGGGCTCGATTACGGAAACGTAGTGTCGATGAGTTATCAAAAAGGCAGATTAATTCTAAATTCTCCTAAAACGTTCTTTTTATATACATGACGAGATAAAATGAAAGTAACTTTATTCTGTAAATTGATGTTCGCAATCCAATTATTGTAAACAGGGTAGAGATTTTTATATAGTTGAATGAAATGTGATTTTATAATACTCTGTAATCTAAACAGCTTTGCAGTTCCCTTTAAAACATTTGTACAATTATATTACACCACTTATAGATTTATATTATTTCCATTTCTGAATTTTTTTCAAGAATAAAAAATAAATACCAAATATTAATTGTAAGACAATATCGTCTTTAATCACGAATTGACACATTTTGCTTAAGTCGTAAACAAAGTAGTGTCGGATTACGTTAGTTTTTAAACTAATATGTTAGTCAGATATCCTAGCCATTGGAACTATGGTCGCATTTCTAAACATCTATTATTTGTGCGTCATATATAATATCCATCTGGGATAAAGATCATTGAAACTTCATAGTTATGCTTGCAACCTGCAATTGACATTCTTCAGATTGTCTTGAGGGATGATCGCCCTCTAATGATCAAATTCGAATTATTGTGTTTTACACATTTAAAAAAGTGAAAATTTTAAATATCATATTTATCCACTGAGCAATTTTACATACAAAGCTGAAAATACTCGTATATTGTCAGTTTAAATTCCTTCGCTTCACACCTATAGATTAATTCTTATATCAGTAAGTTGACTAGGGAAGAATTTTTCATATTTTTTGTTTAAATATTGGTGTATTAGATTCTTAAAGAATATTGAATGAAACATATAGCTCATTTCAATGAGAGACGAGAGTTGGCTTAGTCGGCAGCGTGCCAGACTCGTAATCTGCAGATCCCAGGTTTCAGTCCCAATAATGTCAGCGAAGAAACTTATCCCTGGTGAACCCCATCGTTCTGTTGGTGAGAAAGAAGACATGAATGAGTTTGAAAGTCGTCGTAGATCGGTTAAGCCGTGGGCAGGTGAGCGATACTTTAAAGAATATACTTGGTAGCTTTAAAGGGAAGCTTTCATCTTTCTCACAGGAACTGTACAGCGTTTGGCTATTCATTGTAGGTGTCCTGTTCACAGTATACGCCCATATATATCTTTCGACTCTTATGATGCATCCTAGGGATGCATGCGTTCCGGATACTTATAGAGGTATGGAAAATATACTATTAGATTAAACGAAACATTTCATTTTTCTAATAAGCTAGTTTGAAAGAATAGTGGTGGTTAGAACAGGAGGAAAGAAAAACCTTTAGGGTCGATTGGCATAATCACTGTATCGAGTCTAAACAGATCGAAAGGCCGTTTACCAATATGAATATCAGCAAGAATGCAAATACATCCAGGAAAGCAGCAACTATTGATGTTTTTCCTGAAAGGAGACGTAATCGCTATTGCACACGGATGAACCTCGAACGTAACCTCTGGAGTCAAACTTTCGCCTTTAGCCCTGTATAAGCGGAGGATGATATAGAAATATATATATTTATAGATATATGATTGATTACAGCATTCAGAATTGATTGATTAAAGATTAAAAAAAAATTGATAAATTAAAAATTCAAAAAAATATGAAAAATAAAATTGATTACAGCTGTAATTTTTTCGCGGCGAAACATTTCCGCGAATTACAGTGTTTTTGAAATGTTTCCGCGAATATCGATAATTTTCACGATTTCGTGACTTTCGAAATATTTTTGATTCTGTGAACTTTCATGCTTTTTTTTTTTATCTCGTTTTCTTTGAAAACGAGAAAATAGTTTCGCTTTCTCCTCTATCTGACTGTACTCACCGTACTTTTTTGCTTACAGAGATAAGTTAAAAGTTATTTTTTGTGTTGGATAGGTATTGATGAAATATTACGATATGCACTTTCTGATTATCTCTAAAACTATAATTACGCCCTCTAGCGGTGAAAAAATTTCAAAAATTCAAAATTTCAAACGAATATTGCAAACGATGTATTTATACTAGAAATTTTAAATTTTGGTGGTGGAATATGAATGTCATGAAGTTTGCATTGCTAACAATAAGTTGACCCCTTAGACCCAGAGAGGGTGGAAAAACACACTTTTTTAGTTTTAACAGTTAATTGTTTGTAGAGATAAATGAAAAATTCTTTTTGGGTTAGATAGGAATTGATTAAATAATAAAATATTACAATTAGCATTTTTGGATACTTTTGAACACTATAATGGCGCCCTCTAACGGTGAAAATGCGAGAATTTCAAACGAATATTGCAACGATGTTTTAATGATAGAAATATGAAATTTTGGTCGTGGAATGTGAACTTAATGAAGTTTCCATTGGGAAAAAATGGAAATTATAATCAGAGAACTCTTTTTTAATTTGATTGCTATTAATGAAATATTATAATACGCATTTTTCAAATAGTTAGTATTTGTAATATATATATTTACAAATCACTGAAATGATGAAACGTCAGAGCTGTTATCGAGTTTTACAAATAACATGTATAGAATAGAAATTTGAAAATTTCCATTTAAGTTATCCATAGTTTTTAAGAGATATTTCCTGACACCAATAATCTACCCACGATTCTGAGAGACATGTAGAAAATTAAACATTTTAGATTTCAGAATTAAAAGTCTAATATTTTCATGTTGTATAATTACTAATAAAATACTATTTGCATTTTTCCCATCATCCGATAACTCATATTAAAACGATTAAGGACGGTAGGTAAACGAAAAACTTCTTTCTCTTTGAAACGAGATTCTCATATGCACCAGAGGCGATATTCTTCCTTCTTCTATTTTCCTAAATTCTGTGACTTATCAGACGCTGAATAATTTGAAAACTATAAAACTTCTGATAAGTCACCTAAGGGAATAGTCACTTGGGGGCAAAATTCAAGACTTTTCACGCATTACTTATGCTATTTTATCTGAAACGTATTGGAAGAACCTTACTAGCAGCATGGACGGATTAGCAGCTAGTTGGAGTGGCCATTGCTCCATCCCATGTGTTCCTCTCTCCAAACGACAATAGGGCGGCCATTACGACAATGAGGGCCAGACGAAGCATTCCTGTTTCATGGATCACATTCTTGATATTTATTGTTTTCAGAGCATTTAAAAGTCCTGTTCCGTCATTTTCGGTTCGCTGTAGAATTTCTGAAAGAAGCTTTCTCCTGTATCGCCTTTTTAAACTTACAAGCACGCCATGATCTATTGGTTGCACTAAAGATGTTACATTAGGTGGCAAAAACATGGCTTTTATGCTGTCAGAAATGAGTTCGCTTGCGTGTGTTGGGGGCATTGTCGAGAATGAGTAGGGCCTTTACAGGAATTTTAAGACTGGTCAAGTAGTTTTTTACTTTTGCAACAAATTCTGTAAAGAACCACTCTTTAAATAGTGTAAAATACCATGTGATTCACTGTCATGATCTGTAAGATAATTACAAGTTTCACTAGTATCGATTTGTAAAGTTCCTTTAGTAATGTAGGTGTGGTCCTCTTGTATCTTTTTGAGAGCCTGGACCATGGTAAACTATTCCTGGTCATTGCAGTCTCACTTGCCATCCTGCATAAGTCGAAGGGTGTTGTCCTCCACTGTTAGGAAGCATAACAAAGTGTTATTACATTCTTTATAATTATGATGCCTCTTGCATCTCTTGCATCGATTTCTGCTTATATCAGTAAGCTGCAAAATGCCCAAATCTCTAGCAATTAGGACAAATTGGAGGTAGCCTTAAATATTCATTCACTTTGTGTTCTTTAAATCTAATTTTTATGTTATCGGATATCTTTTGATTGAGTGTTAAGACCGTTCTGGAGATAGGATTTCCCCTTTCCGTAGGATTTCCCTTTTCGGATAGGATTTCCCCTTCAAAATGCTTCACAGCGGTAGGTGTCTTCACTTTCGCATCAGTTCCTTTTTTATGATTTAAGTCTATAAAAATAATATTTGAATATATCCAGTCTCTTCCCTCCACTTCCATCTGTTTCTAGATTCGGTCGTTTTCTAGATTCGACATACATACATACATGCACACCAGGATATACCCAGGGAAGAGACAGGGCCCCCTTAAAAATTCGGTCGTCTTATACGAAATCTGAAAATTGTCCACTTGCTTTGAAATCCAAAACATTTTTCTTTGCATAAATTTATTCTAGCACCACATTTTATGTCCGAATTAAAATACATTGAAAAACACTATAAAATATCATGGCATATAGAATAGCATTTTAACTTTTCGTGTTCGGTGGAATATTATTACTGAAGTCTTACCTCTTGAAACTAAATTATTCTCGAAACCCTCCGCCCCCACGAGACTAAATTCTCGGACCACCCTTCCCCGAAAAAATATTCTTGCGATACATTCATAAATACATACGTACATACATACAGAATCCTCAAGCAGCCATGGGCTAAGGAGCTCCAACCAGACGGCAATATAGTTCCCCAGATATTCTGTCCTGAGCTACGGCTATGGATATGGGCTCGATTATTGAAACGTAATGTCGATGAGTTATCAAAAAAGCAGATTAATTAGCCGACCTTATTAAGTCAGTCTCCTAAAACGTTCTTTGTTTTAGGAAAGAACATTTTAGTATTATTAAATTATTTATTAAATTAATTAATTTAATTATTTATTAAATTACATTTTATTTTAGTATCATATATTAATATGACACGATAAAATGAAGGTAACTTTATTTTGTAAATTGATCTTTGCAATCCAAGAACTTATTCCTAAACGGAGTCGATATTTTTATTTAGTTGAATGAAATGTGATTTTATAATACTCTGTATTCTAAACAGCTTTTCAGTTCCCTTTAAAACATTTGCACAATTATATCACACCACTTATAAATTTATATTATTATCATTTCTGAATTTTTTTCAAGAAAAAAAAATAAATATCAAATATTAATTGTAAGACAATATCGTCTTTAATCACGAATTGACACATTTTGCTTAAGTCATAAACAAAGTAGTGTCGGATTACGTTAGTTTTTAAACTAATAAGTTCGTCAGATATCCTAGCCATTGGAACTATGGTCGCATTTCTAAACATCTATTATTTGTGCGTCATATATAATATCTATCTGGGATAAAGATCATTGAAACTTTCATAGTTATGCTTGTAACCTGCAATTGACATTCTTCAGATTGTCTTGAGGGATGATCGCCCTCTAATGATCAAATTCGAATTATTGTGTTTTACACATTTAAAAAAGTGAAAATTTTAAATATCACATTTATCCACTGAGCAATTTTACATACAAAGCTGAAAATACTCGTATATTGTCAGTTTAAATTCCTTCGCTTCACACCTATAGATTAATTCTTATATCAGTCAGTGGACTAGGAAAGAATTTTTCATATTTTTGTTTAATTATTGGTGTATTAGATTCTTAAGTCGATTACTTGTAAAACAAAGAGTAAATGTTTATTTCTTCCATAATTTTTTACTCATAGAAAAAATTAATATGAAAATGAAAACAACTACCACTATAAATACTGATATACTTTAATGAAGAATTAAACCTTCGTACCTAGGTTCGAGCACCGGATAAGGCATGGTTGTATGTGTTGTTTTTCTGCTGAGGCCCTGCCATCCTCGCAGATCTTATACTTTGGCATATAAACTGACAGGCTCCTGTCAGACCTCTGTGGCAAGCAGCTGCTTGAGGGGGTATTGATTTATTATTATTTTTAATCGTAACTCTCTTCACCTATATCGTTGAATATTCCAGTTCAGTGGTCTGCAGTGTAAGACCACTAAAAATCTATAAGATACTATTTGTTAAAGACATAGGGAGGCGTTCATAAATTTCAAGCAACTGTTATGGAATAATTTTAACATTCTTATTCACTTACGTCACACAGTGTAACGCTTGAACGGAATTCCATATACCCCTTTGCTTTTCTTTTTTGAACTAAAAATCAATAACATACAATCTGTTAAAGACCCTAATTACTTTTATTGGTGATCCTGTTTTCATGAAAAAAGTGAATTCAACATAAACCTTTTATTTTTAAAATAATTGTGAAAAAGGTAAAATTATTACAATTTAAATTATTATAAAAAGGTAAATTAATTATTTATAAACCCATGGGTTTATAAATAATTAATTTACCTTTTAGTGAGCCTTTAATTTACCTTTTAGTGAGAATCTAAAATAAGAATAGTCATTCTTCATAATTTGCATAATAAAATTTAATCAAAGTGGTCTTGATTAAACACGCTGCATTTATCCGATATCTCTGGGAGCATTGGCGTTCCCACCGTATGACTGGAATAGTACGTTATCAATGGGAAAAGGTCTTCATGAAACAGATGTTTCTCGTCAAACATTTGAAGTCATTTGCATACATTTCATACATTTGCTCCTCGCCGGGAAATCCTCAGAGGGTAGACGGCGTGCTTTTGGACTTTCGACATGAAATTTGGCACTGCAATCAGGACCACAATCTGAAACATTCTCTGAAAATTTGGAGCATGTACGTTGATTTCCCGATGAGTTGTGGCTGCCACAGACAGACAGTAAATGACACTCCCATCTCGCTATGACGCCGTATTCCGTATCATCTCATTCGGATAAAATTTACGAATAATAATTTGTTGTAAAACACAAAATAAAATAATACCCTTAATAATTAACAGACATTAGAAAATCTATTTTATTTTACTATTTCAACTGATGCAATATTTAATTAGTAACGGAAGTTTAACAGCAGCGATATCAGTTTATTTATTTTCAAATCCTAACAGAAATAAGTTTATCGGAAAGCAGAATCGAAAAATCTACATTTCTTTGGGCAGAGCGAGATAAATGTTTCGGTTTCCATTACTATTTAAATACGGAACTCATGGAGAATCCTGGGGCGGGGGTGGCTCAGTCGGTAGCGCGCCAGGCTCTAAATCTGTAGTTCCCAGGTTCGAGTCCCAGCTGGGTTAGCGTTGAGATTTTTCTCCGCAAAATTCCCCGCCCTACCCACGGTCAGTAGGGGACACCGATGGGCTTGGAAAGGCCGGCGTTCGTCGGATGGGACGTTAAGTCGTGGTTCCGTGTGCGAGATTCCGGGAGTTCTTTAACGTGCACAGGGTATGGCTCCGTGTTCGGAGCCATATCCTGTGCACGTTAACGAACACCCTGGGTGGCCTTTAAAAGAGGCTACCATCTGCCTCCGAACAGCTGTTGCAGTGGGTCCTCTCCAACAACCTTCTCTGAGCCTTCGGGTTCCTTGTGACCTGGTAAATTAACCCACTGTGAGCAAAAAAAGTGCAGCTGAGAGGTCCTTTACACATATTTAATTATTCTTCTTTATCGCCTCTTTTGCTATTCAGCTGTTCGGGTCCGGTCATATCTATATAGTCCTGACATCTGTTGAACAAAATAGTCGCGAAAAATGTTTAAAAAAAAATGTCTTTTTTATTATTTGAATTTGTTTAAAATTTAATTATAAGCTATTTATTTCAAAAATGACAAGTAATAAACTAATTTATTGAGACTTTATTAAAAGATCATGAAATGTTTCGAAATTGACTAAAACGTTTTTTAGAAATATGAGAGCAATTATTTGACTTTCAATACAAACAGTTTTCATAGCACCGGAATGTAATTGGTACTCCAAAATTTGAACTACGTCTTCAAATGACAAATAAATCTTGTTCTGTTTAATTCTAAGCTCAGTTAAGAGATTTAAATACAATATAATATATTATATATATATTATGCACAATATAAAAATATCCCTAAAAAACAGCATAATTTTTACGATTTTTTGTTTCACAGATTATACAGGGACTAACTACTGAATATAGGAGTCATTTCACACCCTAAACAGTTAACCTCTAAAGATTATTTTATTTTCCAATCCAAAGAGGCTTTAGATGTTAGGGAAAAGGGTGAAAATATCTTCATAAATGAAATAAAAAAATTTAAAAATACTCCCTCAAGCAGCTGCTTGCCACAGCGATCTGACAGGAGCCTGTCAGTTTCTGCGCCATAGTCGAAGGTCTGTGAGGATGGTGGGACCTCAGCAGAGACAACACAAATATCCATGCCTTACCTGGGACTCGAACCAGGGTCCCTTTGATCACTTTAATACGCCGTAGAGAAGATATGTGTTGGGTTGTTTTTCCTCTGAGCAGCAATTTTTTCTAGACAATGGGGTAAATGGCTAAGTAATAGGGAACCCAAAGGCTAAGAGAATGTTGGGAGAAGGTGACCCAGTGTAACAGCTGTTAGGGGACAGATGGTAGACTCCCGTCAGGTCATCCAGCGTGTTTTTTACTTTGGTTTATCTCTGAGCGGTAGTTTTTTCACACAATGGGATAAATAAAATAAATAAATAAATAAATAAATGAAATAAATAAAAAAATAATAATAATATAATAAAAGACCCAGAAGGCTCAGTTTAGGTTGTGGGAAGGTGACCCAATGGAACAGCTGTTAGGAGACAGATGGTATCCTTCCGTCAAGGTCATTCAGCGTGTTATTTACATTAATTGTTTTATCTCTGAGCGGTAGTTTTTTGAACACAATGGGCTAAATGGCCAGCTCATAAAGACCCAGAGGGCTCTGAGAAGGTTGGGGACCCACTGAAACAGCTGTTGAGAGACAAATGGTAGCCTCCCATCCAACGTGTTATTTAACTTGCTCAGGGAATGGTACGTAGAGAATTTCTACACTCTTTTCTTTCGGTTTTCATCAAATTTTTATTCTAAAAATATTCTGATTTTACGACAGTTTGGTACGTCTCATGGCCGAGTGGTTAGCGCATTTGGCTACTGCTCTAAGGGATCTGGGTTCGAGCCACGGGTAAGGCATGGATGTATGTGTCGTTTTCTCTGCTGAGGTCCTGCCATCCTCTCAGATCTTTTACTATGGCATATAAACTGACAGGCTCCTGTTAGATCTATGTGGCAAGCAGCCGCTTGAGGGAGTATTTATTTTTCATTTATTTAGTATTGGCTTTGCTAACTTTACTCTTATGACGTCATCTCCTTGAACTTTATATAAATAATAGAGCAGTGGTTCTCAACCTTTTATGCTTCACGTACCCCTGGAAATGTGTATGTTAATGTCGTACCCCATGTATAGATACAGAAACTATAGTTATACTATAACAATGGGAATAAAATAAAACATATATATATATAAATCCTTTATTGTAAAATTTCAATCAAAATGTCTTTACCAGAATTTTTCCAGATATCGAAGCAATCTTCCAATGTCTGTCGTTTTTAAAAAGTTCCGTAATATCTGGTCAGTGATTTAGTTCTTTATAGGCAAGTTGTTAAAGGCAAAAAAAACTATTACAATCTATTTATTAATGGTGGACCTGTCGCTTCTGTTTCTGAACGGTTTAATTCTTCGCCCCCTTCTGGAATATTATCTAACCACTTTTACTTCTCTTTCGTCAATTAGGATGATTAGTTTGATTTCAGGATTCTGCTATGAATCTTTTGCTTGCTAAAACTTATTCGGGCCGGAAATGCTAATCACGAAACAAATAAATGTAGTATCCGGGTTAACGTTTCTAAAAGCATTGTTGTGTCATCGATTGTTTAGCATGCAAGATCTTTTATTCGTTTCTCTTTCATCGTGAAAGATCAATTATTTTTTGAAACGTCTTATCCTAGGATGAGAAAACTAGGTAAGGAAGTGTTTTTGATACATTGTAACAGTTACTAGTGAATATAAATTTTTGGGCTTCAACTGAAGTAGATTTCATTGGTTATTTAGATATCGTTATTTCTGTTATTAAGAGCTTTCCGGGAGTCTCCCAAAAGACACGTAGGAACCTTTTCTGCAGGTAAGCTTAAGAGAATAAGGATTTCCTCAATTACGAAAAATTATGGAATGTCACGGACTTCTTTATCGCGGCATGATACTGTTGAAGTAACGTTCACTTCAGGGAACTCTTAGTACGACCAATGTGATGCAAATATATTAAATAAATAAAAATAAATAAATACTCCGTCAAGTAGTTGCTTACCACCGAGGTCTGACAGGCGCCTGTCAGTTTATATGCCACAGTAGAAGATCTGAGAGGATGGCAGGACCTCAGCAGAAAACTACACCAACATCCATGTCTTACCCGGGGCTCGAACGCAGGTCCCGTAGATCAGTAGCCAAGCACGCTAACCAATCGGCCACGGGATTACGGCAGGGAATATTTTTAAAGCCCCAGAAGTTTCTCATATGCTGAGCATTTTACAGATAAATTTGGGCGTCATTGATTTTTAGTGTACAGCACTTTACGGCACCTAAAGAAATAGATTTTTTGCTCGTATTTACTTAAAAAAATATATATATAACGTACTAAATTCTGAATAATTACGGTTAATGTTTAAAAAGGTTAGTATGCCTATAACATTGTGACGTTTTGAGCATTTAAATTATTCATAATTTCACGCTATTATTTAATTCGGTAAACGTTTCACAGGTGATTGAAAGATTTAATTTGGTAACGAGTGTTTTGGGTTGTTTTACCTCTGAGCGGCATTTTTTTGCACACCATGGGCTAAATGGACAGGTTACAAGGACTCCGAAGGCTCAGAGAATGTTGGGGGAGAGGACTCACTGGAGCAGCTGTTCGGACACAGATGGTAGCCTCCCATCAAGGTTACGCCGTGCGTTCTTTAACGTGCACAGGGTTTGGCTTTCCTGCTCACAGGATCACGGATTAACATCCCATCTGACGGACGGTGGCATTTCCAAGCCCATCGGTGTCCCCTACTGACCATGGGCAGGGTGAGGAGTTTTGCAGAGATAAATCTCAACGCTGACCCAGCTGGGATTTGAACCTAGGAACTGCAGATTACGAGCCTGGCGCAGTACCGACTGAGCCACCCCCACCCCAGGTAACGAGTGGAACACGAATTTTGTTCCATCCCTTGCATAATGGGTTCTTTTATGTATTAGAGGTACTTCTTGCTACATATAGGAAAAAATGGCACTCCACAAGACTCCATGCAGTCGGTGAAAGGAACCCACTGCACCACCTCTGTTAAGAGACAGATGACAACCTCACATCATGACCATCCAGCGTCTTATTTAACAGGTGCAGGGTATATTTCTCCTACACACACGGACCATGGCTTTACCTCACAACCGTCGGACGACGTCCTTTACAGAAACCATCGGTGTTCGCCTTTCTAACCGACAGAAGGACTGGGGGTTTAACGTTAAGAAAACAGAACTTTGATTGTAGTACGACTCAACCCTTGGAAACACATATTCCTATCCTGTGGCAAAACCTAACCGTCAATCCCCTTCACTTTGATGAAAGCGCTCTTTCTGATCGTATGTCTTCTAATAGCAATGCGGAAGACCGCTTAGTACGAAAGCAGATATCGTTACTATGCGATGACGTATGTATATACGTAACTGAGGGGCTCGACGCTGTCACAGGTGCTACTCGAACCAGAAAAAAATTGTACATGAAGAGAAACTATAGCAGTTATTAATTCCTTAACGGAACGAAACTCTGCGGGGGCGGGGTAGCTCAGTCGGTAGCACACTAGGCTCGTAATCTGTAGTTCCCAGGTGGGTCAGCGTTGAGATTTACCTCCGCAAAATTACCCGCCTTCCCCACGGTCGGTAGGAGACACTGATGGGCTTGGAAAGGCCGTAGTTAGTCGGATGGGACGTTAAGCCGTGGCCCCGTGTGCGGGAGAGCCATACCCTGTGCATGTTAAAGAACATGTTGCAAGGCTCTGACGCGAGGCTACCACTTGTCTTTCAACAGCTGTTCCAGTGGGTCTCCTCCCCCAACCTTCTCTGAGTCTTCGGGGTCCATGTGACCTGGCCATTTAGCCCATGGTGTGGAAAAAAATGCCGCTCAGATGTAAAACAATCCAACAATCTACCATCCACGGAGGAAGGTTAGGGGAGGTCGAAGAGACAGTGAGGAAGTAAAAAAAAAATTGTTAATATATTTCGGGTGAGATTTTAGTGATGGACTTGCGATGTTGAAGGGCTTTACGTCGGAAGCAGCCATTTATAACTTTATGAATCGTTGAAGCTTTGGAAATTCCGGTTTCTAAAAATCATTTTGGGTAAAATCTTATTTTTTGCGAATAATCTCCAGATTAATATTTCTGTTGTGGGTCATAAATGAAAATTAACACTTATGCGCACGTCGTGCTATAATAAGATAAAAAAAAATAGGAATGGATTTGTATCGCACCTTAAGCATTTTCCTCGAAATCTGAAGTGTTTAGAAAAATGAAAAATTATCTTTATGGTCAATAAATATTTCGATTTAGAGTGAATGGTGGGGTAAATGTTATTTATTGAGAGATGAAATAAACAGTTGCAATTACCTTTCTATAAATAGGAATTCACGTTCATAATTCAGTAACTTATTCGTAATGAAACATTTGTGTTCACACAAAATAGGCTCCCCTAATTGTAGCTATGGAAATGGCGTTTTTTGAACTACATTGTTTCCTTTTTATAGTTATGAACGAAAGGATAATTTTTCAGGAACGAAATAAATGCCTGACAATGCAATGCGAAGATGGAAAACAATTCTCCCGTGCAATACACGAATTATTCGATTAAGAGTTAAACCGAAATCTAAACGTGATTTCAAGTTTCATGTGAACTTTGCATTTAATATTTTTTGCGTGTTAAATATCCCAGCGTTCATCATTTATATATTACGGCAACCAATTTCTTTATAATCGATATTACAGATATGTCGTATAGGTGTTAGAGATATGTAATGCAAATGATATTGAATAAGGTATTGAGCTGGTGACATTATTTTGCTACTGAGGTATTATGGCAATGTTACCGTTTTTTTTTTTTCGTTTTTTTTTGTCCATCAGATATGTATTATAAGTGACCTCAGGAGAAAAAATGTTTTGAAAAATGTATTGAAATGAACATTGAACTGCGATTGTTTCTTGCACTATATATTTTTGTTGTATGGCGTTCATGACACATTGAAAATGCTTTTTCGAGGTATGGATATTAAAGAAATTATGCTGGGAAGTAGCCGAAAGTACATTGCTGACGTCCTCTCTGTGTTTTATCGAATTAAATATTAAGGCGCACACGTATTTTAGTTTGCTTACTTATGGCAATATGTAGCTCTTACATGGTATACGAGGGATATTTTTTATTTTAACGAGTCTAGGGAGGGAAATGTTTCGTTTTTGGATTATCTTTGGTTATTTGATGGCGATCCCCACTGCTAGATTATGTGAGATGATATTCGTTTCTAAAATATTTCGTAATTAGCGTCACCCAGGTACGAGAAATGGTGAGAAAGGAAGCTTAAAGAGAGGGAACTTTGTTGCGAATATCGAGAAGTGTCTCTTCCGTCGAAGTCAGACAACAGTTAAATCAGCGATGTTATTGTCAGACGTCAACAACGAATTATTATGATTGTTTTCAATCAGGATACAGTTAATGAAATCTGTTGAAGTGAAGTGTATGTAGAGTGGACATTTTTCACGTTTTCTTCTAGGGAATCGAAGAGATTACTTAAGGTTTGAAAAATGAGCCGTCTTTTAGTCATGTAGGTAGGAAGAAGAAATTTTAATGATATCGAATACGTCGCTTGTGAAGTAGCCATATTGGTCTTTACTTATAAACATATTGAAACTAACACTTCTAACTTTAAACTCGAAAGGAGAGACCAAGACTATCGTATGTATTGAAGATAAAATTGAGGGGAAATCCCGGAACTCAATGTTGCCATTTTATTCCGAATGAAGTAAGTTTTGTACAACTTTTCCATAAAGTAGAGAATAAAATATAGAAATCTTTTTGTGTAGTTATGTTAGTTTAGTTTTTATTTTGGGGATTTTCAGTGCACAAAATGTGTATCTATAGTACATTTTCAGAGTTAAAACGAGTTCGAAAAATATGACCATAAAAGCGACATCTTTCTTATAAATGTAAATTCTAGGAATTTTGTCTTGAATATTCGAGCCCCGGATAAGGCATGGCTGTTTGTGTCGTTTTTCTGCTGAGGTCCTGCCATCCTCTCAGACCTTTTACTCTGGCATATAAACTGACAGGCTCCTGTCAGATCTCTGTGGCAAGCAGCTGCTTGAGGGGGTATTTATTTTTTTATATTTATTTATATTTTTTCAGAATTCAATTCAAATAGAGATTTTTAAACAGTGCTACATCAAAATAAATCGTGTAATACGAGAATTGGATTTTTTTCCTAAACTGTGTTAAATCAAAATTGTGTAAAAGAATTGCGTGTCAAAACAGAATTGGGTGTGCAACGAGATTTGGATTTACGAGAATTGGATTTTTTTCCTAAACTGTGTTAAATCAAAATCGTGTAAAAGAATTGCGTGTCAAAACAGAATTGGGTGTGCAACGAAATAACATAATTGATTGAGATTCCAATTTGTCACTCATTAACCTAAACTGATTGCATTGTTGGTGCCGTAACTAAGCACGAGCTTGTGACGCCATAGTAGAAAGGGACCTCAGCATAAAAGCAACACACATCAATGCCT
This sequence comes from Ryuthela nishihirai, assembly GCA_038380435.1. Taxonomy (NCBI): domain Eukaryota; kingdom Metazoa; phylum Arthropoda; class Arachnida; order Araneae; family Heptathelidae; genus Ryuthela; species Ryuthela nishihirai. The sequence goes on along the minus strand of JAWZYU010000137.1, from coordinate 502,122 downwards.
TACCCGAGGTTCGAATCCCTTAGATCAGTTAGATCGAACCCCTTTGATCAGTAGCCATGCGTGCAAACCACTCGGCCACAGAACGCCAGTAACCAAAAAATTAAAATATAAACTAGAAAGGTTATTTGTTACGGAAATCTGAAAACAACACCAACCATTTAAAGAATAATAATTAACTTGATTTATAGCGCGCTTGGCTACTGATCAAAGTGACCTGGGTTCGAGCCCCTTTTAAAGCATGGACATTTGCGATCTTTTTCTGCTGAGGTCCCACCATTCTCTCACACATACTGTGTCGTATAAACTGACTCCTGTCCGACCTCTGTGGCAAGCAAATGCTTAAGGGAATATTCATATTTTTTCCCAGTGCCCCACTGCTTCTTATCGTTATTTCTATCGCGAATTGCGCATTTATGTGCGTTGTCCACCAGAAAATTGCTAGTTTGTTCTTAGGCGTGAAGAACGCGTTTTCATGTGGTGGCCAAGATCAATTTTGTGGTTTGTTGTAAGGTGCGTATTGCACGTTTCCTTGTGGTGGCGTAGAGCAACTTGGTAGTTTGCGGTTAGGCTTGTAGTACGCATTTCCGTGTGGTGGCGAAGAGCAACTTGGTAGTTTACTGTTAGGCTTGTAATATGTGTTTCCCTGTGGTGGCGTAGGGCAACTTGGTAGTTTGTGGTTATGCTGGAAATACGCGTTTCCATGTGGTGACCAAGAGTAACTTGGTAGTTTACTGTTAGGCTTGTAATATGTGTTTCCGTGTTATGGCGTAGAGCAACTTGGTAGTTTGTGCTTAGTCTTGAAATAAGTGTTTCCATGTGGTGGCCACGAGCAACTTGGTAGTTTACTAATAGGCTTGAAATACGCTTTTACATGTGGTGACGAAAAGCAACTTTGTACTTTGCTGTTAGGCTTGTAATACGTGTTTCCGTGTTGGTGGCATAGAGCAACTTGGTAGTTTGCGGTTAGGCTTGTAATATACGTGTGGTAGCGTAGAACAACTTAGTATTTTACTGTTAGGCTTGAAATACGCGTTTCCATGTGGTGGCGTAGACAAACTTGGTAGTTTACTGTTAGGCTTGAAATACACAATTCCCTATGGTGGCCAAGAGCAACTTTGTAGTTTGCGGTTAGGCTTGAAATACGCTTTACATGTGGTGACGAAAAGCAACTTTATACTTTGCTGTTAGGCTTGTAGTATACGTTACCGTACGGTGGCGTAGAAAAATTTGGTATTTTACTGTTAGGCTTGAAATACGCGGTTCCATGTGGTGGCGTAGAGAAACTTGGTAGTTTCTTCTTAGGGTTTAAATCAGGACTGAATCAAGACGAAACAACGGCCTAAGTACAATCGAACAATGGTTCCTCCCTCGAACCTTGCATTGCTTATTTGAATACGTTTCATCTTGGCGTCTGGAAATACAGAAGCCAAATTTTGAAAAGTCACAAAAAAGAATAAGTATTATATATATATTTATAATGATTAGAAAAACAATGAAATTCATTCAGAAAAACGTTGCAAAAAGAGTCAAACGTATGGAACTCTATGGGTGTGACTGTCACCTTCAAACTTTTAAAATGTAGTCACTCACCATACGATAGGAAACGTTTTTTTTTTAATTTAGATTAAATTCGAAAACTGCAGATAATGACAATTAAAAAAGAAACGACTAAAGTCGAGTGTGTCCGTGAAAGAATTGAGAGTTAAGGGCATTATTGCTAGGGGATAAAACTGCGATGTTCCCCTTCCCTTGGTGCCCTAAGCAGGTGCTTATATTGCTTAAGGGTTAATCCAGCAGTGGTTGTAAACAATTAAGTTCCGTGTGATACGTAAGTTCCGTGTGAACAAGATTTTCCTGATGTTTTTCGGGTGGCCGAGTGCTTGGTTACACTTGAAGCGGATAAGGACTACAGCCCGTGTCGATACTTGCATACTAAGGTTTCGTTTTATCTCACACAACTAGGTTTATTATACTCCTATTGTTTTGCGGTAAGCAATGCGGAGGTAACTGCAATTCCACGAACTCTGTTCACTTCGTTATCGTATTCGCACGGTAAATACAATGACCGAAACGTGACGGTGCTTGACGACAGTTTATTTACTATCACTTAACTGGGCGGGGTGGCTCAGTCTGCAGTGAGCCAGGCTCGTAATCTGCAGGTCTCAGGTTCGAGTCCCAGCTGGGTCAGCGTTGAGATTTATCTCCGCAAAATTCCCCGCCATGCTCACGGTCAGTAGGGGACACCGATGGGCTTGGAAAGGCCGCCGTCCGTCGGATTGGACGTTAAGCCGTGGCTTCGTGTGCGGGAGAGCCATATCCTTTGCACGTTAAAGAACACGCTGGGTGGCCTTGACGGGAGGCTACCATCTGTCTCCCAACAGCTGTTCCAGTGGGTCCCCTCCCCCAACCTTCTCTGAGCCTTCGGGGTCCATGTGACCTGGCCATTTAGCCCATGGTGTGCAAGAAAGTGCCGCTCAGAGGTAAAACAACCCAACCTATCACTTAACTTTTGATTTACTTCCAATAATAGAGTAATGACTTCGACAATGAGGTTTTGGAATGCAATGTTTCCTCATTCGCAGGAAGTAAGACTCCAACAGTGTTTCCTCTTCGCAACAGTGGTGTCTTTGTTTACTCTTCCCACATGAATTTATTTTCTCTATTTTGTGTGCGTATAAACTTTGTCGAATAGAAATCAAACTCGTTACTTTTAATGTAGGATCTCTTGCAAACGTCTTTCCTAGTAACGGTGAAAATTACATTTTCATGATGTTAAATATTACACTGCAGAACGCATGCTTCCTATGTAATTATTTACTTTTATTAATGGGGTATCAACTACGACACTGATTCCTAGTTCATCCCTAACATATTGGCATGCAGATCAAAATATCGCGGTTCTATGGTACTAAATTCCATCTTTCATTACGTTTTACGATGTGAACGGCATGAACACGTAAAGAAAAAGCTATTACTTGTCTGGTCTTCATACCAGAAACATGTCATTTTCGCGATGTATCTGCTACCACACTGTCACCATATAGTGGAAACAGGTTTCATTGGTATGTTTTATCGGATAAAACGATACTTATTTCAGGTGTTCCATGTGCATTTTCCCAAAGCAAACCTTACCTATTAGAAAAAACGAAATAAATCGCTTGCAATATTCCATCTTGGAACTTTCCCCACCACCGCCATGCCACCGTGCGAAAGAACGTTCAGATTAAAGCACGCGCTGGGATGGGCTTACGTCTAAGTTTTGCAGTGCGTACCTTTATCGAAATGTGGTCTTAGCTATCGGGAGTCGTCGTGATTTATCAGTTTAGCCCGAGGTGTGACAAGAAATGGCCTCTCTGACGTTGAAACAACCAAGGAAACGAAAAAGGAAATTACTCTTTGAAAGTAAATAAGTCATCTCTTACATTCAGTCTAGTCTCTTTCAGTTCTAGTCTAGTTCTCTTTTTATAATTAGTCTAATCTATATTTCTAATTAGTCTTAATTAGTCTAATCTATTTCAGTTCTAGTCTAGTCTCTTTCATTTGGAAGTAGGGTAAATAGAAATAATTTTATTGTACTACTTCTGCATGTTACGTTTAATTGCACGCTATTATGTTGAAAAAAAAGGAGAAATATAAATTCTCAAGAACCGTAAAAAAATGAAAACTAATCAGTATTTAAGAACAAGGTTGGGTTTATATTTATATCCTTTTAGTATGGTCGTTAAGGAAATTTTTTACACCTTTCGAAATCTTTCCTACTTTAACAATTGTTCTGTTATTGATAATGTGTGTAACTTTATAAGGCATGTAAGGAAAAGAAATCAGTATGTCAACATCCATACCAAGCGGAAAACACCGGTTCTCGTCCGATCCCCGAAGTTAACCAGCTTTGGGCGGGCCTTTTAAATGATAAATTAGACAAAACGTTTATCCTGACCGAATAAATGACAGGTGATTTACAGACTATTCTAAGAAGCAATAGCGATTGTACAAATACAACATATTTATGGAAACATTTAATGAATACCTGAGAATATCCTTGATGCCATTCACGGAATTTTTTTTGTAAAACTTTGTGCATATTGCTAAGATATATCCGAGATATTGCGACAATACAAGGAAAATCTAAAACCGTTTTCAATTGAACAAATGGTATTTTATTCAATTAGTTTTTTATTTCAATTAGTTTTCAATCAGTGGACACTTTGTGTTTATTTCGTTCTTTGGTGTTGTGCGAATCGGTACAAATAATGACAACTTGTTTTAATAACAATATTTTGCGTGCACACCTTCCTTTGCATTAGCAGAACTTTTATTTATCTATTAACAGTAACCCATAAATATGAGCGCGCGATAAGCAAAGAAATATTTACAATGAAAATCGTGAATTGCGAGAACGATGGACAGTTGAATATTTGTTCATTTAGGACAGTGTCTCGTAAACATTTTTACTCTGCGGCGCACTAAATCTAATTTTTTTTCCCGCGGCACACCTAAAAATGAATAAAAGCAAACTCTATATAATCGTCATTAGATTTGCGCTTTGTTGAAGTCATCAGCTTGGTTTTACTTGAAGATTTGCTTTCATTCTTTAATTCATAACTCGGTGTTTGTTTCAAATTTCTCCATTCTTTGGCTTGAAATAATCAAAAATTAATACCAAAATTTGGAAAAAGCTTGATAAATACTTACGAGATCCCAGTTGATAAAATCTGAAAGATTTTTATTAAAGCACGTCGATAACACAAATCAAGTCAAAATGAAATCTTTGGAATATCTAGTGTCAATTTGAAAATCTCTCGCGGCACATTTGGTATCTCTCGCGGCACACTACTGTGCCGCGGCACACAGTTTGCGAGACACTGATTTAGGACAAAGGAACAGCACATTGTTTGGTGTACAAGGTAATATAATGTTATTTAACAATCCATTAAATATTGATATTGCAAATATAGATCCTAAATATGAAATGGTATTATGCGAGTTGCAGGCAGATGCATTTTTTGGATGTGGAAAGGAAACCGGGAAAGAGCTGCTTAAGATTCTATCAACAGAAAAATATCCAAACTTAAAAGATTTGAGACTTCAAAAACTACATTAAGGACACGGCACTTGAGCAGATACCTGGGATCAAAACTGACATCGACTTTGACATAAAAGAACTTGTAGCCTACCAAGTTCATCCTCGGTATCTCTTTAAATAATTCTTTTTACGTCATTTTTTTTACATAAGTATTTTAATATTTGTGCGTAAGTTTCTTATGTAAGCATTTTTTGAATAAAATATTATTGTACAATAATATTTCTCAGATTATTTATGTATAATCTATATTATATATATCAGTTCCGGATCTAAGGAATGGGGAGGGCATGGAGCCCATGGACGCCCTCCTCCTCCCAACCGTTCAAAATGTTAGTAATGATATACTAAGGCCTGCCAACTGCTCGAAAACCATAGCTTTACGCGTACTCTCCTATAATATAAAATTTCGCTAAATGGCGCGCAAACACAAGGCAAAAAAATTCACCTGAGTCGTTTTAATGTAAAAGTGGGGCGGAAAAATTTTAAATGGCATGAATGTGAAGAACCTTGGGAAGGATATTATGTTAGCATTTCTATTTGCAACTTATATCCTGTTAATATGTTCAATTGGAAAGTGATTTTAGGAGCAAAAAATCGTACAAATTCAGATTTAAAATTCATAATACGTTTGATGATTTCGCCTCTGTGTACCATAATGACAAACTAAAATACTACGTTTCTATAAATTTCTGTTCATCATCATCATCATCATTATCATCATCATCATCCTCAAGCAGCCATGGGCTACGGAGGTCCAACCTGACCGTGCAATTTAGTTCTCCAAGCAAGTCTATCCTGAGCTACATCTACTGCATCTAGCCACTGCACACCAATTCTAACAAGCTCTTGTTTGACAATGTCTGCCCACCGCATCCTAGGTCTCCCCTTCTTTCTGAGGCCTTTAGACACGCTGTTCATAACCCTATTCGCCAATCTATAATTATTCTTACGAGCAACATGGCCAAATCAACGGAGTCTCTCTCTGCACAATATGCTGCTTAAAGGAGATTGCAAACTCCTTTGCCTAATCCATCATTAGTTACAAAGTTGAACCACCTAATGCCCAAGATACTGCGTAAGCATCTAGAATCAAAAGCATCTAGTTTCCTGTTATCTTGTTTACAAAGTGTCCAAGTTTCACTACCATAACTAACCCTAGAAAGAACCAAGCTATTATACAGTCTAATTTTAGTCTTTAGGTGTATACGCCTATTTCTCCACACTCTCCATAGGTTCTTAAAAGTCCCGGCAGCAATCCCTATTGGTCTGTTAATCTCATGCCGCACATCACCATTATCTCTTACATAGCTCCCAAGATAATTAAACTGTGACACCTGCTCAAGACTGCAACCATACAGATTAACTGAATCACAGCCTGCCTGACCAATTTTCATCACTTTACTTTTCTCTCTGTTTATAACCAAACCTACTGTACTACCAGTCTCATCAACAGCTCGAATGAAAAAGTTCATCTCATCAACAGCTCGAATGAAAAAGTTCATCTCATCAACATCATTTGCCAAAAGGGCTAAATCACCAGCATAATCTAAATCAGAAATTTTCGTATCTCCAGCCCATTTAAGGCCAAAATCTTTCCCTTGAAGTGAATTTCGCATAACATAATCAATAACCAAGCTAAAGAGAAAAGGAGACAAAATGCACCCTTGTCGAACACCAGAAGTAATGCTAAACCAATTGCTACAAGACTTACCAACTCTCACACACGACTCAGTGTTATTATAGAGAGCTTTCATAATGTTAACTAACTTGTCTGGTATACCATATGATTTCACAATCAACCACAAATTATGACGATCAACAGAGTCGAAAGCCTTTTTGAAATCAACAAAGCTAGCAACAAAAGGTTTCTGAAACTCTAAACATTTCTCAAGAATCTGCCGAAGTGAAAATATCTGATCCACACATCCCCTACCACTTCTGAATCCACATTGCTCATCACGCAATTGACTGTCAACCAGATTCTTAATTCTATTAAACACAATCATGGAAAGAACTTTACCTGGAACAGAGAGTAGGCTGATACCCCTATAGTTATCACAAGAACTGCGATCACCTTTTTTGAAAATAGGGATAACAATAGCTCTGGTAAAATCCTTAGAAACCATGCCTTTATCATAAAAGATATTCAGAATTTCAGTCATCCAAGTGGTAACCGAAACATTCCCAGCTCTAAGCATTTCCGTAGTAATTTCATCTACCCCTGGGGATTTATGAAGTTTAAGTTTAGAAACAGCCAAAATAACTTCAGATTGTGTTATAGGTCCAACATTAAAGCCACCAATGCATCTATCATCATTGCAAACAATGGGAGTGGAACTAACTACATTGTTTAGAACATCACTGAAATGCTCAGCCCACCTAGCCATGACAGAATTCTCCCCTTCTATAACCATACCGTGTTTATCCTTCAATCCTTGTATGCCTGTCCGTTTTCTACCACACAAAACATTAACAATCTGGTACAGCTCTCTGCTGTTGTGCTGTCTAACTGCTTCCTCGGCTTTGTCAGCCAAACCATCAAGCCAAAGATTCTTATCAGCAGCTAACTGATCCTTTACAAGTTTATTAAGGTCTCTGTAATGCTTTCTATTAGGACTAGTAGGGTATTGATTAAGGGCATTCCCGCAGTTCTTTCTTTCCGAAATAAGCTCAAGTGCTTTATCACTCAGATAATTCTGCCTCTTCTGCTCCTTTTTTCCTAAAAGAGTACTCTTAGTGTCCAAAAAAGCCTGTATAAAATGGTCCCATTCTTCCCCAACTTCAGTAGGAAGCAAACCATGACTGTCATAATGACTAAATAACCTATCATGGTAAGCTTTGGCTATAACTGGATCTTTCAGAGCTTCAGTATTAAAAGTAAATTTTTTAACCCTAGCACACTTTTTAAGTTTAAGTTGCAACACACTTTTAACAAGGTAATGGTCAGATCCAATTTCAGCTCCCCTATATGCCCTGGTATTCCTAACAGAACTAGCCCATTTGCTGTTAATTAATATGTAATCAATCATATTCTTATGCAGCCCATCAGGTGAAACCCATGTGTACTTATGTATGTCGCGGTGTTTGTAATAAGTGTTAGTTATTCTGAATCCATTGAGTTTACTTACCTGTAGGAGACGTTGCCCATTGCCATTGCAGCTACCAATACCAAAATGGCCTATTACTCCTCCCCAAAGGGCAGAGTCAGTACCAACTTTGGCATTGAAGTCACCAAGAACAAGGGTAATATCTCCTTTCTTGACAGAATTCCAAAATATCCTGAAGTTGTTCATAAAACCTATCCTTCTGATCCTCATCGGCATCCTCAGTGGGGGCATAACAGCAGATAACATTCAAGTCTTTAACGCTTGTCTGAAATTTTGCTGTAAGAAACTTTCATTAATCCACTCATATCCTAGAAGAGCATCGCTAGCTTGTCTGCTGAGAAGCAGACCCACGCCTTGGTGATGCTTATTGTCGTCCCTCCCTGAAAAGAGAAATTTAAGATTATTTTTAAGAATCTGACCTTTATCTGTCCATCTGGTCTCTTGCAAGCCGAGAATATCTAAATTATAACGGTGGAATTCTTGTGTGAGGACATCAAGAGAAAAAGCTCTGTGCAGAGTCCTCACATTATACCTATGGAGAGAAAATGGTTAGTGGGATGTTTAAAGAAACTATGTTTATTGAGAGAGGGAATGCCGACAATATCAAACAGCCCCCTAATCGCAGACATGGGGCAAAGACCCGTTCTCCCACTACTAAAGGCTGAAGCCATCTACACTGGAAGACTTCCTCCAATGTAGAATTTGACGATGCCAATAGAAGCAAAGAGTTCAGGTGCCTGCGATGACTTCTGCTCAGGATTATCCACCAGCTGATAAATATATCCTGTGAATCTATTCACTTGGGGCTGTCAACCCACAAACAAACAGAAAACACAGCGGAAGATTTTCCTTCCACAGAAACCCACCAGTGCAGCAAAATCAGGATCAATAATCAAGCTGAGAGCCATATATCTGTCCAGTCCAATAGGTTTATATGGTCAGCACCAGGACCCTGTGCAGTTGACCACTCCTCAGCAGGGTAGAAAAAAAAGAAAAGTACCCTTAATTGTCCAGATCAGTAGGCCACACTAATCTGGCAGCCCTCCCCTTCCGTTCACTTCCACAAGAGAGTATCTCTTTTGAAAGTTACTAACGGTCCGCACCACGAGAAGGCGGGGTCGGACATTAGGTGCTAGGCCTGGCCGGTTCTATGCATCATCACAGGGGATTGGTGCATAGCTCTCCTTCCAGTGACTACCTAGCTACCATTTACAGATGCTATATATTTATGATAAAAATTTGAAATTTCGGTGGTGGAAGGTAAACGTTACGAAGTTTCCATAGAAAGCAATGGTGATCCAATTATTTTTGTTTTAAGAGAAAAATTAAGAATTAATTTGATATTGATAGTAATTGATGAAATATTACGATTTGCACTTTACGAATCTTACAAAAGCTACAAATGCGACCTCTAACGGCGGAAAGTTTTGAAAATTCCAAAATATCAAAAGAATATTGCAAACGATGTATTTATGCTGGAAATTTTAAATGTTGGTGGTAAGAATGTAAAGGTCACGAAGTTTTTTTTGTGAGCAATGAGTTGACCCCTTAGACCAGGGGGGAGAAAAAATGCAAATTTTTGAATTCATTTTTTTAAATTCATTCATTATTTTTGTCATGTTACTCAAACCAATCACAGACAGATGTCGCAAAGTAGTCTGTTGCATTATCATCTTGAAATGTTTCGTCTCCATCAGTAAAAAATTGGATATGCTCTTTACATATGCTGCAGTATTTTGTCCTTGCTCTAGACATAATAATATACGAAATCCGTGCCATGCGATTTTCAACATCATACAGTGGATGTGACACATGAGTTCATTGTGTCACGTGGTCACCACCACACCCTAGCTCTGCCATCTGTAGAAAATATTATATTTTATATTTTATCTGACTAGATGATCCTTTTTTCCCAAGTTTTCTACAATTCACTCATGCCTGTTCCGACAATACTGAAACCTAGCCGATTTTTAACCAACACTATAGTCTCCGAATAGGACACCGACTGCCGAATTGCAAATAGCGGAGTTCCCTGTGGAAGTGTCCGAATATATGAGTCATATTTTGAAAGCAGTGGTGATTTCATACAGAGTTGAAGTCGTATCGATTTCATATGGCCTCTACCTTTTCTCTAATATAGTATCAGAAGAAAGGATTAGTTCACTCGGCAACGCGCATGAATCGTAATCTGTAGTTCCCAGGTTCGAGTCTCAGCTGTTCCAACATTCATTTTTAACGGCTAATTCGAACCATTCCCTCGGTGAGAAGAGAACACCTATGGGATTGGAAATGCTGTCATCCGTGAGATGAAAGCCGAGGCTTGGTAGACATTAAATACGGTAGATGGCGCCGAGACTTGGTAGACGATAATGATGATTAAGCCGAGACTTGGTCGACGATAATAATGATTAAGCCGAGACTTAGTAGATAATAAATACGGTAGATGGCGCGCCGAAACTTGGTAGACGATAATGATGATTAAGCCGAGACTTGGTAGACGATAATAATGATTAAGCCGAGTCTTGGGAGATAAGAAATACGGTAGATGGCGCGCCGAAACTTGGTAGACGATAATGATGATTAAGCCGAGACTTGGTAGACGATAATAATGATTAAGCCGGGTCTTGGTAGATAAGAAATACGGTAGATGGCGCGCCGAAACTTGGTAGACGATAATGATGATTAAGCCGAGACTTGGTAGACGTTAAATAACCCTTGGATGGTCTTGATATGCGTCTACAATCTGTCTGCTGCTGACCAGTAGGTTCCATTTCCCCAACTTTCTCTGGGCCCTTTCGGTCCTTGTAGCCTTTAGGTCATTTAGCCCATTGTGTACAAGAAGTGTCACTCAAAAGTGAAACAACCAGCTCCTATACTGACACAATTACTCCAGCCAGTCCTCGGGACTCATTCCCATTGAGGAGGTTCAAACTGTTTTTGATAAGTGTCTGTAAATTTTCACTCGTTCCATCGAAGTCAATGAGTCTTCTTTGAACGTTTTTTGAAACTTCCTGTTACATGTTAAACAAAAGCTGCATGCAAGATCATTTCCAGATATAACAACTGAGCTAATTGCGATGAATTTCATGTTTACAGGATATTTTTTGATCTTCACTAAAATTGAAAATTAGATTACTTCCATTTGAATATCATGATGCCTAGTAATGACCTTCAGTAATGATCTGAAATGTGCAATTTCAAAATATTGCTTATATCCAAAGAGTTCTCTCTACAAATTTACTTAAATATTATGTTTAATTTAGGTCACCTCGTATATAAAGATTAAGATGCATGGTTTAGAAAAGATAGAAATCTTTATTTCATTCTGAAAGCAATCGGTGTAATAATAAAGATATTAATTCAGCGTAGCCTTAAACAATCATTTTTTATCTTATGCTATTTGCTAGATAAAAGTAATAAAAGAATGGTGAAAACAGCTACCACTATAAATTTTAGTATCATTTAGTGTAGTTTTGTGTAGTCGCTTAATCACATAGCTCATGAGTTCCGGGAATGAATTCCAGTTCAGTGACTTTCTACGTAAGTCGCTAAAAATAGCAATAATAGTGTACGACCTGTTATTTTAGAACAGGTCGTTTATAATATATATATAACGTATCAGAAGGATTTAACACTTCACCCCACCCGCTGTACATGCAGGACCGCCTCTTCATTTTACTAACGTATTTTCTGTAGGAATCTTTATTTTTCTACGAGTGTCAACATACCATGTGAGTATTAACTGTAAGTAGTATTTAATTACAAGGGATATTTCATTTTAAAAAATGATTTTTAAAATCGAAAAACGCTGCAAAGAATAATCAGAAAAATAAATATTGCATTTTAATGTCGTAGTGTACTAAGTCGATGGCTTGTTTAATAATAACGTTAATAGTATGTTTTGTGATATCACATTATAACATCCATCCCACCCTCATATCGCTTCGAAATTTACAAATAAGTCAATACAGAGTACAGTCGCTCAAAAAACGATTTTTTAGAAATTAGTGATCTGCAAACCTTTCCATTTTATTCTGCATGACCCCTTCAAATTTAAGCTTTGTACAACTAACTGTGTTTATCCGCAGAACTACAAAGTAACGTAGTTTCATTTAACCACTCAGTATATATCATCAGTTTGAAACATTTCACTTGAGACCTCCTCCTCCTTTTAGGGGAGACTCAGCCTGTAGCGCGCTAGGGTCGTAATCTGTAGTTCCCAGGTTCGAGTCTCAATTGTTTCAGCGTTGATATTTATCTCCGCAAAATTTCCTGCCCTGCCCACGGTCAGTAGGGGACACGGATGGAAAGTTCAGCCGTTGGTCCGTGTACGGGAGAGCCATACCCTGTGCACATTAAAGAACAGGCTGGATGGCCTTGACGGGAGGCTACCATCTGTCTCCTCAACAGCTGATCCAGTGGGTCCCCTCCCCCAACCATCTCTGAGCCTTCGGGGTCCTTGTGACCTGGCCATTTAGCCCGTGGCGTGCAAAAAAGTGCCGCTCAGAGGTAAAACAACCCAACGTTAAAGAATACGGTGGATGACTTTGCCGGGAGTCTACCATCTGTCTCCCTACAGCTGATCCAATGGGTCTCCTCCCCCAACATTCTCTGAGCTTTCGGGGTCCTTGTGACATGGCCATTTAGCCCATTATGTGCAAAAAATTGCCGCTCAGAGGTAAAATATCCCAACGTTAAAGAACACGCTGGATGACCTTGAGGAGAGGCTACCATCTGTCTCACAACAGCTGCTCCAGTGGGTCACCTCCCCCAACATTCTCTGAGCTTTTGGGGTCCTTGTGACCTGGCCATTTAGCCCATTATGTGCAAAAAAGTGCCGCTCAGAGGTAAAAAAAACCCAACCTCCTACTATTATAAATTTCAAAATAAATAAGTGAATTCTAAAAAGAAATTAGTGATCTGGCAACCTTCGTGTCACGTGACACGAAGGTTGCCATATCACTAATTTCTAAACAAATAGTTGCCAATTATTTTTTCTGAATTCTGTAATCAACCATAGCGTTCGGATACTTTTATGAGCAACTGTACTTATCTGGAACTGAACTGGTTAATGAGAGACAATCGCAACGTAAATGATTGAACAAACGACAGTGCCATCCTAGGATTCTGACTCGGACATCGGCAGAAGCAATGTCACTGCAAGCGAACGCCATACAACTGTGCAAAGAGACGGCGATATACATAAGTAGTAGGAAAGACCGTTGGGTGTCGGAAGTAGCTCCACGGTCCACTGCACACGGTGGCGTCGGGGCTTAATTTTTGAGGGGGGCTTAATTTTTGAGGGGGGTTTAATTTTTGTGGGGGATGTCGACCGGAAGTGGCGTCCCCCCTCGCAGGTGTGCGGGATGGGGAGGGCATAAATTTTGGGGGGTTCTTAATTTTTGGCTTCCCACGCTGGGGAGGGTTTAATTTTTGGTTTCCCCCGTAGGGGAGGGGTTCGTCCGGTAGTGTCGACCCCCACACATGTGTGCTAACCTAGCAGTTGTCGGTTAATTTTCTACCAGATGTGTTGGAGAGGTCTTTGACCCCTTACGTGAGCAACGAACGGTATCACTGGGAGGGCTTCTGATTTTGTTATCCTGCTGATTGGGCATTCACCCCTTCTACCCGCAATTTGTAATAAGGTGACCTCATTTTTCTGTATTGTACAGTCATGACGTTGTTTTGTGTAGAAGTATGGACATCCTGTGCTTGATGGGATCGAGAGTGACGACCTGGTAGAGAGAGTGAACGCAGGTATGCTAGACATTAATTGTTCTACAAATCCGTGTGAAATCTGTTGTGTGCTCGATTTAGATGGCTTCACCGTGAAAGGCGAATTCCTGACCCGTGAACTGGGTTATTCGAACTGTAGGGGCCTGACCGTTGTCTACATATTCGACCTTTCCTTCATGACGTACATTATGCAGAAGGACTGGAAGTGCATCTGTCACGTGTCCAAACACGTCACGGGGCTTCCCTTTTATCCCCGTACCGGTGAAGTGGTGTGGGAGTACGACTGTCTGGATGATATAGTTCGTCACATCCACGAAAAGTGCCATAGACCCGTTTCTTCTGTCGTCGGTTACAAGGGTGGAACCCACGAGAAGCAGTTATTGGACAGGCTCGGTATACCCTCGTTCGATCTAGAGAAAATCGGCTGCCCCCGCTTCAAAAACCTTCCTAAAATTCCTGGAACGGAGTGTGGTTACCACGAGGGACCTGACATGCACTGCGCCCAAGCCGAGACAGCCGCATTCAACACATGGATGAACGCGTATATCGAGAATACAAAAGGGTCCGCTCGTTAATCGGGCAGCCACACGGACAATTAGAGGCTTTTCCTCTGTGGGACTTGTACGACTATTTTTCCGAGGATGTAGAACCTGTTAATGAAGAGGTACCTCGTTTTAAACTGGAGGTCGTTCCTGTGACACCACCACCAAGCCCAGTTACGATGTGTCCCCCGCCTCTCAAGCCCAAACCTAGGCGTAAGATGACCCGGAAGCCTATACCTCCCAAGTACGTGGATTCGCCACTAGAGGCGCGACCTTCTCCACCTAGAGGGGAAAAACGTGTCGACACCCCCTCACAGCAGAGACTTAAACGCCTGAAAACTCTGTAGGACAGTTTTCATCATGCAGCCTGTGAGTGCACACACCTACCCTCTCGGAGATGAGATTTTCGTCGTGCCTTGCCTGTACCGTGAGCGGCTCCTGATCCACGTGCGTCGTTACCGTCGCTACTGTGAAGGAGGTCTACTTTACCCGACGAAGGAAGGGGTCACTCTATCCCTTCCGGAGTGGCAGGAATTATTAGTGTTGTAGGACAGAATCGATATCGTTAATACCACCGAAAGAGAGACTTGCTTCGTGACGACCAACCTGCAATTGTGCGGATACTGCCATAGTGACGGGAGTCGACGCCTCGACATCATCAAATCGCAACCTGGTGCGACATCTTGCAGGGTGAACCTTTCCGTGGACCAGTGGGATGAAATGCGTAACCGCCGCGACGACGTGAAGAACAGTCTGGATCACCATCGCAGGTCAGATGTTAATTTTCACCTACGTCACTCCATCGCCGAGCAGAGAGACCTTCTACTAGCGTTCCTTCTGACACACCCTGCGGAGGGGAAAGGACATTTGATGCAGTTATTGACGGACATTGTGATGCACGAACTCATTCAATCCTTGTTACCCGGTTCTAGGATTATAGAACCCGAGGATAAAGAACTTTGCCTGAACACATATTTGAGTGATGCAGTGCGCTCATTGAACATTGACTCTATTGCTAATGCCTTTGTTGACACGGCGTGGGCCCGAGGCCTACTCTGTTATGCAGACGACGCTTTCCTTTCCTCTCTATCCTATAGTGACGTGTTAAAGAGTGCGAAATACGAACTGTATGCTTCTGACAATTGGTACCGTAAATAAAAGTCCGATATTACCTAACAATCAGTGTCTTGTGTTTTATCTGTGACGTTAGAGGTCGCTGTGGACTTAACGTTAGAGGTCGCCACAGACTTAACGACAGATTGGTGGGGAATCGCATCATTTGGGTCGGTACATTTGCCTGAGTGAACATCAGATTATTTTTAACGCGGTGGAAGAAAAAATACTGTGGGCGCCGAGTTACCGATTTTGCCTGGTGGAGGGAGGAACAAAAGCGCTCTACTACGACCATCCAGTCATTTACACGTCGAGAGAGTTGTGTGAAGAGGCTGCAGACCGTACATCTATAGACGTCCCCGACTCCCTGCCTATCGAAGTCTGGATTAAAGATTGAAAGCTACTGCTGGTCGACGAACGACGCGTTGGAAAAAGCTTATTACGATCCCGAGAACCCTGGCAGCTTTGGAGGGGTGAATCGATTATCCCAGAGTACTGGACAGGATCCAAAGACAGTCAAAGAATGGTTATCGGGTCAGGAGACGTACACCCTCCACAGAGCGGCCAAGAGCAAATACCGGAGGAACAAAACATACGTGACAGGGTTGGATCAACAATGGCAGGCGGATTTAATGTTCGTGAAAAACATCGCACGGTTTAATGATGGCTACGGATACATATTAGTCGTCATCGATATTTTATCTCACTATGCATGGGCGGTTCCGGTGAAAAAGAAAACGGGAACGGCTGTGAAAGAAGCATTCGAAAAAATTCTGGCGCAGGGACGTGAACCCTTGACTCTGAACACCGATCAGGGGACAGAATTCACGAATCGTGTATTCCAAAAATTCCTAAAAGGAAAAAACCTTCACTTCTTCGTGTCTTATAGCGACAAGAAAGCTGCTCTGGTAGAAAGACTGAATCGAACCCTGAGAGAAAAATTATGGCGTTATTTCACTAAACATAAAAATTTTAGATTCTTGCACGTACTGGACGCCCTAGTGAAGGGGTATAATGCTTCCAAACACCGAGCTCACGGCTTTGCACCCAAAGACGTGGATCTCTTTAACGAGAGCATCGTCTGGGAGAGATTATACGGAGCTCCAAAACAGTCAGAACCTGTTCGTTTTAAAGAGGGAGATCCCGTGAGGCTCAGCAGTCTGAAACTTTCGTTCAAGAAAGGAGCATCACAGCAGTGGACTCGAGAGATATTCCGTGTGAGTAGAATCGTACCTAGAACACCCCCTGTTTACGAAGTGTCAGATAGTGACGGTAACAAGATACGTGGAACTTTCTATAGCCAGGAACTACAGAAAATAAAACTTCCAGAACTCTACGCCGTGGAAAAAATCTTGGATAGCGATCGGAAAAAAGGCGTCTTAGTGAAGTGGCAAGATTACCCCACCCCTAGTTGGATACCTAAAAAATGGCTTTCTACCTAACCCTCCCTTCTACGGCCAGCAGTGATATTTATCCTCATAACACGCAGACGGATTACACGACGCAGCTGGCACAACCTGTGACCCTAAAGGGGGAGTGGGAAGTCGCTCTATCCGAGATCCACATTCCAACGAGCTGGTATAATATCGACGAGTCGAATAATACCTTCACCACCCAATTCAGATGGTTCCCTCGCATCCCTCAAAACGCTATTAAGGTTGCCCTAAATCCCCAATACAACGGTCAGAAAACGAAGAGAGGCGAGATTGTGAAAGCCATCCAGAGTCAGATACCTACCGATATCCAAGTGGAGGAACAGGATGGTTTGTGGGTGTTCCATATAGGCACCCGCGATTATGGGATGGTGTTTAAAAAGGAAGCCACGAGCTTCAACTCTTTCTTCAACATCGCTGACGTGTACATGGAGACGCCTCATTATGGAGGTTTTGCGTGTGACAGTGGGAGAGAGAGGGAGAGAGAGACAGAGGGAGATGACTTTTTCATCCCTGATGCGTCCACATTTTATTTTTATTTGGTGCAGCACCCCATCGTACGAGGTCAAGAACATCACATTCCCACAGGACGTTACGAAAATGCAGAAGCGATATTTTCTGTCATGTTGCAAGCTATACCTACCGAGGATAGAATAAATTACGCCTTCAAGAAGCAGGCTAATAACCACGTGAAAATCGCCACCCAGGAGGGTCATTATCTGATGTTCCCACCTCATTCCAAAGGTTTGGGAGAATTGCTTGGCTTTGATAAATTTGGACAGTTGTACAGTAACGACGTGTCCAGATATGCCATTGATATTAATGCTGGTATATCGGGTATTTATGTATACACCGACCTGGTCGCACCTCATTTACTAGGTGACACTTATGCAGAGCTGTTACGTGTGATTAACCCCTCCACGGCGAATAACGAAGCCATAGTAAAAATTTTTACGAGTCCCGATTATTATCCTCTGGCTAGGAACGTGTTCGAGAGCGTGAGGATATTTCTACGGACGGACAGTGGTGAACCCCTATCTTTTAAGTACGGAAAAGTGTTAGTCAAGTTACACTTTCGCCATGCGGGTCAAATTCACAGAGCCTAGCACAGCCAGCTATCTGAGTTATTACAAGGCTCAGTCGGGTGCAGGGGTGTTCAGAGGACCCCGATATCAAAGAGGCGGAGGTCTCGGTTCATTTTTCAGGAGTATGGGACGCTTCATATCCCCGATTCTGAAACCTTTAGCGTTCTCACTCGGTAAACAAGCAGCCAGGTCGGGAATGAAATTCGCATCCGAAGTCGCGAGTGGGCGTGACCCAAGAGAAGCCCTTAAATCGAACTTGAAGGATGGCGCCGCGAGTCTGCTGGAAGAAGCAGGGCAACATTTACGAGGCAGAGGTATAAAACGCAAGAAGCAAACCCGAATCGCCAGATTGTCAAAGAGACGTTGTAGAGTACAGGACGTTTTTGTAAAATGAGCGAAAGGATCCACAGCATGTCCGGCGACTGCGCCCTGTCGGAACTCGACCTGTTTGCCGTACCTCCTACTAATTCGCAGACCGAAAGAGCCACGTACGTGGCCTACCAAACTCTCGCATCGTTAGAAGGAAATACCCCTCTTGAATTTAACGTCGTGGGCGGCGACGAATATATCGATTTATCCAGATGTCATTTACGGATCAGAGCAAGAATAACAGATACGGCGGGGAACCCTATCACTGACACAGCGATGGTTGCCCCGACGAATAATTTCCTGCACTCTCTGTTTAGTCAGGTCGACGTGTATTTGAACGAGCAGTTAGTGAGTGGAAGCCACAGTCTTTACCCCTACAGAAGTTACCTGGAAACATTATTGAATTACGGTAATGACGCAGTGAAAAGTCATTTAACGTGCGGTCTGTGGCATCTGGATGCCGCAAGCAAAATGGACGAATGTGGCGATGCTAACCTCGGCTGGAAGACGCGTAGAAATTTGACGGGATCCCGTGGTGTCGAATTAATTAGTTGGATACACAACGATTTATTTCTTCAAGACAGATATCTACTGAACCATGTCGATCTCCGGATACGTTTGACGAGGTCAAAACCCGAATTCTACCTGATGACCGCTGAAGAAGACCCTGGTTACAGAGTGAGGTTTGAGGAAGCAGCTTTCTACGTTAGAAAAGTCAAACTCGGTAGCAGTACGTTGCTCGCGCATGCGCAGATGCTACACACGACCCCGGCAAAGTATCCCCTAAGGCGTGTGGAAGTGAGGTCTTTCACCCTGAGTCCCGGAATCACCTCTAGCATGAGAGATAATTTATTCAGCTCCCAGATGCCCCGAAGATGCATTATAGTCCTGGTGGACTCTACAGCAGCAAACGGTGATTTCGCTAGAAACCCTTACAACTTTAAACATTTTAATCTGAATTACATGGCCTTGCACGCCGATTCAGAACAATTTCCGTCTCAACCGTTGACTCCCGACTTCCCTAATAATCAATATATACGGTCCTACCAGTCGCTGTTGGAGTCACTAGACATGTGGAAAGATAATAAAGGGGTTCAATTCGGTCGTTCCGCCTATCCGAAAGGGTACACCCTGTTCGGGTTTAAATTGGGTTCCGATGGAAAGCAATGTGAAGACTACTTTAACCCCATCAAGACTGCAAACTGCCGTTTAGAGATAAAATTCGGTACACCTCTAACCGAAGCCGTGAGCGTGATTCTGTATACAGAATTCGACAACTTGCTCGAAATTGACCACCAACGTAAAATCCTATTCGATTTCTCCGCCTGATGGACGCGTTACAGCTGACGCAAGTACTCCGCAACGACCCCTTCACGAACCCTCTGTTCTTGGGGGTGTATGCCAGAGACCAGTTACCGAAAATCAAGAAGAAACCCTGTCTCTTCATTTTTAATACGGACGTTTCCACTTCGAGTGGAGAGCACTGGATAGCCGTTTACGTGAACAAGAGAACTGTAGAACATTTCGACCCTTTAGGATTCGAACCCTCCGTAGAAGAATATTACAGCTCTATAGGGGTGAACCGTGTACTGTACCCCACGTTACCGCTGCAGGCTCCGACCTCCACAACCTGCGGAATTCACTGTCTGTATTTTCTCTTTCTGAGATCACGAGGAATGTCCATGAAAAGATTCCTGAAGGAACGTTATTCGTGCGACCTCGGATTTAATGAACTACTGATGGCGTTATTTAACCAACTGTTGGAGTATTAAACCGCCTTTAACGATCATGCAGTCCCCGAGTTCAATTCTTGTTTGCAGCCCAAGTCAGTGTGGGAAAACAACGTTTGTCTTGGACCTCATTCGTCACGCAGAAAATGTATTCACCCCCAGCCCCACCAGGATCATTTACTGCTACTCGTTATGGCAGCCAGCCTTTGAACCTTTCAAGCGGAAAGTGGAATTTGTGGAGGGCTTCCCCGACCTACAACTGAATGCGAAACAGCATACCCTATTAGTGCTGGACGATATGTTCGTGCAAGCCGCCGGTGATACGAGAGTGTCTGATTTATTCACGAAAGGTTCCCATCACCTCAATGCGACCGTCATTCTCATCACGCAGAATTTATTTTTCCAAGGTAAATGTGCGAGGAATATCAGTCTCAACTCCCATTATTTATTTCTGTTCAAGTGTCCCAGAGACATGTCGCAAATCGGGTATCTGGCTAGACAGATGTTCCCGGGGGAGTCTAAAATATTATTGGATGCAGTTAAACTAGCGACACGGAGACCCCACGGTTATTTGCTGTTAGACTGCACGGTGAACACGTCAGACGATCAGCGACTAAGGAGCAGGATCCTCCCCAACGAATATCCAGAAATTATTTACATGAGGAATGAAGATTAAACAGCAGGGCCCCTTTCTTCGCTACCTGTTGAGCGCACCCCCTAAAAAACGCGCATCATTATTAAAAAACGCCAGTGACAGTGAACTCCTCGCTCTGTGTGAGATCTGTTTTAATTTAGTGAGAGCCAATCTTCCCATCTCGGGCTCCGTGCTTAAAAAATTAGCGAAACATAAGTGCGTCATCAGAAGACTCGCGTCGAAAAAGATTAGCTTGAAGTCTAAACGAAGCTACCTGAATCAGAAAGGGTCGGGATTTTTATTACCTCTACTGGCTTCAGTCGTGCCGCTCATCGCAAATTTATTCAAACAATGAGCCTCACAGTGAAAGCGGTAGAAAAACGCCATCTGAAGACGAAGACAGAGCAATTAGACACCGACATGCAACGAATATTGAATACCCCCGGTAATGCTGACGATAAAGCCTCTGCTTATCTCGCCGTTTTGAGGAAATATTTACAATACGCTCGAAAAGTCGAAAATCCGGACGCAATAATATTGACGCCAGGACTGTCGCAAAAGGATATCATTGATATGGTTCCTAAGGGGTTCAAACGTAAAGTTCAAGAGAGGATAAAGGCTCTACCGGAAGCAGTGCGATGGGATTCAAGAGGTCGATTGTTACATCAGGGGAGTCCGGTGTTAGGATCTCACATGACCGACTTACTGATGGAACCGTTCAAGAAACAACAAAAATCTGATGTACCCGGTCAGGAACATTTACGTCAAATGCTCGACTGGGAAATATTTTAATGTGTACGGTTAAATAAAAATGTGTGAACGTTGATATCGTCTCGTTTTTTCATAAGCAAATACACCCAACCTTTCAATAAAATCATAAGTAACTACAACATGGATCGAATATGCGTTCCCACACTGGGACCGGATGTCTGTACATCTGCTAGGGGCCCAGTTCAGGTTCGAACCGTGGTCTGGAATATACGCGTTCCCACACTTGTACCGGATATCTGGACATCTGTTAGGGGTCCATTACGGGTTCGCCTGCGGTTGTTGAATATACTTGGAAGCGTTTTCGCGCTCATTCACCATGCAGTACACTGTTGAGTCAAGACGTCTGACGCTCCATTTCCCAGATGGGTAGCTGCCACCGACAGCCACGGCCCCGTACCCCCGATGGAGTCAGAGGCGGAGTGAGGCAGCCGTCCCCGATCCCTGAATACAAAGTGATGGTTCGGTGGGATTTTCGTCGGCGCGAGTGTACGTTGACTTTCGGCGCCGACGCTCTAGCAACGCTGCGTGGGGGTATGCAATGCCAGTGCTCCTGCCATTGCGTTCGTTCTCAGCCATCCCCTCGCCGTCCGCAACCATGCATCCGGGGACAGAGTGCTGCTGATATAGCGTTAGTTAATGTGCCGGATGATGCCGTAACGCCGCCTGCGCTACGCAGGCGCTTGTGCTAAGCGTCGGAGATCTCGTGAGGTCTTCGCCGCCTGTGGTGTTTCTGTCTTCAACCCTCTAGTCTTGCTTTTCTTTCCCACTTCCGACTTCGCCTTCCTTCTTTAAAAAGGCCTTTTTAAAGGCCACCCAATTTTAGTAAAGGATGCCCTATCGTACAAATTATTTTACTAGGTAGGATCGTTCAGTTTTTATATCTCTTTAAAAAGTTTTATTCATTACTAAAAGCTTTCGTAGTAAAATGGTTTATGTACAGCTTTATAATTGTCTAGAGCAAAAAAGAACGTCCCTTTGCGTTACACTTTAAGAATTTATACTTGTGTATTAAGAATTTTATATATTTACGTTTGATATATTTTTCTGGTATTAATCATTTTTTTTTTATACTTGTGGGTTATTACTTTTTCCCCCTTTTCATATATTATTCTGGTATTAATCATTTTTATACTTTCATATATGATACTTGTGTATTATTACACCTTAAGCACTTTCATATATTTACGTTTGATATATTACGTTTTCAGGTATTAAGCATTTTATACTTGAGTGTTATTAAGTTTTTTTTTTTCAGCTTGATTATTAAGAATATTTATGTCTTCAGATATTATACAGTCGGATTATCCCACAGGTGCCACCACGTGAGGCTTCAAAAGTAAGTGAATTTTTCTTTGTAGGAGAAACTCATAGATCACAGGGGTTTAAACACATTTATTTCAGATTAATAACAAACAGCGTATAACAATCATTCGTGAACATCATAGTATGTTGAATAATAGTAGAAGTATGACATATTTACAAAAACGAAGCATTATTTACAATAGGTGAACCTGAGCCTGTCCATAAACCCCCATCTGCAAGGCATGACTTAATTGTATGATTAACAAAAACCTTATTTAAAATAATAATAACAAAAACCTTATTTAAAATATGTGCCTGCCCACATTTAAAAATAATAACAAAAACCTTATTTAAAATAATTACTTGCCCACATTTAAAAATATGTGCCTGCCCACATTTAAAATAATTACCTGCCCACATTTAAAATAACTGCATGATTTAAAAATATGTGCCTGACCACATTTAAAATAATTGCATGATTTAAAAATATGTGCCTGACCACATTTAAAATAATTACCTGCCCACGTTTAAAATATATACACAATTTAAAAATATGTGTCGGCCCACATTTAAAATATATACACAATTTAAAAATATGTGTCTGACCACATTTAAAATAATTACCTGCCCACATTTAAAATAACTGCATGATTTAAAAATATGTGCCTGACCACATTTAAAATAATTACCTGTCCACATTTAAAATAATTGCATGATTTAAAAATATGTGCCTGACCACATTTAAAATAATTACCTGCCCACGTTTAAAATATATACACAATTTAAAAATATGTATCGGCCCACATTTAAAATATATACACAATTTAAAAATATGTGTCTGACCACATTTAAAATAATAACAAAAACCTTATTTAAAATAATTACCTCCCCACATTTTAAATATATATATACACAATTTAAAAATATGTGCAGAAAAGTCTGAAAGTGGCTAAAGAATATGAAACATGAACTGGTGGCTAGCTGTCAGTAACGGTTAACAGGAATTTAGACTTTTGTAACCGAAAGGGAATGTGGCACTTTGCCCACGTTTAAAGATTCTCTTGTTAAAATTAAAAGAGAGTTTTTTATGGAAAGGGCGGTTGGTGAGGGTGGCCTTGTGTTTGTCAATTTGGACATTGAAGGGGACGGGAAAAGTGGTTGGGGGGCCTCCTAGAATTAAATCGTGGAGAAGCTCCGTGGTGTAGCGTTCCCTGTTATGCACACTCAATTTAAAGCCTTTCGCACGGGTGATAGTTTCCCCGTTCGAAAGTTCCAATTTAATTTTTCGGGGCTATGGAGATGTACCGATCTATAGTGGTGTTTGGACCATACTGATCGGTAATCTCGTTTTTAAAATAGCCCATAAAATCGGAGGACTCTGGAATAAATGTGTCGACGGGTGAAGTTTTAAATATGCACGAATCCGTGTCGGCATAGAGGGCTCGCTGTTTTAATTTGGAAAGCATGTCTAATAGAACGAGCCTCGCCTGGGAAGTGACAAAAGAGGCTACGACTGCACTTCCTTTCGGGTTGGTGGGGGTGAATTCTTTTGCGGGTCTGTAGGTCACTAGGATATGATCCGAATTGACCGCATGAAGGTCGGTGAGAATTTTGGAGCGATCGTTCGCTAAATCCAATAATTTTATGGGATCGGTGATGATCTGGGACACTGGTCTAGAAAGATCTTCCGATATTTTACCCCACAAGCTGTTCAATGCTGTCTTCCCTGAACTTCTTTTGGTACCGTTATACTCAACTTCCTGGGGGTTAATTCTCACTCCTTCTGCCTGAAAGAAATCTTCACAGAATTTTGCTTTTTCTTCGGCTGTGTTAACGTTTGAAGGGAAACCTGAATATTTTTGTTTGGCTTCTAAAAACGTGTTGATGTATTTGCCAAATAAACCGGGGTCCTGGTCGGTGTAAGTAATAGTTTCCGAATAGTGCCAAACATCGTGAATTTTGACAATTTTGTAGCCTTCACGGACTGCTTTGTATAATTCCAGCGACACATAAGAGGCGGTGAGAGCTCTCTGTGCTTCGGTGTGAGTACATGGGTCTACCTGTGCTAATTCTGCACAAGTGCTGCACAGAGGGAACAACAGTTTGTTACGGCAACGGTAGGGGAGTACGGGGATATAAAGGTCGGTAGGAGGAAGCACCGTACAGTGGATGATGCCGAAATATGCGTCAGAGGTGTAATCAAAATTTTCGGTGATCCTCCGGGGGTGTTTGACAGGGAAAACTCCTCTCTTGCAAATTGAGGGGTAAAGGGAGTTCACGTCGAAATACTTCACCTCACAATTTTCGACCTTGGTGTCGCAAAACAAGGAGAATGTCTCCGTTCTCCCACCGTAGAGGAAGGAGCGCCCGCTAATTCTCCTTACCTCTTCTGTCTGCTGATAAATGCGCGCAGCGGTGGGATCTGTCTTGAGTAGCCGGTCGAAATCGTGCTCCCAGCACACTCTGTACCTGTAATCAGGTAAAAGTTGACGAATGCACCGCTCTCTATCCAGGGTTCTTAAATAATTTAGAACCATGGGCTGTCCTGTGAGAGGGTGAGTAATGCCGGGACTGAAGCATTCGGGACAGGAGTGAAAATAACATCCCACAAAATCCAGAGCCTGCTTGGTCTCCCTACACAGACCGTCCAAAAAATAAGGGCCAACTTTGGCTTCACCCTCTGCAGAGCGCGCTGTCTGCAGGGTGAGATTCTCGGTCTCTTCTATGTAGGCTAACCATGCAAGGCCTTTCCTACTCTGTCGGTCACCCGAGGAATAACCGTTGAAGGGGTAAACGCCAATCACTCCTTCGGGCATGAATTTCTGTCTGTAGACCTGCAGACAAGCCGAAGAGAGAGTGATTTTAGAAAAAGGGTCCACCCCGGTCATCCCTAAAAATTCCGTTCGGAAGCTCTCACAACCTCGCATTAAAGTGTGCACGTCAGATTTACAGTACGCAATCATTTCAGATTTGAAATCCCAGTGAGTCCCCTGCACTGTTCCGTACCACTCGTGGAACGCTGAAGCTTCTCCTGGGGTCATGTACTGTGGTTCAAAATAATGGGCTTCGGGGATGGGTCCTGAATAATTAAAGTTTTGCCGTGTGCAAAAAGCGTGGGGGAAGAAACCTTTTTTGACTTCGGTGATGCCAAAAGTTTTAGCGAAAGAGCGAAGAGGAGCCAGAATGAAAGAAAGAGAATCGATAAACCTGATTATGAGGCCGGGTAAATTAAGCAGAAGAATTTTGTTGCCGTTAAAAATCAATTCCGGCCTCAGGCACTTACGATAGAGGTAATTTAGAATCGGAATAAAATCGAATCCTCTACCGTTATGTGCGAGCAAAGTGATATCTTTAAATTTAGGCTTACCGTTGACGACAGCCAGCAACCAGTCCATGAAGTCGTCGGTGTGGGGGAACTCTTCATATTTCCATACACCGTCACCTTCTTCGTAGGTGACGATGCACAGAATAGGTGTCAGCACCCTGTCTGCTTCTTCCACCGTTTCTATGTCGAAATAGAAACGGCGGCCTGTGACTTCACATTCTTTAGCCACTTTCACACACTCTAATTCTTTCTGCACACACTGATGGGTAGGATCCGAGGAGGTAGCGTAGGTCTCCCCACAGTCGAGGCACCGGTGCCGTTTTGCACAGGTGCCATTTAAAAAATGTGCGGTCAGGCACTGTTGACCTCTGAAATAATAGTGGCACAGGTCACAATAAATAGAAACCCCCCTTTTCCCACAGTCAGCCGTCAGGCACGAACGGCAAACACCTTTGCAGATGTGAGGTTTGTGGTACACAGGCTTCAGGCACGGGACGCAGAATTCCCAGGCCCGAAAGTATCCCGCCGGGCTGGTGACGACGGAGAAGTGACCGTTGTCGTGCAGGAGGTAGATGGTGCTAGGTGCCTCCTGCTTCCCGGCGAAGATGACTTGGAAATCATCCTGTGCCCCGAACACGATGATCCTGTATTCGGGGTACAGGAACAGTTGAAATTCTTTGATGTGGGGCAACCCGCACTTGCCCTCTGGGACCCCGGCCTCACGATGAAGAACCTGTGCCTCGTGACGTTGACGCGGCTGCCGACGGTCACAGATGCACTTGTAGGCGCCCTGTGTCATCAAACCTTTCTTCTTCATACACAGGGCCCTACCGACGACGAGGCTCCGGGCGAGGCACAGGTTGTCTTCGTTGTTGATGGTGACCACGCTCCCTTTGCTGGCGTTAAACGCAGCCAGGTCCGCCAGGGGTCTGCGGCGTGGACCTGGTGTATTACGTGCGCCTCCGGAACGTTCGAAATCAGCGGCGGCAAAGTCGAAGAATAAATCTTCGTCAGTGCACACCGCTTCATTGGAATTTAGCACCCTTTCAATGCTGTCCATGAATTTTCCTGCCGTGACCTCGTTACGTGTGGTCAACGGCAGGTTGATGGGGTTCCGGAGGCACTTGGAGCGCACGCAGACCCGCACGTGAGTGTACTCTTCTTGGGGAAGCAGTTCCTCAAAAATATTCTGATGCACAGTCAGAAGGGTGTCCATAAATTCAAGAGGACCCACACAGTCGAAGTTGGTCATTCGAACCGTGTGGGACATAAATATGGCTTTGTATTTGGCGGACCTGAAGCTGCTGGAGCGCATCACTACATAGCCGGGAGCCGCACTTGCCTGCGCGATGACGGGCGCAGGCGCAGAAGATGCTGCAGCGGGCCTCTGCTGCTTGGCGTCGGGGCCTTCTCCCCGCATCTGGCGACGCCTCTTTAGGCTCAGGCGCCACGTACGGTGCTGGGAGGTGGTGCTTGGCAGGTCGGTGGTCCGTGGCTGTCCGGTGACACTTGACTGGCCGGAGATATCTCTTGGCTGGCTGGAGGTGCTCGGACGTCCGCAACCTTCTCCACGCATCTGGCGACGCCTCTTTAGGCTGAGGCGCCCCGTACGGTGCTGGACGTTGGTGCTTGGCAGGTCAGTGGGCCGTGGCTGAACAGTGGTACTTGACTGGCCAGAGTTATCTCTCGGCTGGCTGGAGGTGTTCGGACGGCCGGAGGCATCTCTCGGCTGTCCGAGGGTGGGGCTCGAGGTAAGCATAGCTGATTCCAACTCGATTCGACGAAGGATATCCTCGAGCTCTCCCTGAATGCTGGTGAGTGCGGCAAGTTTCTCGTTGTATGACATCTCCATGATGGAATAACGCTTACCGGACTGTGCGGGAGATTATAAACCCCTACAATGCGCATGCTCGGGTACTCCCACCAATGACATTCATTTTTTTTTTAAATTTCGTTCCCGCCTGCGTGCTCGCCAACGGTAATTTTCAGTAAGAATCTGAGTTTCCCACGTGACCTCCCGTGGCGTCCTTTTCTTAACATCCCGTCTGCGTGCTGATACGCATGGGGGTAAGAAATGGGGTCATCATTTTTTAAATTTCGTTTCTACCTGCGTGCTCGCCAATGGACATTTTCAGCAAGAATCTGGGTTTCCCACGTGAACTTCCGTGGCGTCCTTTTTTTAACATCCCGTCTGCGTGCTGATACGCACGGGTTGTCATTACAAGAATCCCACGGTCAGCCCGACGCTAGGAAAAGCTTACGGGTGGCAGCCCTAGACCGTTGCGTGCCTAAGGGGTCAAAGACCTCTCCAACACTTCCGGTAGAATATTGACCAACAACTGCTAGGTTAGCACACACGTGTGGGGGTCGACACTTCCGGACGCGCCCCTCCCCAACGTGGGAAACCAAAAATTAAACCCCCCTCAAAAATTAAACCCCCCGCCGTCAGCGTGTGCAGCGGAGATAATTTATTCACACAAGGAC
Source organism: Ryuthela nishihirai (assembly GCA_038380435.1). Taxonomy (NCBI): domain Eukaryota; kingdom Metazoa; phylum Arthropoda; class Arachnida; order Araneae; family Heptathelidae; genus Ryuthela; species Ryuthela nishihirai. The sequence continues at coordinate 473,408 of JAWZYU010000137.1, read as the reverse complement.
GCCACCGTGTGCAGTGGACCGGAGATAATTTATTCACGCTCAACCTTCGACAGTACTACTTATGAAATTGGCTTATATCTTTTATAAACAGATAAAACAATACTTATACTATAACGATGGGAATAAAATAAAACATGTATCAGTGATTCTCAATCTTTTATACTCCACGTACCCGCTGGAAATGTGTATGTGATTGGTTTAAACCTTGTATAGATAGATAAAACTATAGGTATAGTATAACAATAGGAATAAAACAAAACTTATATCAGTAGTTCTCAACCTTTTATGCTTCACGTACCCGCTGGAAATGTGTATGTAATTGGCTTATACCTTTTATAGATAGATAAACCAATAGTTATAGTATAACGATGGGAATAATATAAAACATATATCAGTGGTTCTCAACCTTTTGTGCTTCACGTACCCCCTGCAAATGTGTATGTAACTGGCATAATCTTTGTATAGATAGATGAAACAATATTTATAGTAAAAGAATGGGAATAAAATAAAACATATATCAGTGGTTCTCAATCTTTTATGCTTCACGTACCCCCTGGAAATGTGTAGTGATTGGTTTAAACCTTGTATAGATAGATAAAACTATAGGTATAGTATAACAATGGGAATAAAATAAAACATATATCAGTAGTTCTCAACCTTTTATGCTTCACGTACCCGCTGGAAATGTGTATGTGATTGGTTTAAACCTTGTATAGATAGATACAACTATAGGTATAGTATAACAATGGGAATAAAATAAAACATATATCAGTAGTTCTCAACCTTTTATGCTTCACGTACCCGCTGGAAATGTGTATGTAATTGGCTTACACCTTTTATAGATAGATAAAACTATAGGTATAGTATAACGATGGGAATAAAATAAAACATATATCAGTGGTTCTCAACTTTTTATGTTTCACGTACCCTCTGGAAATGTGTATGTAATTGGCTTGCACCTTTTATAGATAGATAAAACTATAGGTATAGTATAACAATGGGAATAAAATAAAACATATATCAGTGGTTCTCAACCTTTTGTGCTTCACGTACCCCCTGGAAATGTGTATGTAACTGGCTTAAACCTTTTATAGATAGATAAAACAATAGTTACAGTATAACGATGGGAATAATATAAAACATATATAAGTGGTTCTCAACCTTTTATGCTTCACGTACCCGCTGGAAATGTGTATGTAATTGGCTTACACCTTTTATAGATAGATAAATCAATAGTTATAATATACGATTCACGTACCCCCTGCAAATGTGTATGTAACTGGCATAATCTTTGTATAGATAGATGAAACAATATTTATAGTAAAAGAATGGGAATAAAATAAAACATATATCAGTGGTTCTCAATCTTTTATGCTTCACGTACCCCCTGGAATTGTGTATGTAACTGGCGTACTCCTTGTATAGATAGATAAAACTATAGGTATAGTATAACAATGGGAATGAAATAAAACATATATCAGTGGTTCTCAACCTTTTATTCTTCACGTACCCCCTGAAAATGTGTATGTAACTGGTATACCCCTTACATAGATAGAATATACGAAGTTACATTTAGCAACAATCACTTGACCCTTTAGACTCGGGGGGGGGGGAGTGAATGCAACTTTTTTCGTTTTAACAGAAAAGTGTATGTTTTCAGAGATAAATTAAAAATTCTTTTTTGGTTGGATAAGTGTTCATGAAATATTGCAATTTGCATTTTGAAAATTTCCTAAATTCTATAATTTCGCCCCTCTAACGGTGGAAAAAATCGAAAAACCCCAAAATTTAAAACGAATATTGCAAACGATGTATTTATGCTAGAAATTTAAAATTTTGATCGTGTAATATGACAGTCTTGAAAATTCCGTTGGCAACAATGAGTTGACTCCTTCACGTAAGGAAGGTAAGAAACGGAACGGTGTGTTTTTTAAGAGATAATAGGAAATCTCTTTTTAGTCGGTACTAATAAAATATAATTCGCATTTCCAAAAAGGTAGTTTTAATTTATATCATTAGAGATCACTGAATATCGAAACTGCAAAACGTTTAATGAATGTTTCAAGTCATCTGTTTATGGCAGAAATTTCGGCTTGCATAGCTCTGTTATAGTGAAAATTCCACTGAAAACAATGATCTGTCCACTATTTTCAGAGGAGCGAGTTGGATTGTTTTACCTCTGAGGGGCACTTTTTTGCACACCATGGGCTAAATGGCCAGGTCACACGGACCCCGAAGGCTCACAGAAGATTGAGGTAGGGGACCCACTGGAACAGCTGTTGGGAGACAGATGATAACCTCCCGTCATAGGCGATCCAGCGTGTTCTTTAACGAGCACAGGGTGTGGCTCTCTCCCACACACGGAACCACGGCTTAATGTCCCATCCGACGGACGGCGGACATTACAAGCCCATCGGTGTCCCCTACTGACCGTGGGCAGGGCGGGCAATTTTTGCGGAGATAAACCTCAACGCTGACCCAGCTGGAACTCGAACCTGGGAACTACAGATTACGAGCCTTGCGCGCTACCGACTGAGCCACCCCCTTGCGGTTCGAGAATTACAGTATTCGAAAGCGTGAGCCCCGCCGCATTTTTTACAGCGAACTCTGCTGCTGAAGCCTATGGCAGAAAGTCAGAATCTGAAACATCTGAACCACAGAAGAGGTCGTAAGTAATGATTCTGAACTTTGAAATAAAAATCATCTATTTTAATAAAATCGGGAAAAGGTTTGGCTGCAAACGTGGGAATGATATCTTGGTAGATGGTTGTTATTTTTTGGTCAGAGTTCATACTTTTTTCACTGTAGGTAATCCTGTGCACATCAGTGACCCAATTAGATTTGCTCTGTTCATAAATTTCCGCTTCTGAAGTGTTAATGAGAATTCCTCTTAGTAGTCCTTCAGGATGAAACACATGCTTTTTGAGCAAGCGTAGGTTGATTCCGTCCTCCATGATATGCGTGATATTCTTGCAAATGTTAGTGGCTCTTTGTGTCTTCAATTCCATAAGAATATTTTTTCTTCGAGTTAGCCTTAATTTAAATTTTGTGTCAAAAATGAATTTTATTTCGTCCAGAAGTTTCGCTGTGACATAGGCTGCGAGATCTGCCTCACTACAGCTAATGATACATATTTTCGGTTCTTTAAGTATATGGTCTTCTTCTCAATCTGGAATCATGTGGTGGGTTCTGTACAAGTCCAATTATTATCCTCTAAGACAGTGCTATTTTAGCCACTGCTGGGAGCTACTTCACTTTTGGGAAGGTCTTTTTTGCAAGACGGGTCTTGTTGGATGGGACTGCATGAAACTTGAGGGTTATCGTCTTCTAACAGAATACCGTTTTTCGCTTCAATTCTGATATGCATTTGGATGGGCAGCAAAGAGAAAGTAAAAAATACGACCAGAGCAGAAGCACGCTTCTTCCTGGATCCAGAAAACCCTGCATAACTCATCGAATCTAACTGTTAAGCTCTGAAAAGAGCTGTGGGACGTTTTCCTCAAAGTTAGGTTTAAAACTAAGCTAACCTGACTAAGCGATGTAACAAACTGAAAGGAAAGAAACAGTGATTTAACATCTTAAAACTCTTTATTTCAAATTAAAATGGGTAGCATTAGGCGTAGGATAATTGAAAATTCTCAAATGCTAGATACCAGCTCAATAATCTTCTCAGTATAATTTTAAAATAATTTGCAAAATAAAAATCTCAAATGTCTGTAAACAAATAAGGGATGTTCATATTAATAGTCGATAAAGTTTAGCATTTCACACTAATCGAAGAGTCAGGGAAAGCAAATGGCAATATTAAATATGTCACTATCAATCCATCTAAAATCTGTATTTTCCTTATTTTTTTTAAAATATAATTATACGCTATTATTGAAAATCTATTCACTTTATTAACCAACATCTCTCCTTTCCATTTCACTCTGTAGACTTAGTAATTTGCACGACTGAAATTTCACACATTTAATTCAAGTTTTTTACGCAACAGCCGAGAAATATTTTCAATTAGTTTGCTCTCTCAGTGGAAAGATCGCTTCATTTTCATAAAATAATTTTTACTTTTAATTTTTGACTTTATCCAAGTGCATTTTTTTCTCTTTAAAATATTATCACTGAATTTTCAAATTAGCTTTTTCTCATTATCGAAAGTCATTTTTTCCTTAGGAGGTCTATCAATAATGCAGTAATGTTTGAACACGTTTCAAGAGGTTTTATCTACTGTCCGTGGTAATATAAATATTTTATCCGAGGCTTAAGGAACCAGCAAGCACAACATTTTACAATACTAGTAAGGGTAAGAGAGTGTCTCAAAATATTTAACATATTTAGCAAATTTTAAAGATCTATAAAACGGAGGTGGATATAAAACGGATGACGGAACCTGAAACGGAGGTGGATAAAACGGAGGTGGATGAAAACGGAGGTGGATATAAAACGGATGACGGAATCTGAAACGGAGGTGGATAAAACGGAGGTGGATGAAAACGGAGGTGGAACAGAGGCTGATGTGTACTACATTAATCCAGTCTTATGCGCCCCACCCCGCTTTGCATTTTTCCGATTCGATAATATTTCTTGCCACCACTCCCTCCCCTTCGATGTTTTTTAGATCCGGGCCCGGACACTGTTATTGTGACGTCTTACAATGCATTCCGATGTTACTCTATGTGTAACACGACAGGATATGTTAGATTCAATCCATTATCCATCGGTAATAAACGTCATTTTCATGTGAATGCTTCGATTCTGACTGGATGCATTCCGGATATTCAAGTTGTACATCTTGTCCATTATGATTAAACGAAACATTTTTTATTTGTAATTAACATATTTGAAAGAGAACTGGTAGTTTGAACAGTAGTAAAGAAAAACCTTTTGGGCTGATTGGCAATAAGTCACTGTATCGAGTCTAAACAGATGGAAAGGCCGTTCAGCACCATTAATATCAGCAAGAGAGAGTAAAATGTAAATACAAGCAGGAGTAGTAGGTTCGGCTCTTTCGGGGCAAATGACCTTGAACTCTATTTTGACCTTGAAGGTCATGCAACACTCAGATATAGCGACCACGCCCCTTTTGAATAAAGTCCCGCTATTTTGTCGTTCGTCGGCCATTTTGGATTATGACTCTCCCCCCCCCCCAAAAAAAAACACCCTACCACCCAAATCCAGCGTGAAGTAAACAACGATAAAGGTCTCAAATAATTTTAAGTCCGCACTTGGGAACTTTTTTTACTTCTAATAAATTATAATTTTATTTCTTGTAAATAGGAATATATTTTTCTTTATTTCTTGTAAACCACACTGGGAATTAATTTTATTATTTCTTGTAAACCACAATAAGAATTTTTTTTTATCCTTGTAAACCACATTTGAAATTAATTTTATTATTCCTTGTAAACCATATTGGAAATTAATTTTATTATTTCTTGTAAACCATATTGGAAATTAGTTTTTTATTCCTCGTAAATGACACTTAGAATCTGAAAAGTCCTGCGAATCACAAGTTTAAAAACCGTATTTAAAAAAAATCCTTATATATTTGTGGATAATTCATACGTTGAGGAGTCTACGTGTTTATCCACGGCATGGAGGATGACGTTGATGGGTTGGGTTGTTTTACCTCTGAGCGGCACTTTATTGCACACCATGGGCTAAATGGCCAGGTCACATGCACCCCGAGGCTCAGAGAATGTTGGGGGAGGGGACCCACTGGAACAGCTGTTGGGAGACAGAGGGTAGCCTCCCGTCAAGGCCATCCAGAGTGTTCTTTAACATGCACAGGGTATGGCTCTCCCGCACACGGGGCCACGGCTTAACGTCCCATCCGACGGACAGCGGTCTTTCCAAGCCCATCAGTGTTCCTTACTGACCGTCGGCAGGGCGGGGAATTTTGCGGAGATAAATCTCAACGCTGACCCAGCTGGGACTCGAACCTGGGAACTACAGATTACGAGCCGGGCGCGCTACGGACTGACCCATCCCCGCCCCTGACGTTGATGAGATCCCGTTTATCAAAGGTCATTATGTTTGTGAAAACGTGAGATAACAGTGATTCATAGAGACACGTCCCAATACGTTTAGCAATGACGCGAAGTGTGATTTTCGACTTTCATTCTTAAAGATGGTATACAACCGTAGAAGTTTTTTCCCTCTCTGAATATCTTAATAAAATGACTCATAATATTATAAAAAAAGGCTTTTTTCCTTCGATGCACTGCAATAATTACGGTCTTAATTCATCCCATTGATTTTAATGATTATTTCTTTAACTTTGGACAGTGAACATTGTTTTTTCTCCACTGTCTCTCGTTCACCTCTGTTTATCATACTTTATTGGGTTACATCCCTGGAGAAATAAATGTTTTATATCGGTAAACATTATTTTATGCTACGAGTCGTACTTCATATATTTCAAAAAAATCCTAATAAATAGTGTAAACATTTTTTTCCACTAGTAAAACTATAAGCCGAACACATTTTGGTATCCTGTTCAACACCAGAAGAATTTTCTTTGGAGTAAAAACGTTTACATAATCGTGTCATACACACCGTGACACGAAGGTTGCCAGATCACTAATTTCTAAAAAAAATCGTTGCCAGATATTTTTTCTTAATTCTGTAATCAACCATAGTGTTCGGATACTTTTTTGAGCGACAATACATATCGTTTCGTTATTGTAGGGTGAATCTGTATAAAGCAGGACTGTCTTATGTGTTACGAGCCTGACGCGCTACCGATTGAGAAACCCCCGCCCCCCAGCGGAAAAGTAATTCAACACAATGGAATACTAACGGGGGCGGGGGTGTTTCAGTCGGTAGCGCGCCAGGCCCGTAATCTCTAGTTCCCAGATTCGAGTCCCAGCTGGGTCAGCGTTGAGATTTATCTCCGCAAAATTCCCCGCCCTGCCCACGGTCAGTAGGGGACACCGATGGGCTTGGAAAGGCCCCCGTCAGTCGGATGGGACGTTAAGCTGTGACCCCGTGTGCGGGAGAGCCATACCCTGTGCACGTTAAAGAACACGCTGGATGGCCTTGACGGGAGGCTACCATCTGTCTCCCAACAGCTGTTCCAGTGGGTCCCCTCCCCCAAACTTCTCTGAGCCTTCGGGGTCCTTGTTGCCTGGCCATTTAGCCCATGGTGAGCAAAAAAACTGCCGCTCAGAGGTAAAACTATCCAATCCAAAGGAATACTAACGAAATGAATTTTAGGTGAATTATGTAGATGAGATTGTGTAATGCCAAAATAAGTCTCATGCTAATAACATTCAACTGAAGAATTCATATTGTATAAACGGTGTAAAGTGAAAGACCTATTGAAAACGCTGAAGATTTAATTCATCAGTATTCCTTTGCATTTGCTGTTTATATATTTCTTTTCCTGAATGCTAAGAAAATGATCTTCTGTTTTGTTTTTGTGCACAGTAAGCTCAACCGTAGAGCTCCAGTTACATATTCAGGACATTCAGTCTCCATTTCATAATAATTCATTGTTTAAAAGTTCGATTAAATCTATTGACATCTTCTTATTATTGCCGTTATTTTTACGTACGCTTTGGAATTACGATTTTAAGGAGATTCCAATATATCATACGATACCTTACGATGAAAAGAGTTTTGGAAAAGACTTGTATATTTCAATGGAAATCAATTTACAGTCTACAGTTTGATGATCATATCGTAATCTTTTATGTCAATTTCTGAAGAGAAAGATTCGATTTCTCTTTTTAAATCTCTAATGGATGGAAAATCTCAAATAATCATTTTATGCAATATATTCCAATAAATTAATTCTTTCAGTCATGGCGTCAATAAACGAATCATAAAAGACACTTCTTAATTACGCAGTACATTAATTATTTCGCTACAGAATATTAAATGTTTTACAATAAATGTAGACATTTGAATCATCTTTGACGAAACAAAGGTTTTCAGTAGCAATTTGTTCTTATTCTCATCTCCATTCTTCTTCACAGAAAGAGGAATTTCCTGTTGATTCCTGGTAGAAAGTTGAAATAGATGAATACAGATATAATACTACGAATACAGTTAATCATAAATGCTAAGTGAAATTAGATATTTTGCCATAAAATTTAAAATAACTTAATATTAAGCAAAGTTTTTATATTGTACGTATTTTACCATGGTTTCCATAAATTAAGACTTAAAAACAACCAGAAAGCACGGTTTTTTTTCGAAATCCTTTTTGATCTCTTACGTGTGAATGGGAATATAAGTTGAGTTAGGTTCTTTTACCTATGAGTAGCACCTTTTTGCACACAATGTGCTAAGTGGCCAGGTCACAACGACCCTGAAGGGGGGAACCACTGGATAACTGCTACAAGACAGACTGTAGCCTCCCTTCAATGCCATTCGTGGTGTTCTTTAAACTCAGGGTTCCTCCAGTGGTCAAGTAAGCACATCATTATATGGTTCCCATTGCACTTCGCGATGAAGTTGACCGTCAGGTGGGAGACTGAAGTGATTGATTATGCCCTTCAACGGTGAGTTTACGCACCCAGTTGTGTGTGTCGCGAAAAGAGACTGTACAGTGAGGTTATGCATCATCTTTCACAGCCTCAGTGCCATCACTGTACCAGGTGGAATGGACGAGCTATATAGTAACTCTGGAGATGCCAAAGGGATAGTGGCAAATACCAACGAGGTTACACAGCATTTGTGAACCACCGAGGGCTGTACCAGTGGGAAGTGCTTCACTTAGGACTGAAGGACTATGGGACATTTTTCCAAAAAATTGTGAATACCATAATTACGTCCCATGTTGATTATTGCTGTGCTATCTAGATGATATAGCTTTCTTTCTCAAACAGCTTGGAGGATCATCTTAACATCTTGGAGCGGATCGTAGGGATATCAATGCCAGGCATTTCACAATCAACCTAGCAAACTGTTCTTGGGAGAGTAGCGAGACCAAATATTTTGGTCACATTGTTGGTTCGGTGAGGCAACGACCCCACCATGCAAAACTAGAGGTCATCAAAAAGATGAAAGCTCCTCGAATGAAGAAGGAACTGAAGAGCATATTAGGACTCTTGATCTAGTTAGTGTCGGTAATATCCGAAGAGTCCTAATATGCTCTTCAGTTCCTTCTTCATTCGAGGAGCTTTCATCTTTTCGATGACCTCTAGTTTTGCACGGTAGGATCGTTGCCTCACCGAACCAACAATGTGACCAAAATATTTGGTCTCGCTACTCTCCCAAGAACAGTTTGCTAGGTTGATTGTGAAACTTGCTTGCAGAACTAAATTGCACGGTCTGGTTGGACCTCCGTAGCCCATGGCTGCTTGAGGAGGAGGAGGAGGATGAACTAGATCAGTATGCAGCGATTGCAAAGCCACTCACAGACGTGACTCTGAAGCAGGCACATGTACAGTTGAAATGGTGCTTACAAGCAGGTTAGGCATTCGAGGCACTGAGGGGGGGGGGGGGCGCTCTACGAGGCATTAGAACGCAATACGCCTGATCCTGCGTGAGATTACATTCTTCATTGAAATGCATCTGCGCTTGCGGTCTGCGCATGTATCTCACTGACTGAAGCCCAGGGACAAGAACATTCCATCGCTTTTACTTCGAAGAAACTCACGGAACCCAGCAGAAATATAATGGTGGTTGTTTGTGTGTGGGAGGGTGTGGGTGGGAGGGCTACAAAAGTTTTTGACCTGGTTATGTAGACCCCAGATCGAGTTTCTTTCAGACCATAACCTGCTAAGGTACCTCATAGCTCTTCCAACAATGAGCAGCAAATAGCAGAGAGCCTTTGTCATTAATCAGAAAGATGCAACAGTGCATTATAGAAAAGGTGCTTCCCACTGAAACGCTGATGCCTTATCCAGGCTGACTGACACTGCGATTGGATTAGCAAAGGAAATACCTACGAAGAGGTTGGGTTGGATTGTTTTACCTCTGAGAGGCACTTTTTTGCACACCATGGGCTAAATGGCCAGGTCACATGGACCCCGAAGGCTCAGAGAAGGTTGAGGGAGGGGACCCACTGGAACAGCTGTTGGGAGGCAGATGGTAGCCTCCCGTCAAGGCCATCCAGCGTGTTCTTTAACGTGCACAGGGTATGGCTCTCCCGCACACGGGGCCACGGCTTAACGTCCCATCCGACGGACGGCGGACTTTCCAAGCCCATCGGTGTCCCCTACTGACCGTGGGCAGGGCGGGGAATTTTGCGGAGATAAATCTCAACGCTGACCCAGCTGGGACTCGAACCTGGGAACAACAGATTACGAGCCTAGCGTGCTACCGACTGAGCCACCCCCCTCCCCTGTTAATCAGAAAGATGCAACAGTGCATTATAGAAAAGGCGATTGATTGAAAGATGAACCTGCGATTGAATTAGCAAAGGAAATGCCTAGGAAGAGGAGTTGACACAAGCGCAATGCACTTGAAAGTATTGATGTCCCATAGAAAGTAAAAAAAAAAGTGATTTAGTATCTTAAAACTTTTTATTTCAAATTAAAATGGGTAGCATTAGGATAATTGAAAATTTCCCAAATACTAGATGCCAGCTCAATAATCTTCTGAGTAGGATTTTAAAATTATTTGCAAAATAACAATCGCAAATTCTTCCAACGAAATAACAGATGTTCATATTAATAGGAGATAAAGTTTAGCATTTAAAACCAGTGGAAGAGTCAGGAAAAGCAAATGACAATAATAAATATGTCACTGCCAATCCATCTAAAATCTGAATTTTCTTAATTCTTCTTTATATATAATTATACGCTATTATCGAAAGTCTATTCACTTTATAACCAACATCTCTCCTTTCCATTTCACTCTGTAGACTTCGTGATTTGCACGACTGAAATTTCATACTTTTAATTCAACTTTTTTACGCAACAGCCGAGTAATTTTTTCAACTTGTTTGCTCTGTCAGCAGAAAGATCGCTTCATTTTCATAAAATAAACTTTTCTTTTAATTTGTAACTTCATTAAAGTGCATTTTTTTCTGCTTAAAATATCATCATTAATCCGTACACGGTCACTATTATTGTCATTGTGACGTCTTATAATGCATCCGATGTTACTCTATGTCAGGCATGTCAAACTCGTTAACCACCGAGGGTCATATTAAGTATTATATATTAAATTGCGGGCCGCAAAACAAAACAAAAAAAAATGGAAATAAAGATGAAGCATGACTTTTATTATAAACAAATCAATACATACAAAATAATAATACACAGAATATAAACATATTAAAAAATACATATGCATGTAGGAAAGTTTCTTTTTTTCAATTTAACATATTTAAATAAAATAATATCATCTCTTTTTTGAAGAAACTTGTTAAAGTTTTTCATTAACCAAATCTTCAAAATTTGGTTGAATTTGTTGAGCTGTAGTTATTTTTAAAATTGCTTGCACATGTTTGTCTGTTAATCTTGATCTTTCCGCAGTTTTATTATTTTTTAAAGTGGAAAATAGTTTGTTCGCACAAAATAGTTGTTCGCAATTCTACGATCGGGCTCCGACATATATATTTATGCGCAATAGTTTCCCTTATATATAAATGGAAATGATTTCTGAAAAAAGTTTATTTAATTCATGTACCGTGTACGTACTTATAATTTTAATTAAAGAATCCAGTGTTGTCAAAAGTTAAATAAAAGTATTGGTTATCAATCTTGGCGGGTCGCAGAACAGTTCCCGGCGGGCCGCGTGTTTGACATTGCCTGCTATGTGTAACACGATAGCACATTTTAGATGCAATGCCTTATCCACAGGTAATAAACGTCTTTTTCAAGTAAATGCTTCGATTATTTACTTCTTGTAATGCATCCCATGGATGCGTTCCGGATCTTTAATATTAATTAAAGCATTGACGAAATAGTGTGCATAAAAAGGAAACGTTTCTATTTTCTAATTAACAGGTTTGAAAGAATAGTGGTAGTTAGAACAGGAGTAAAGAAAAATATTTGGGTCAATTACCATAGTCACTGTGGATTAGTATCACATAGTCACATAGGATTTCCATGGTGAAGGGAACTCAAGGTATAAAGCATTGGGTTGTTTTACCTCTGAGCCGCACTTTTTGCACACCATGGGGTAAATGGCCAGGTCACAAGGACCCCGAAGGTCACAAAAAAACCCGTCCCCAGAAAGAGGGAAATTTCAAGCAGGAAACAGCAACTATTGATGTTTTTCCTTAAAAACGACGTAATCACAATTGTTCACTGATGAGCCTGAAACGTAACAATCTCTGGATTTGAAATTGCGCCTTTAGCCCTGTATAAGCGGAGGATGAGAGTGATGATGAGAGAAGAATTGAAGACTCTTGAGCTACATCATCCATCACATATAATTATCTCCAAACTCCATCTGCAATGAAAACAACTCGTCAATTCCTTCTTAAGCTAAAGGTTTTGCATTTCAATCCTTTAAAATATATTGTATTCTATGAATTTTATACAGGGAGGACGACAATTGAGTGGAAGTCAAATTTGTGGATAACAACTGAAAGCGCGACAATTCGGTGGACAATTTGATGGAACACAATTAGGAGGATATGACAGTTGGGTTGAAATAAAGAAATTATGGGAAATAACAATTATCATAATTTCATTTGAAAAAGTATTGCTGACATCGCGGGAATCGAACCCGCAACTCTCTAGGTAAATGCCAGAGCGCTCTATCATAAAAACCACGTATCAGACGAAACACGCTTCCAGGATAAGGCTTATAAATCTTTCACTGAAATGTGACGGACCTTGTGCCATCTGTACTTCATGACAGGCAACTTATTTTCCAATTGTTGCCAATGATTTAGAGTGGGGGGGGGGTGGCTCAGTCGGTAGCGCGCCAGGCTCGTAATCTGTAGTTCCCAGGTTCGAGTCCCAGCTGGGTCAGCGTTGAGATTTATCTCCGAAAAATTCCCCGCCCTGCCCACGGTCAGTAGGGGACACCGATGGGCCTGGAAAGGCCGCCGTCCGTTGGATGGGACGTTAAGCTGTGTCCCCGTGTGCCGGTGAGTCATACCCTGTGCACATTAAAGAACACGCTGGATGGCCTTGATGGGAGGCTACCATCTGTCTCCCAACAGCTGCTCCAGTGGGTCCCCTCCCCCAACCTTCTCTGAGCCTTCGGGGTCCATGTAACCTGGCCATTTTGCGCATGGTGTGCAAAAAAGTGCCGCTCAGAGGTAAAACAACCCAACCCAATGATTTAGATGTTAATGAGAAGGTCATTCACTCTTAAGCGTTCAGACCGAAAAAAATCCAAATTACTACACGATTAGATACAAATACGCATTGCAGTATTGGTATATATTCTCCTTAATTGTTTTTTCTATATAGGATTTGAATGAAACCTCTTTAATCTGACACCATACTATGGCAGAATGCTTAACAAACGTAATAAACGGAAAATGAAAGGAATACCCTACTGGAAAAGATTCATAGGGTGATCTGTTTTTCTCACCAATACAACCCTCATTAAAACCAAATTTTTATAAAAGAAAGAATTGGAAATAATTGAATGTATCATAGGAAATCAAAATAGCCAATATCGAGAATTTTTCTGGCTAATACGATTTTCATTAAAACGGATTCTAACATTATTTGTCCGATTCTCATGGTTTTAAAGTGAAACAGTCTCAAATAATAGGATCAACTAACGGATGCGACGACGCATAAGACTACCAATATTCCCTTTAGTCAATAAAATTAATATTTTAAGGATACTTTACTTCTCATAAAAACAACTGGATACTTATAAAATGTATTACAGAAAATCGTAACAGGCAATATTGAGAATAATTCTCTCTTATCCATCCTCAGTTATAACGTACAGTCGCTCAAAAAAGTATCCGAACGCTATGGTTGACTACAGAACTCAGAAAAAATATCTGACAACGATTTTTTTAGAAATCAGTGATCTGGTAACCTTCGTGTACAGTACACGATCACTGATTACCAGATCACTGATTTAAAAAAAAATCGTTGCCATATTTTTTTTTTATTCTGTAATCAACCATAGCGTTCGGATACTTTTTTGAGCGACTGTACAGTAGCTCAAAAAAGTATCCGAATACTACGGTTGATTACAAAATTCAGAAAAAAATATCTGGCAACGATTTTTTTTAGAAATTAGTGATCTGGCAACCTTCGTGTCACGTGACACGAAGGTTGCCAGATCACTAATTCAACCAACCTTCCCGCCCTGCCCACGGTCAGTAGGGGTCACCGATGAGCTTGGAAAAGCCGCCGTCCGTCGGATGGGACGTTAAGCCGTGGCTCCGTATGCGGGAGAGCCATACCCTGTGAACGTTAAAGAACACGCTGTATGGCCTTGACGGGAGGCTACTATCTGTCTCCCAACATCTGTTCCAGTGGGTCCCCTCCCCCAACCTTCTCTGAGCATTCGGGATCCTTGTGGCCTGGCCATTATAGCCCATGGTGTGCAAAAAAGTGCAGCTCAGAGGTAAAACAATTCAATCCAAAGCTTTATTAAATGTCGAGTAAGAAAAATAGGTGTTATTCGGGATGCTTAAAATTCCCTGTTCATTTCTAATTGTTTCATTACAAAGGAAAAAAAATCGTTTTATTAAATGTCGTACTAGTGGGAGTATTTACAGTTCTAGTCTCTTTGGTTGCCTCAGGTGCCATCTTTTGATATCTCTATTCTTTTTTGTTCAGAAAATTGGCTATTGAAAATAAAATTCGTTTCAACTCAGTTCAAAGAAAGTAAAAATTATCGTTCATGTAGTGAAATGCGCAAAATATAATATCAGATAGATTCATTGAAACGAGTTTTCATATAATTCGATATATTGGAATATCAGATTAGAGAGAGTAGATGTAAATGCTTTAATGAGTAAAAGACCAGATGGAATAAATGTTGTTCTTTGCAGTTTTTTTCCTGGGTTCCTTCGATTACAAATAATCAATAAATATATTTTAATCAATTTCGTATTATAGAGAATAGAGACAAATGCGTCATTACTCATGGATTAGCTAAAATACTTTTAAATGACGTTTGGTGTAGTTTCCCGAAGGCATTCCTGTGATATTCGATTGGTTAGTTAAGAAAGGAAAGGATTTTCCGTTTTATTCAATGTAGGATTTGTGAGAATGCAAAATTCGTATTCTGATTACGTTCCTGCAGCTCCTTTCCTTTGACTTAAGACTGTTCCGTTTGAAGAAACATAATGAAAATGATTCGTGAAAATCCGTTTCGAGCAAAGCCTGCTTAGCGAGAATAATAATATTGGTGGATGTTATCATTTCTTTTTACATGTTTTTCGATTTCCGACTGTATCTATAAGAAGAAAAGAATCTTCAAAATATGAATATTAATTGTCTTACGAAGTTTGGGTTTATAGGGTACGTTATTTTTATTACAGATCGTTTTACTTGGAACTAACAGGATGGAAGAGAAATGTAAAATCCGTTTTATCGAAAATCGGACTAACGAGAATAACTCTCATTTGTTTTGATTTCCTGTAATACTTTCGATCGATTTCCAATTGTTTCTTTTATAAGAGAACTATCTTTTAAACATTCATTCTATTGAGTGTCAGATTATTCATTTAATGGTTGTCTCCGCATTTTCGGTTCTTGTAGTCTTTCCTTTTATTTGAGGTTGTTTCACTTAGAAGTAAATAATCTTTCAAATTTCATTGAGGGTCGGATTAATGAGAATATATTGGTAGTCATGTATTTTCGTTTCCTGTAGTCGTTCCCTTTATTTGAGATTGTTTCCACTAGAACGGATGGGGGCGGGGGTAGCTCAGTTGGTAGCGCGCCAGGCTCGTAATCTGTAGTTCTCAGGTTCGAGTCCCAGCTGGGTCAGCGTTCAGATTTATCTCCGCAAAATTACCCACCAGGCCCACGGTCAGTAGGGGACACCGATGGGCTTGGAAAGGCCGCCGTCCGTCGGATGGGACGTTAAGACGTGGCAGCGTGTGCGTGAGAGCCATACCCTGTGCACGTTAAAGAACACGTTGGATATCCTTGTCGGGAGGCTACCATCTGTCTCCCAACAGCTGTTCCAGTGGGTCCCCTCCCCCAACCTTCTCTGAGCCTTCGGGGTTCATGTGACCTGGCCATTTAGCCCATGCTGTGCAAAAAAGTGCCGCTTAGAAGTAAAACAATCCAACGTTAAAGAACACGCTGGATGGCCTTGACGGGAGGCTACCATCTGTCTCCCAACAACTGTTCCAGTGGGTCCCCTCCCCCAACCTTCTCTGAGCCTTCGGGGTTCGTGTGACCTGGCCATTTAGCCCATGGTGTGCAAAAAAGTGCCGCTTAGAGGTAAAACAAACCAACTAGAACGGACAGAATAAAACAGAAATTTAAGAATCCGTTATCGAAAGACGGATCAAGTGACAATAATTCTCAATATCTTTTTTTTAATTTTTTCTAATGATTTTCTCTAAATGTGAAATTGAAGCATCTCCCCTGAGTGCTACTGACTAACCATTTTGATTCTTTAAAAATGCCAAATGCAATTGATCACACACTCTCTGCTTACACTCTTAAACAGAAAAATCTAAAATCTGAAGTCTTTGTAGTTCCCAGATTAGTTGTGTTGGGTTGTTTTACCTCTGAGCTGCACTTTTTTGCACACAATGGGCTAAATGGCCAGGTCACATGCACCCCGAAGGCTTAGAGAAGTTTGGGGGAGGGGACCCAATGGAACAGCTGTTGGGAGACATATGGTAGCTTCAACGTCAAGGTCATCCAGAATGTTCTTTAACGTGCACAGGGTATGGCTCACCCGCACACGGGACCACTGCTCAACGTCCCATGTGACGGACGGCGGCCTTTCCAATCCCATTGGTGTCCATACTGACCGTGGGCAGGGCGGGGAATTTTGAGGATATAAATCTCAAAGCTGACCTAGCTGGAACTCGACCCGGGAACTGCAGATTATACGAGCATCGCTCGCTACCGACTGAGCCCCCCCCCTACCAGGTTAGAATACTGCCTGGTGTTAATGAAATTAAACTTAACGTGATCGGATGCATGATAATTGCTTTGGAGACTAAGAAGCAA
The DNA here is from genome assembly GCA_038380435.1 of Ryuthela nishihirai. NCBI lineage: Eukaryota > Metazoa > Arthropoda > Arachnida > Araneae > Heptathelidae > Ryuthela > Ryuthela nishihirai. The sequence continues at coordinate 456,378 of JAWZYU010000137.1, read as the reverse complement.
TATCGATGATACAGTTGTATATTCAGTATCAAGACATGAAAAGAATGCATGAGCATATCATTTGCCTTTCGCAGTAAAATATAATAATTTTCTTAAATATTGGACATATCGTTGAGATACATCCGTGATATACCTGTGTCGGTTTTGCTCCATGCCCGTTGATTGAACGAATGATATTAAATTGTATTAAACTATTTTATTAATATAGTGGTAGTTACTTCCAATTTTCAATTAATTTCTACTAATTTTCCAATTGTTTTTCCCACGTCATTTGCTGCGTTTTTTAATTTATGTGAGTGTTAAAGCGACTGTTCCAGTATCTAATTACAACATTTTGATTATTTTATTAATTACAACACACTGGATGTCCTTGATGGGAGGCTGCTACCATCTGTCTCCCATCAGCTGTACAGTCGCGCAAAAAAGTATCCGAACACTGTGGTTGATTATATAATTAAAAAAAAGTATCTGGCAACGATATTTTTAGAAGTTAGTGATCTGGCAACCTTCGTGTCACGTGACCTGCGCGCTACAGACTGAGCCACCCCCGCTCCAAAGAGCAATATAATAAGCGTATTCAGTCTCTCTGGAACTGCTTTGAAGAAACAAATTAATAAAACTGTGGCCATCTTGTTTTTATTTTAGTTCAGTCTCAATACTTTCTTGCCGCACTGTGCAGTTAATATTTCAGTCGTATAAACATCACAACTGGAATAAAGGAGGTAAATGACTTAATATTTTTGAATATTTTAGAAATTTAAGATCTTCTATTAACACGATAGGTGAATTAGTAAAAACATCCTTGCTGTAAGCGAACTAAAAGGTCTTATGTAGACATTCCTTGCCAGTAGTTTAATTTCCATGCTTATATGATAAGTGCGTATATCATAAGTTATGTGATAAGTACTCGAAGACTGTCTACATAAGACCTTTTAGTTAACAAGATCATAATCAGCTCCCACAACAAGCAAAAATACTTTTTAAATAATGATACTAAAAAAAAATAATATATCCATAAAAACAGTCTATTTAGAGTGAACTGAAATACAAGTCTTTAAATACTTGTAAATAAATACACTTCAAATAAAAATAATAATATCTTTATTAAGCCTTAGTATGGTTATGTACATAGATTACCCCGCTAAGCCTTATGGCTTGTCATTCGAACCTCGGGTAAGGCATTGATGTGTGTTGCTTTTATGCTGAGGTCCCGTTCTACTATGGCGTCAAAAGCTCGTGCTTAGTTACGGCACCAACAATGCAATCAGTTTAGGTAATGAGTGACAAATTGGAATCTCAGTCAATTATGTTACTTCGTTGCACACCCAATCCTGTTTTGACACGGAATTCTTTTACACGATTTTGATTTAACACAGTTTAGGAAAAAAAATCCAATTCTCGCATTACACGATTTATTTTGATGTAACACGGTTCAAAAATCACTATTTGAATTTAGTTCTGAAAAAATATTCAAGACAAAATTCCTAGAATTTACATTTATAAGAAAGATGCCGCTATTATGGTCACATTTTTCGAAGTTGTTTTAACTCTGAAAATGTACTACAGACACACATTTTCTGCACTGAAATCCCCAAAATAGAAACTACACTAACATGACTTCACAACAAATTTTCTGTATTTTATTCTGTATTTTACGGAAAAATTGTACAAAACGTACTTCATTCGGAATAAAGTGGCAACACTGAGTTTCGGGAATTCCCCTCAATTTTTATCTTCAATACATACGTTAGTCTTGGTCTCTCATTCGTTTTTAAAGTTAGAAGTGTTAGTTGAAATATGTTTATAAGACCAGCATGGCGAGTACCCAACGACGTATACGATATCATTAAAATTTCTTCTTCCTACCTACATGACTAAAAGACGGCTCATTTTTCAAACTTTAAGTAATCTCTTCGATTCCCTAAAAGAAAAAGTAAAAAATGTCCACTCTACACACGTTTCACTTCAAAAGACTTCATTAACTGTATCCTGATTTAAAACAATCGTAATAATTCGTTGTTGACATCTGACAATAACATTGCTGATTTAACTGTTGTCTGACTTCGAAGGAAGTGACACTTCTCCATATTCGCAACAGAAGTTCCCTCTCTTTAAGCTTCCTTTCTCACCATTTCTCGTACCTGGGTGACGCTAATTACGAAATATTTTAGAAACGAATATTATCTTATCTCACATAATCTAGCAGTGGGGATCGCCATCAAATAACCAAAGATAATCCAAAAACGAAAACTTTCCCTCCCTACATTCGTTAAAATAAATAATATCCCACGTGTACCATGTAAGAGCTACGTATTGCCATAAGTAAACAAACTAAAATATGTGTGCGCCTTAATATTTAATTCGATAAAACACAGAGATGACGTCAGCAATCTACTTTCGGCTACTTCCCAGCATAATTTCTATAATATGAAAAGGAAAATCATTTTCCATGTGTCATGAACGCCATACAACAAAACTATATAGTGGAAGAAACAATCACAGTTCAATATTCATTTCAATATATTTTCCAAAATATTTTTTCATCTGAGGTCACTTATAATACGTATCTGATGGGAAAAAAAGAAAAATAAAACGGTAACAATGCCATAATACCTCAGTAGCAAAATAATGGCACCAGCTCAATAACTTATTCAATATCATTTGCATTAGATATCTATAACACCTATACGACATATCTGTAATATCGATTATAAAGAAATTGGTTGCCGTAACATATAAATGATGAACTCTGGGATATTTAACACCCAAAAAATATTAAATGCAAAGTTCACATGAAATTTGAAATCACGTTTAGATTTCAGTTTAACTCTTAATCGAATAATTAGTGTATTGCACGGGAGAATAGTTTTCCAACTTCGCATTGCATTGTCAGGAATTTATTTCGTGCCTGAAAAATTATCCTTTCGTTCATAACTATAAAAAGGAAACAATGTAGTTCAAAAAACGCCATTTCCATAGCTACAATTAGGGGGACCCTATTTGTGTGAACACAAATATTTCATTACGAATAAATTACTCAATTATGAACGTGAATTCCTATTTATAGAAAGGTAATCGCATCTGTTTATTTCATCTCTCACGAAATAAGATTTACCACACCGTTCACTCTAAATCGAAATATTCATTGACCATAAAGATAATTTTTATTTTTTAAGCACTTCAATCGTTCAAGAAAAGGCTTAAGGTGCGATATAAATCCATTTTTATTTTTCTATCTTATTACACCATGACGTGCACATAAGTGTTAAGTTTCATTTCAAAGCCACAAAAGAAATATTAATCTTGAGATCATTCGAAAAATAATAAATTTTTACCGGAAATGACTTTTCAAAATCCGGAATTTCCAAAGCTTCAACAGTTCATAAAGGTATAGATGACTGCTGCCGACGTAAAGTCCTTCAACATTGCAGTACATTACTAAAATCTCATCCGAAATATATGTAACAATTTTTTTTTAATTCCTCACTCCTTCTCCTCTTTTCCACCTTCCTCTGTGGATGGTAGGTTGTTGGGTTGTTTTACGTCTGAGCGGCACTTTTTTTTGCACACCATGTGTTAAATGGCCAGGTCACATGGACCCCGAAGGCTCAGAGAAGGTTGAGGGAGGGGACCCACTGGAACAGCTGTTGGGAGACAGATGGTAGCCTTCCATCAAGGCCATCTTGCGTGTTCTTTAACGTGAAGAGGGTATGGCTCTCCCGCTCACGGGGCCACTGTTTAAGTCTCATCCGACGGACGGTAACCTTTTTAGCACATCAGTGTCCCCTACTGACCACGGCAGGGCGGGGAATTTTGCGGAGAAAATTCTCAAAGCTGACTCATTTGGGACTCAAACCTGGGAACTGCAAAATTATGAGCCTAGCGCGCTACCAACTTAGCCACCCCGGCGCAGTGCTCGCAACATTTTTTTCCGTTAAGGAATGAATAACTGCCATGGTTTCTCTTCATGTACATTTCTTTTCTGATTCTAGTAGCACCTATGACAGCATCGGGACCCACAGTTACGTATATACATATATACATACGTCATCGCATAGTAACGATATCTGCTTTCGTACTAAGCAGTCTTCCGCATTGCTATTAGAAATGCCACCAAAAGACATACGATCAGAAAGAGTGCTCTCATTAAAGTGAAGGGGTTGAGGGTATTGCCACAGGATAGGAATATGTATTTCCCAGTGTCGAGTCCCACTACAGTCAAAGTTCTGTTTCTTAACGTTAAACCCCGAGCCCTTCCGTGGGTTAGAAAGGCGAACACCGATGGTTTCTGTAAAGGCCGTCGTCCGTCGGTCTTTAAATGATAAATTAGTCAAAACAGTTAATAATGGCCGAATATATGAAAGGTGATTTGCAGACTATTCTAAGAAGCAAGAGTGATTATACAAATACAACATTCATGGAAACATTTAATGAATACCTGATAATACCATTGATGCATTTCGCGGTATTATTTTTTGTAAAACTATGGACATATCGCTAAAATATATCCGTGATATACGACCATACAAGGAAATCCAAATCTTGTTTGCGACTATAGATCGTAGATCGTTACATCATAAAATGAAGTACCAGGTACAATAGTACCCATAACCTTCTTCATCTGGAAATATGCCTAATTGGCATCAGTTTGAAAAAACAAACAATGGTAAACCACCCTGAAAGGCAAAAGAACATAAAACAAACTGTAGTAATGACGCACAAGAGACCAAAAATGGATAACTTTCTTTAGCGAAAGCCATCATCTTAGGCCTCTTGTATCTGTTAAGGACTTCGTAATCGTAGTCCAGAAGGCAGGATATATTCTCGTGCGGGTTTCTCTGCACTGACACGTAGAAACCTCGCGAGACAAACTTAAGATATGTGTAATTATGATCAATGCCCAGATCTTTATGCAATTCGCTATTGGTTACAAACCAGGGGGCATTGACCTCACATCGCAGGATTTTATTCTGCAAGACCTGTATCTTGTGAATGTTCGTGGAAGTTGTGTTCGCCCAAATTGGGGAAGCATAGGATTGTTTGCGACTAAACAAAATGTATTTTATTCAATTAGATTTTTGTATAAATTTAGTGGTGATTAATGTGTTTTTTTTCCTTCGTGTTTTGGAATTAGGGTTGGAACTTCGGATGAATAACAGTTTGAATTTCAATGATTTGGCTTTTGGAATACAATATATCTGTTCTTTCTTTTTTTACCCATGCTCTCGCAAAAAATCAGTGGACACTTTTTGTTTATTTCGTTCTTTGGTGTTGTGCGAATCGGTACAAATAATGACAACTTGTTTTAATAACAATATTTTGTGTGCAACTCCTCTATTGCATCAGCAGAACTTTTATTTATCTATTAATAGTAACCCATAAATATGAGCGAGAGATAAGCAAAGAAATATTTACAATGAAAATCGTGAATTCCGAGAACGATGGACAGTTGAATATTTTTCATCTTGGGCAAAGGAACAGCGCGTTGTTTGGTGTACAAGATGCTAAAATGTCATTTAACAATTCCTTAAATATTGATATTGCAAATATTGATCCTAAATATGAAATGGTATTATGCGAGTTGCAGGCAGATGCATTTATTGGATGTGGAAAAGAAACGGGAAAAAATTGTTTAAACTTCTATCAACAGAAAAATATCCAAACTTAAGATTTTTTTAGGACTTCAAAAACAGCATTAAGGACACGGCATTTGAGCAGATACCTAGGATCACAACTAATGTCAACATTGACAAGTTTATCCTCAGTATCTCTTTAAATAATTGTTTGTACGTAATTTTTCTTGTGTAAGTATTTTAAGGTCTGTAAATGGTAGCTAGGTAGTCACTGGAAGGAGAGCTATGCACCAATCCCCTGTGATGATGCATAGTACCGGCCAGGCCTAGCACCTAATGTCCGACCCCGCCTTCTCGTGGTGCGGACCGTTAGTAACTTTCAAAAGAGATACTCTCTTGTGGAAGTGAACTAAAGGGGAGGGCTGCCAGATTAGTGTGGCCTACTGATCTGGACAACTATGGCTAGTTTTCTTTTTTTTCTACCCTGCTGAGGACTGGTCAACCACACAGGGTCCTGGTGCTGACCATATAAACCTACTGGACTGGACAGATATATGGCTCTGAGCTTGATTATGGATCCTGATTTTGCTGCACTGGTGGGCTTCTGTGGAGGGAAAATCTTCCGCTGTGTTTTCTGTTTGTTTGTGGGTTGACAGCCCCAAGTGAATAGATTCACAGGATATGTTTATCAGCTGGTGGATAATCCTTAGCAGAAGTCATCGCAGACACCTGAACTCTTCGCTTCTATTGGCATCGTCAAATTCTACATTGGAGGAAGTTTTCCAGTGTAGATGGCTTGAGCCTTTAGTAGTGGGGGAACGGGTCTTTGCCCCATGTCTGCGATTAGGGGGCTGTTTGATATTGTCGGCATTCCCTCTTTCAATAAACATAGTTTCTTTAAACATCCCACTAACCATTTTCTCTCCATAGGTAGTTGGAATGTGAGGACTCGGCACAGAGCTTTTTCTCTTGATGTCCTCACACAAGAATTCCACCGTTATAATTTAGATATTCTCGGCTTGCAAGAGACCAGATGGACAGATAAAGGTCAGATTCTTAAAAATAGTCTTAAATTTCTCTTTTCAGGGAGGGACGACAATAAGCATCACCAAGGCGTGGGTCTGCTTCTCAGCAGACACGCTAGCGATGCTCTTCTAGGATATTAGTGCATTAATGAAAGGTTTCTTACAGCAAAATTTCAGACAAGCGTTAAAGACTTGAATGTTATCTGCTGTTATGCCCCCACTGAGGATGCCGATGAGGATCAGAAGGATAGGTTTTATGAACAACTTCAGGATATTTTGAATTCTGTCAAGAAAGGAGATATTACCCTTGTTCTTGGTGACTTCAATGCCAAAGTTGGTACTGACTCTGCCCTTTGGGGAGGAGTAAGAGGCCCTTTTGGTATTGGTAGCTGCAATGGCAATGGGCAACGTCTCCTACAGGTAAGTAAACTCAATGGATTCAGAATAACTAACACTTATTACAAATACCGCGACATACATAAGTACCCCTTGTTTTCACCTGATGGGCTGCATAAGAATATGATTATTACATAATTAATTAACAGCAAATGGGCTAGTTCTGTTAGGAATACCAGGGCATATAGGGGAGCTGAAATTGGATCTGACCATTACCTTGTTAAAAGTGTGTTGCAACTTGAACTTAAGAAGTGTTGTGCTAGGGTTAAAAAAATTTACCTTTAATACTGAAGCTCTGAAAGATCCAGTTATAGCCAAAGCTTACCATGATAGGTTACTTAGTCATTATGACAGTCATGGTTTGCTTACTACTGAAGTTGAGGAAGAATGGGATCATTTTAAACAGGCTTTTTTGGACACTAACAGTACTCTTTTAGGAAAAAAGGAGCAGAAGAGGCAAAATTATCTGAGTGATAAGGCACTTGAGCTTATTTCGGAAAGAAAGAACTGCAGGAATGCCCTTAATCAATACCCTATTAGTCCTAATAGAAAGCATTACAGAGACCTTAATAAACTTGTAAAGGATCAGTTAGCTACTGATAAGAATCTTTGGCTTGATGGTTTGGCTGATAAAGCCGAGGAAGCAGTTAGACAGCACAACAGCAAAGAGCTGTACCAGATAGTTAATGTTTTGTGTGGTAGAAAACGGACAGGCATACAAGGATTGAAAGATAAACAAGGTAAGGTTATAGAAGGGGAGGATTCTGTCATGGCTAGGTGGGCTGAGCATTTCAGTGATGTTCTAAACAATGTAGTTAGATCTACTCCCATTGTTTGCAATGATGATAGATGCATTGGTGGCTTTAATGTTGGACCTATAACACAATCTGAAGTTATTTTGGCTGTTTCTAAACTTAAACTTCATAAATCCCCAGGGGTAGATAAAATTACTACGGAAAGGCTTAGAGCTGGGAATGTTTCGGTTACCACTTGGATGACTGAAATTCTGAATATCTTTTATGATAAAGGCATGGTTCCTAAGGATTTTACCAGAGCTATTGTTATCCCTATTTTCAAAAAAGGTGATCGCAGTTCTTCTGATAAGTATAGGGGTATTAGCCTACTCTCTGTTCCAGGTAAAGTTCTTTCTATGATTGTGCTTAATAGAATTAAGAATCTGTTTGACAGTCAATTGCGTGATGAGCAATGTGGATTCAGAAGTGGTAGGGGATGTGTGGATCAGATATTTTCACTTAGGCAGATTCTTGAGAAATGTTTAGAGTTTCAGAAACCTTTGGTTGCTAGCTTTGTTGATTTCAAAAAAGGCTTTCGACTCTGTTGATCGTCATAATTTGTGGTTGATTGTGAAATCATATGGTATACCAGACAAGTTAGTTAACATTGTGAAAGCTCTCTATAATAACACTGAGTCGTGTGTGAGAGTTGATAAGGCTTGTAGCAATTGGTTTAGCATTACTTCTGGTGTTGGACAAGGGTGCATTTTGTCTCCTTTTCTCTTTAGTTTGGTTATTGATTATGTTATGCGAAATTCACTTCAAGGGAAAGATTTTGGCCTTAAATGGGCTGGAGATACGAAAATTTCTGATTTAGATTATGCTGATGATTTAGCCCTTTTGGCAAATGATGTTGATGAGATGAACTCTTTCATTCGAGCTGTTGATGAGACTGGTAGTATAGTAGGTTTGGTTATAAACAGAGAGAAAACTAAAGTGATGAAAATTGGTCAGGCAGGCTGTGATTCAGTTAATCTGAATGGTTGCAGTCTTGAGCAGGTGTCACAGTTTAATTATCTTGGGAACTATGTAACAGATAATGGTGATGTGCGACATGAGATTAACAGACGAATAGGGTTTGCTGCCGGTACTTTTAAGAACCTATGGAGAGTGTGGAGAAATAGGCGTATACACCTAAAGACTAAAATTAGACTGTATAATAGTTTGGTTCTTTCTAGGGTTAGTTATGGTAGTGAAACCTGGACACTTTGTAAACAAGATAACAGGAAACTAGATGCTTTTGATTCCAGATGCTTACGCAGTATCTTGGGCATTAGGTGGTTCAACTTTGTAACTAATGATAGAGATTAGGCATAGGAGTTTGCAACCTCCTTTAAGCAGAATATTGTGCAGAGAGAGACTCCGTTGGTTTGGCCATGTTGCCCGTATGAATAATTATAGATTGGCGAATAGGGTTATGAACAGTGTGCCTAAAGGGCTCAGAAAGAAGGGGAGACCTAGGATGCGGTGGGCAGACAATGTCAAACAAGACCTTGTTAGAATTGGTGTGCAGTGGCCAGATGCAGTAGATGTAGCTCAGGATAGACTTGCTTGGAGAACTAAATTGCACGGTCTGGTTGGACCTCCGTAGCCCATGGCTGGTTGATGATGATGATGATGATGATGATGATGATGATGATGATGATGATGATGATGATGATGATGATGATGATGATGATGATGATGAAGTATTTTAATATTTGTGCGTAACGGCCATAACTGTAGAAATCTTTATTTCGTTGTGAAAGCAGTCAGTGTAATATAGAAGTTAATATATTCAACGTAACCTTAAATCGACATTTTTTAACCGTATGCTCTTTGGTAGATAAAAGTTATTAAAAAAGGGAGAAGAAAACTACCACTATAAATTATAGTATCATTTAGTGTAGTTTTGTGTAGTCGTTTAATCAGTGAAGTGTCGCACCCTCAAAGATGGATTCCAGTTCAGTGACTTCCAACGTAAGTCGCTAAAAATGAAGAATAATAGTGTAGGACCTGTTATTTTACAACGCATAGTTTATAATATATAACATAACAGAAAGATTTAACACTTCACCCCACACGCTGTACATAGCAGGAGTGCCTCTTCATTTTCCTAACTTATTTTGTGTGGGAATCTTCACTTTCGTACGAATGTCAACATACCAGGTGAGTATTAACTGTACTAGTATTTAATTACAAGGGATATTACATAAAAAATATGATTCTTAAAATCGGTAAACGCTAAAAAGACTAATCGCAAAAATTAATATATCATTTTAATGTCGTAGTGTACTAGGTCGGTGGCTTGTTTAATAAGAACGTTAATAGTATGTTTTGTGATATCACATTATAACATCCATCTCACACTCGAATCTCTTCGGTATTTACAGATGAGTCCCTACAGAGTACAGTCTCTAAAAAAAATATCCGAACACTATGGCATATTAAACTGACAGGCTCCTGTCAGACCTCTGTGGCAAGCAGATGCATGAGGGGTATTTATTTTTTTATTATTTATGGTTGATTTCAGAATTCAGGAAAAACATCTGACAACGATTATTATAGAAATTAGTGATCTGGCAAACTCCTTGTTCTTATACAAAGGTAGCCAGATCTCTAATTTCTGAAAAATTCGTTCCCACATTTTTTTCTGAATGCTGAAATCAACCATAGTGTTCGGATATTTCTTTTGTATGACTATACATGTATTACTAAGCGGTTCCTTCATTAAGTGCAGTCCTATATTATGTCAATAATAAGTCATTTGCAGAATCCAGTAAATTCTTTAAATAAGAGTTTTATAAAATATGCTTCCTAATTTAAAAACCTCCGTCAAATCTATTTAAATCAAAATGTCTTTTCCAAACGCAACATTTTTAAAAAAATATGCGTTTAGTGTTTAAAGTGTTGTGGAATGAAATATTTAACAAGTTAACTTGTTCTGCAAAACCTCATTTGTAATTAGTGGAAATTAACATAATTATTATAGGAACTGCTAAAAACACTTTTATATAGGTTACTAAAGTTCAATATGACGGTTTTGCTTTCTCTTTAACTAGTTTTTATTAACTTAGTAGAACAATTATTTAAACTGTCATTTTAGCTGTTAAATATTACAATCTGCGCAACTGTGAACGAATTTTGTCGAAAATTGACACTGAAATAGATTTGATTGCGATGATTTTAATGTATTTAAGAAGTTACTAATTTATGTATCTGAATTATTACTGTGATAATATGAAACTGTACCAAATAAAGCATTGTGCTCTGTACATGCTTTATTTGTGTTATACGTGTTAGGAGATCATGGCTTCGACCTCCTCGAAGAAGAAGGGTTCCTAGATGGTATTAGATTTGGAAACACACCACACAATAACAGGTGGAGAATGCTGTGAAATTTCATCATCCCCAGAGGATGTGACGATTCCCTTTTACCCAACAATGCTGAGTGTTAACATTACTATTCAGCCGGAAATACGCCTCCTTACTCCGTAAAATGTTACATGGCCAATTGTTGTCCAGCTCCATCCTATCCAGCCCTAAGTCTTGAAAATACCAATTTGTACCGGAAGTAGCGCAACACATTTCGTATGACCTTGAAGACAGTCGATCACGCAAGATTCAGGAGTGTTACATCGGTCCTGGCTCTAAGAGAAGACTACTGCATCAGCCATTTACAATGTGTTCAAAAACCGGTAGACTTCCTCTGCAATGGCATTATGATTTATAACCGCTTCTTCAAAATTCTGAGCCCTGTTTTGTAACTCATTTTCCTCAAAGGCGTCTCCATCTCATCAGTAAGCAATATTCGGCTATAGCATTCGTGTCTTTGTTATTATTTTGGAAATAGAGATTGACTAATAATGCACGATCCTTCAGATCCGGTGTCGTGACTCTTTTTATCAATTATTCTCGAAAGTTTGGGAAAGTGAAAATGATCATGCTCTCTATTATAAAAGGGTCAGGTCTCACGATGGCATTCTGTTTTTATTTTCTGACCTCTTGATCTTATATTCACTTACTAACACGTGATTGGTAAATGATGTGCATTATTTTTCTGTACAGAGCCACGTTCAATCCGCTGGTAGTTTTTATAATAATTTAATTTTTTGCCTACCATTTTATTCTGTGTGACCTGATTATTATCCGCTTCAAATTTCAGCTTTGTGCAACTAACCGTTTTTATCCGCAGACCTACAAAGTAATGTAGTTTCATTTAACCACTCAGTATGTAACATCAGATTGAAACATTTCACTTGAGACCTCTTCCTCCTTTCGGGAGCGGGGGTGGCTCAGTCGGTAGCGCGACAGGCTCGTAATCTGCAGTTCCCAGATTCGAGTCCCAGCTGGGTCAGCGTTGAGATTTATCTCCGGAGAATTCTTCGGCCTGTCCACGGTCAGTAGGGGACACCAATTGGCTTTGAAAGGCCGCCGTTAAGCCGAGGCCCCGTGTGCGGGAGAGCCATACCCTGTGTACATTAAAGAACACGCTGGATGGCCATGACGGGAGGCTACCATCTGTCTCCCAACAGCTGTTCCAATGGGTCCCCTCCCCCAACCTTCTCTGAGACTTCGGGGTCCTTGTGATCTGGTCATTCAGTCCATTATGTGTAAAAAAGTGCCGCTCAGAGGTAAAACACCCAACCTCCTCCTTTTATAAATTTCAAGGTTAAATCCTAACCTCGATTGAGATAATAAATAACCGTTTATTTCTTGAATCATTACCTAAAATGTTGCTTAGTTTCATAAAGAAATAGAAGTAGAAACGTATATTCTGACCACGGATGAGTGTAACAGTCTGCAAATACACATGAAAACCCATCAGACATAGATTCAGTTGTGGCCCGAAAACAATCCCTACCGCAAAACCAATTTGTGAGATTGGAGGAAAGTTTTTTGGTATTGCTCGAGAGCATTTCGGTTCAGTAGTTTTACATCTGAGAGGTACAGTCGCTCAAAAAAATATCCGAACACTATGGTTGATTACAAAATTCAGAAAAATTATCTCGCAACGATTTTTTAGAGATTAGTGATATGGCAACCTTCGTGTACGCACACGGTGGTTGCCAAATCACTAATTTCTAAAAAAAAACATTGCCAGATATTTTTCCGTATTCTGTAATCAATCATAGTGTTTGGATAATTTTTTGAGCGACTGTACCTCTCAGAGATAAAGCTACCGAACTCAAATTCTCTCGAGCAACACCAAAAAACTTTCCTCCAATCATATAAATTGGTTTTGCGGTAGGGATTGTTTTCGGGCCACCACTGAATCTACGTATGATGGGTTTTCATGTGTATTTGCAGACTGTTACACTCATCCGTGGTCAGAATATACGTTTGTACTTCTATTTCTTTATGAAACTAAGCAACATTTTAGGTAATGATTCAAGAAATAAATGGTTATTTATTATCTCAATCGAGATTAGGATTTAACCTTGAAATTTATAAATGGAGGAGGTTGGGTTGTTTTACCTCTGGGCTACACTTTTCTGCACACAATGGGCTAAATGGCCAGGTCAAGGGACCCCGAAGGCTCAGAGAAAGTTGGGGGAGAGGTTCCACTGGAACAGATGTTAGGAGACAGATGGTAATCTCCCACCGAGGCCATCCAGTATGTCCTTTAACGTGCATAAGGTATGGATCACTCCCGCATGCGGAACCACGACTTAACCTCGCATCCGAGGGACGATGGCCTTTCTAATCCCATCGGTTTTCTAAGCCCATTGCGAAGTTAAATCTCAACGCTGGCCCAGGTTGGACTTGAACATGTGAACTGTAACTGATGAAATGATGAGCTGAAAAAAATTCGGTTTTGCCATGAGTGGGATTCGAACACACATCTCCAAGAACACATGTCTGTTATGCTACCACTACACCATCAATGGCTAATCTTTTCTCAGCTTATGTGACCTTATAAACCTTCCGGATGTTACTGAAGGTAATTTAAAGATAAGCAAAGCTACTTCAATGTCGATTTTCAACAATATTCTTTTGGTATTTAGAGAATTAGGGAAATTGAATATTTTAACAGCTAAAATAAGAGTTCAAATAATTGCTCTGATAAATTAATGAAAACTAGATGCAATCGCTATTTTACTAAACTTTACTAACCCTTGTAAGAGTAGTTTTAGCCCTTGTAATAATAATGCTTATTTTCGCTAATTAAGAATGACGAGTTCCAAAACAAGCTAACTTGCTAACTTTCATAGCTATTTAAATACTGAAAACATCTTTTTAGAAGGCTGTTGCCTTTGAAAAAAATTTTTAAAATATTTTATTTAGATATTAAAATATTTTTAGTCGCATATTTCATAATTTTTTTATTTAATAAATTACTGAGTTCTATACCTGAGTTGCTATTGACATAACATAGAACTGTATTACTTAATGAAGGGGCCGCTTTGCGTACATGCATTCTGTGGGGTCTCCTCAATAAATTCCGTGACGATCTGAGGGGAGGGTAAGGTTAGGATGTTGTAAAACAGTTTTAAATAACATACTATTAACGATCTTATTAAACAAACCACCTACGTACTACGCTATGACATTAAAATGCGATTTCAACTTTTGTGATTAGTTCTTTGCAGCGTTTTTTGATTACAAACATAATATTTTTTATGTATGACACCCTTGTAATTAAATACTACTACATTTAATACTCACTTGGTATGTTGACACTCATGCAAAAGTAAAGATTCCTACATAAAATACGTTACGTAAAATGAAGTGGCGGTCCCGCTATGCACTGCGTATAAGGTGAAGTGTTAAATCCTTCTGATACGTTATATAAATTATAGACGACCGGTGGAAAAGTAAATAGGTTGTACTCTTTTAATGTTAGTTTTTAGCGACTTACACTGCAAGTCACTGAACTTGAATTTTGGACATTTCCAGAAAGTCTGCTGATTAAACGAATGCAGAATACTACACTGAAAGATATTGTAATTTATAGTGGTAGTTGTTTCCACTCTTCCTTTGAATACTTTTAGCTAGTTAAAAGCATATGATAAAAAATGATGTTTTAGTGTTTCGTTGAAATAATATCTTCATTATTACACTGACTGCTTTCAAAATAAAATAAATTATTAATTTTTTGCTAAACTATGTGTCTTAATATTAATATACGAGGTTACTCAAATTAAACTGACAATTCCCTAGTAAGCCTTTTGAAATAATTCGGTGGCTATAAGTAATATTTGATAATTGCACATTTCAGATCATAACTGAAACAACATAGAAAACGGTAGGCATCATGATAAAGAAATCGAAGTAGTTTAGAACTTCTACTCTGGCATATAAACTGACAGGCTCCTGTCAGACCTCTGTGTCAAGCAGCTGCTTAAGGGGGTATTTATTTATTTTTATTTAATTTTCAATATTGGAGTACGCGTTTCCGTGTGCTGACGTAGAACAACTTCGTAATTTACAGTTAGGCTTGAAACACGTGTTTCAGTTGGTGGCAAAGAGCAACTTTGTAGTTTACTGTTAGGCTTGAAATACGCGTTTCCTTGTGGTGGCGGGGAGGAACTTGGTAGTTTATTGTTAGACTTGAAATATGCGTTTCCCTTGTGGTGGCAAAGAGCGACTGTAGTTTGTGGTTAGGCCTGTAGTACGCGTTTCCGTGTGCTGGCGTAGACAAAACTTCGTAATTTACTCTTAGGATTGAAACACGTGTTTCAGTGTGGTGGCGAACAACAACGTTGTAGTTTGTGGTTAGGCTTGTAATGTTAGCTTGAAATAGGCGTTTCCGTGTGGTTGCGAAGAACAACTTCGTAGTTTCTTCTTAGGGTTTAAATGAGGACCGAATGAAGGCGAAATAATGGCCTAAGGACGATCGAACAATGGTGCATCCATCGACCCTGCCATTGTTTAATTGAATAACTTTCATCTTGTCGTCGTAAAATACAGAAATCAAATTTTAAAATGCCACAAAAAAGAATATGGATTATATATATTTATAATGATTAGAAAAACACTGAAATTCATTCAGAAAAACGTTGTAAAAACAATCAAACCTATTGAACTCTATGGGTGTGGACTGTCACCTTCAGACGTTTTTTTTACAATTCATGTTAAAATCGAACATTTCAGATAAGGACAATTAAAAAGAAACGACTAAAGTCGAGTGTGTCCGTGAAAGAATGGGGAGTTAAGGGCATCATTGCTAGGGGAAAGAACTGCAGTGCCCTCCTTCCCTTGGTGCCCTAAGCAGGTGCTTATATTGCTTAAGGGTTAATCCAGTAGTGGTTGT
Source organism: Ryuthela nishihirai (assembly GCA_038380435.1). Classification (NCBI taxonomy): domain Eukaryota; kingdom Metazoa; phylum Arthropoda; class Arachnida; order Araneae; family Heptathelidae; genus Ryuthela; species Ryuthela nishihirai. Next base: position 440,354 of record JAWZYU010000137.1, on the reverse strand, counting down.
AAACCATTAAGTTCCGTGTGGTGGCGAAGATTGGACAATACTTAACAAGGTTTACCTGATGATTTTCGGGTGGTCGAGTGCTTGGTTACACTTGAAGCGAATAAGGAATACAGCCCGTGACGATATTTGCATAATAAGGTTTCATTTTATCTCACACAACTAGGTTTATTATACTCCTATTGTTTCGCGGTAAGCAATGTGGAGGTAACTGCAATCCCACGAACTCTCTTCACTTCGTCATAGTATTCGCACGGTAAATGCAATGACCGAAACGTGACGGTGCTTGGCGACAGTTTATTTTCTTTAACTTAACTTTGGATTTACTTCCAATAATAAGGTAATGACGTCGACACTGAGATTTCGGAATGCAATGTTTCCTCAGTGGCAGGAAGTGAGACTCCAACAGTGTTTCCTATTCGCAACAGAGGTATCTCTGTTGCGAATAAGAGGAATCTCTGTTGCATGCTTCCTATGTAATTATTTACTTTTAATGATGGGGTATCAGCTACGACACTCATTCCTAGTTCATCCCTAACATATCGGCATGCAGATCAAAATATCGCGGTTCTATGCTACTAAATTCCATCTTTCATTTCGTTTTACGATGTGAACGGCATGAACACCTAAAGAAAAAGCTATTACTTGTCTGGTCTTCATACCAGAAACATGTCATTTTCGCGATGTATCTGCTACCACACTGTCACCATATAGTGGAAACAGGTTTCATTTGTATGTTTTATCGGATAAAACGATAGTTATTCCCTGTGTTCCATTTGCAGTTTCTCCCAACGCAATCCTTACCTATTACAAAAAACAAAATAAATCGCTTGCAATATTCCATCTTGGAACTTTTCCCACCACCACCATGCGAAACCACCGTGCGAAAGAACGTTCAGATTAAAGCTCGCGCTGGGATGGACTTACTGGACTATCCCATCTGTCTAAATTTTCCTGTGCGTACCCTTATCGAAATGTGGTCTTAGTTCTCGGGAGTCGTCGCGATTTATCAGTTTAGCCCGAGGTGTGACAAGAAATGGCCTCTCGGACTTTGAAACAACCAAGAAAACGAAAAAGAAAATTACTCTTTGAAAGTAAATAAGTCATCTCTTACATTCAGTCTAGTCTAGTTCTCTTTTTCTAATTAGTCTAATCTATATTTCTGATAAGTCTTAATTAGTCTAATCTATTTCAGTTCTAGTCTAGTCTCTTTCATTCGGAAGTAGGGTAAATAGAAATAATTTTATTGTATTACTTTTGTCTGTTATGTTTAATTGCACGCTATTATGTTGAAAAAAAGGGAAATATAAATTCTCAACAACCGTAAAAAAATGAAAACTAAGCAGTATTTAAGAACAAGGTTGGGTTTATATATATTTTTAATACTGTCGTTAAGGAAATTTTTTTCACCATTCGAACTCTTTCCCACTTTAACAAATGTTCTGTTATTGATAATGTGTGTAACTTTATAAGGCAGGTAAGGAAAGAGAATCAGTATGTCAACATCCATACCAAGCGGAAAACACCGGTTCTCGTCCGATCCCCGAAGTTAACCAGCTTTGGGCGGGCCTTTTAAATGATAAATTAGACAAAACGTTTATCCTGACCGAACAAATGAAAGGTGATTTGCATACTATTCCAAGAAGCAATATCGATTATACAAATACAACATATTTATGGAAACATTTAATGAATACCTGAGAATATTATTGATACCATCACGGTATTTGTTTTTTGTGAAACTTTGGGTAAATCGCTAATATATATATCCGTGATATTGCGACCATAGAAGGAAAATCTAAAACCGTTTCCAATTAAACAAATGGTATTTTATTCAATTAGTTTTTTGTATAAATTTAGTGGTGGTTAATGTGAAATTTTTCATTCGAGTTTTTGTATTAGGACTGGGACTTCGGATGAATAACAGTTTGAATTTGAATGATCTGGCTTTTGAAATATAATCTATCTGTACTTTCTCTTTTTAACCATGCTCTCGCAAAAAATCAGTGGACACTTTGTGTTTATTTCGTTCTTTAGTGTTGTGCGAATCGCTACAAATAATGACAACTTGGTTTAATAACAATATTTTATGTGTGCAAATCCTCTATTGCATTAGCAGAAATTTTATTTGTGTATTAGCAGTAACCCATAAATATGAGCGCGCGATAAGCAGAGAAATATTTACAATGAAAATCGTGAATTGCGAGAACGATGGTCAGTTGAATATTTTTCATTTTGGACAAAGGAACAGCACGTTGTTTGGTGTACAAGATGCTATAATGTTATTTAACAATTCATTAAATATTGATATTGCAAATATAGATCCTAAATATGAAATGGTATTATGCGAGTTGCAGGCAGATGCATTTATTGGATGTGGAAAAGAAACCGGGAAAGAACTGCTTAAGCTTCTGTCAACAGAAAAATATCCAAACTTAAGAGATTTGAGACGTCAAATATTGCATTAAATTTTGGGTTGGGTTGTTTTACCTCTGAGCGGCACCTTTTTGCATAATGGCCAGGTCACATGGACCCCGTAGGCTCAGAGAAGATTGGGGGAGAAGACCCACTGGAACAGCTGTTGGGAGACATATGGTAGCCTCCCGTCAAAGCCATCCAGCGTGTTCTTTAACGTGCACAGGGTATGGCTCTCCCGCACACTGAGTCACGACTTAACGTCTCATCCGACGGACGGCGTCTCTTTCCAAGCCCATCGGTGTCCCCTACTGACCGCGAGCAGAGCGGGGAATTTTGCGGATATTGCATTAAAGACACGGCACTTGAGCAGATACCTCTGATCACAACTGGCATCGACATTGAAATAAAAGAACTTGTACAGTCGCTCAAAAAGTATCCGGACGCTATGGTTGATTACAAAATTCAGAAAAAATATCTAGCAACGATATTTTTAGAAATTAGTGATCTGGCGTCCGTCATGCACAGTACACAAAGGATGCCAGATCACTAATTTCTGAAAAAAATGTTGCCAGGTATTTTATCTGAATGTTGTAAATCAACCATAGCGTTCGAATAATTTTTTGAGCGACTGTACCTTATCAAGTTCATGCTCAGTGTCTCTTTAATTGTTTGCAAGTAATTTTTCTTATGCAAGTATTTTAATATTTGTGCGTAAGTTTCTTATGTAAGCATTATTTGAATCAAATGTTGTTATTAAATAATATTTTTCAGTTTATTTATATATAATCTATTTTACATATATCAGTGCCGGATCTAAGGAAAGGGGAGGGCATGGAGCCCATGGACCCCCCCCCCTAACGTTTCAAATAGTTAGTAATGGTATTCTAAGGCCTGCCCAATTGTTCGAAAACCGTAGCTTTACGCGTACTCTCCTATAATATAAAATTTCGCTAGATGGCGCGCAAACACAGGGCAAAAAAATTCACCTGAGGAGTTTTTATGTTAAAGGGGGCGGAAAAACTTTAAATGGCATGAATGTGAAGAACCCTGGGAAGGAAAATATGTCAGCATTTCTATTTGCAACTTATATCCTGTAAATATGTTCAATTGGAAAGTGATTTTTAGGAGCAAAAAATCGTACAAATTCAGATTTAAAATTCATAATACTTTTTTTGATTTCGCCTCTGTGTACCATAATGACAAACTAAAATATTACGTTTCTCTAACTTTCTCTTACATACTTTATATTTATGATAGAAATTTGAAATTTTGGTGGTGGAATGTAAACGTTACGAAGTTTCCATATAAAGCAATGGTGATCCAATTATTTTTGTCTTAAGAGAAAAATTAAGAATTAAAATGGTGTTGATAGTAATTGATGAAATATTACGATTTGCACTTTACGAATCTTACAAAAGCTATAAATGCGACCTCTAACGGTGGAAAGTTTTGAAAATTCCAAAATATCAAAAGAATATTGCAAACGATGTAATTATGCTGGAAATTTTAAATGTTGGTGATAGAATGTAAAGGTCACGAAGTTTTTTGTGAGCAATGAGTTGACCCCTTAGACGAGGGGGGCAGAAGAAATGCAAATTTCGAATTCATTTTTTTTCATTCATTCATTATTTTTGTAATGTTACTCAAACCAATCACAGACAGATGTCGCAAAGTAGTCTGTTGCATTATCATCTTGAAATGTTTCGTTTCTCTCAGTGAAAAATTAGATATGGTGTTTACATATGTTGCAGTATTTTGTCCATGCTTGAGACATAACAATATACCGAATCCCTGCCATGTGAATCCCTTCAACATCATACAGTGGATGTGACACATGAGTTCATTGTGTCACGTGGTCACCACCACACCCTAGCTCTGCCATCTGTAGAAAATATTAAATTTTATATTTCATATGACTAGATGGCCTTTTTCCCAAGTTTTCTACAATTCACTCATGCCTCTTCCGACAACACTGAAACCTAGCCGATTTTTAGCCAACACTATAAGTCTTCGAATAGGACAGCGACTGCCGAATTGCAAATAGCGGAGTTTCCTGTGGAAGTGTCCGAATATATGAGTCTTATTTTGAAAGCAGTCGTCATTTCATACACAGTTGAAGTCGTATCGCTTTCACGTGGCCTCTACCTTTTCTGTCATAGAGTATCGGACGAAAGGATTAGTTCACTCGGTAACGCGCATGAATCGTAATCTGTAGTTCCCAGGTTCGAGTCTCAGCTGTTCCAACATTCATTTATAACGGCTAATTCGAACCATTCCCTCGGTGAAAAGAGAACACCTATGGGATTTTAAATGCTGTCGTCCGTGAGATGAAAGCCGAGGCTTGGTAGACGATAATGATGATTAAGTTGAGGCTTGGTAGATAAAAAAATACGGTAGATGGCGCGCCGAAACTTGGTAGACGATAATGATGATTAAGCCGAGACTTGGTAGACAATAATAATGATTAAGACGAGGCTTGGTACATAACAAATACGGTAGATGGCGCGCCGAAACTTGGTAGACGATAATGATGATTAAGCCGAGACTTGGTAGACGATAATAATGATTAAGGAGAGACTTGGTAGACAATAATAATGATTAAGCCGAGGCTTGGTACATAATAAATACGGTAGATGGCGCGCCGAAACTTGGTAGACGATAATGATGATTAAGCCGAGACTTGGTAGACGATAATAATGATTAAGGAGAGACTTGGTAGATAATAAATACGGTAGATGGCGCGCCGAAACTTGGTAGACGATAATAATGATTAAGCCGAGGCTTGGTAGATAAAAAATACGGTAGATGGCCCGCCGAAACTTGGTAGACGATAATGATGATTAAGCCGAGACTTGGTAGACGATAATAATGATTAAGGAGAGACTTTGTAGATAATAAATACGGTAGATGGCGCGCCGAAACTTGGTAGACGATAATAATGATTAAGCCGAGGCTTGGTAGATAAAAAATACGGTAGATGGCCCGCCGAAACTTCGTAGACGATAATGATGATTAAGCCGAGACTTGGTAGACGATAATAATGATTAAGCCGAGGCTTGGTAGATAAAAAATACGGTAGATGGCGCGCCGAAACATGGTAGACGATAATGATGATTAAGCCGAGACTTGGTAGACGATAATGATGATTAAGCCCAGACTTGGTAGACGATAATGATGATTAAGCCGAGACTTGGTAGACGATAATGATGATTAAGCCGAGACCTGGTAGACGATAATAATGATTAAACCGAGGCTTGGTACATAATAAATACGGTAGATGGCGCGCCGAAACTTGATAGACGATAATGATGATTAAGCCGAGACTTGGTAGACGATAATGATGATTAAGCCGAGACCTGGTAGACGATAATAATGATTAAACCGAGGCTTGGTACATAATAAATACGGTAGATGGCGCGCCGAAACTTGATAGACGATAATGATGATTAAGCCGAGACTTGGTAGACGATAATAATGATTAAGCCGAGGCTTGGTACATAATAAATACGGTAGTTGGCGCGCCGAAACTTGGCAGTCGATAATGATGATTAAGCCGAGACTTGGTAGACGATAATGATGATTAAGCCGAGACTTGGTAGACGATAATGATGATTAAGCCGAGACTTGGTAGACGTTAAATAACCCTTGGATGGTCTTGATACGAGGCTACAATCTGTCTGCTGCTGACCCGTAGGTTCCATTTCCCCAACTTTCTCTGGGTCCTTTCGGTCCTTGTAGCCTTTAGGTCATTTAGTCCATTGTGTACAAGAAGTGTCACTCAAAGGTGAAACACCCATCTCCTATAGTATCGTAAGTCTGACACAATTACTCCAGCCAGTCCTCGGTACTCATTTGCACTGAGGAGGTTCAAACTGTTTTTGATAAGTGTCTGTAGATTTTCACTCGTTCCATCGAAGTCAATGAGTCTTCTTTGAACGATTTTTTAAACTTCCTGTTACATGTTAAAGCAAAAGCTGCATGCAAGATCATTTCTAGATATAACAGCTGAACTAATTGGGATGAATTTTATGTTTACAGGACATTTTTTGATCTTCTCTAAAATTGAAAATTACATTACTTCCATTTGTATATCATGATGCCTACTGTTTTATGTATTGCTTCAGTAATGATGTGAAATGTGTAAATTTAAATTATTGCTTATATTCACTGAGTTATCTCTACAAATTTACTTAAATATTCTCAGTTTAATTTAGGTCACCTCGTATATAAAGATTAAGATGCATGGTTTAGAAAAGGTAGAAATCTTTATTTCATTCTGAAAGCAGTCGGTGTAATAATGAAGACATTAATTCAGCGTAGCCTTAAATCATCATTTTTTATCTTATGCTACTTGAGAAATAAAAGTAATAAAAGAAGGGTGAAAACAGCTACCACTATAAATAATAGTATCATTTAGTGTAGTTTTGTGTAGTCGTTTAATCACACATTAAGTGAATTTCGGAAATGAATTCCAGTTCAGTGACTTCCTACGTAAGTCGCTAAAAAATAGCAATAATAGTGTACGACCTGTTATTTTAGAACAGATCGTTTATAATATATATTAACGTATCAGAAGGATTTAACACTTCAGCCCACCCGCTGTACATACAGGACCGCCTCTTCATTTTACTAACGTATTTTCTGTAGGAATCTTTATTTTTGTAAGAGTGTCAACATACCATGTGAGTATTAACTGTAACTAGTATTTAATTACAAGGTATATTATAAAATAAATAATAAATACCCCCTCAAGCAGCTGCTTGCCACTTACATTTTAAAAAACGATTTTTAAAATCGGAAAACGTTGAAAAGAATAATCGCAAAAATGAATATTGCATTTTAATGTCGTAGTGTATTAAGTCGATGGCTTGTTTAATAATAACGTTAATAGTATGTTTTGTGATATCACATTATAGCATCCATCTCACCCTCATATCGCTTCGGTATTTACAGATGAGTCCCTACAGAGTACAGTCGCTCAAAAAACGATTTTTTAGAAATTAGTTATCTGGAAACCTTCGTGTCACGTGACACGAAGGTTGCCAGATCTCTAATTTCCGTGACAAATCGTTGCCAGATTTTTTCTGAATTCTGAAATCAACCATAGTGTTCAGATATTTTTTGAGTGAATGTACAGTTATATTACATTAAAAAAATGATTTTTTAAATCTTAGTGTACATGTACACTAAGCGGTTCCATCATCAAATGGAGTTCTATGTTATGTCAATAGTAAGTCACTTGCAGAATTCGGTAACTTCCTTAAATAAAAGTTTTATAAAAAAAATGCTTCCTAATTTAAAAATCTCTGTGAAATCTATTTAAATCAAAACAACTTTTTCAAACGCAACAAATTTTTAGAAAGATGCTTTTAGTGTTTAAGTGTTCTGGAAACTGAAACATTTAGCGAGTTAGCTTGGTCTGCAAAACGTCATTTATAATTAGTGAAATTAACATAATTATTACAAGAACTGCTAAAAACACTCTTATATGGATTAGCAATGTTCAGTATGACGGTTTTGCTCTCTATTTAACTTGTTTTTATTTACTTGACAGAACAATTATTTAAACTGTCATTTTAGATGTTAAATATTACAATCTGCGCAACTGTGAAAATAGTGAACGAATTTTGTCGAAAATCGACATTGAAATAGATTTGATTGCGATGATTTTAATGTAATACTTATTTAAGATGTTACTAAGCTATGTATCTGAGTTATTACTGAGATAACATCAAACTGTACCAAATAAAGCATTGTGCTCTGGAAGCATTGATCTCATTTCCTTTAGAAATGAAATCAGACGACGAACTGAAAAAAACTTTAGAAATAAAAAAACTTAGAAAATACTTAAGAATAAAAATACTTTAGAATAAAAAAAAACTTAGAAAAAATAAAAACTGACTTTAGAAATGAAATCAGGGACGCCACTTTAATCTGATTTCATTTCCTTTAGAGCTCTGATAAGGAATATACAACTTTGGTTAGTGCACCTACGAGTGAGATACAGAGACGAAGTATTTATGAGATAGTGTTAGTACAATATCATGCTTTTGAAATAGTTTGATGATGGACAGAGCTTAATGTGGTGCACTGCCTGAGAAAAAAAGGCACTTCTAGTTGCAGAAACAGACTGTCGAAGCACATTGCAAATTTCATTTGTTTATACAATTCAAACCCGTCACAGGGCAGAGTGGTCAATGTGTTCGGCTACAGTTCTAAGGGACCTGGGTTCGACCCGCAGGTAAAGCACAGATGCTCATTAAAGCGAGATAATTACGTCAGACCTCTGTGGCAAGCAGCTGCTCGATCCGTTATTATTTAACGCTAGGGCTTCTCAATGTGGGATGTGCAGTAAAAAAAAAAATTAATTTTTTTTTTTTTTGGGGGGGGGGGTAAAGATTTCTAGGTATGTGGAAGACACATTTAAACTGATTTCAAAGAGAGAACTTGGGTTCTTAAAGTGCTACTTCCTCACGACACTTATCTCTGCCGCTTCCTTGTCTTCCGCCAGAGGTCTCTGCGCCGAGTATTCCTCCTGCTCGCGTCCCATCTCACAGGGACGCCACTTTACACCCTTTACTCCATTCCACACTAGACAATTGCTCTCTAGTGCTACATGCCGGGCAGAGTGAGAGGCACATATTTAAAAAAAACAAAACATATTGAGGAAATCAGATATTTCAACGATTTGTTTTTCACATTTAAATATGGAGTTGGGAGTGGGGGTGAAAAGATAGTTTTCAAGTTCCATTTGGTTTCTTCAAGCCCATGATTTCCTTCCTAACTTTTGATAGGACACAGATTACCATTGCTTGCTATTGCTTCGTAATTAAAAAATGCCTGACTAAGAAATTTGAAAAAAAAAATTAAATAAAACGGACGCGGGGGGGGGGGGGGGAGACAGAGAGAGATGACACTTTCCAAGTTCCATTTCGTTTCTTCCACCTTATGATTTCTTTCCTACCTTTTCTTAGGAAACAGATCAACATTCCCCACTATTACTCCCTAATTACAAAATGCCAGGCCAGGAAATTCGAAGTAAAGGATCGGGGGGGGGGTGACACTTTTCAAGTTCCATTTCGTATCTTTCACCTAATGATTTCTTTCCTACCTTTTGTTTGGACACAGATTACCACTGTCTGCTATTACTTGCTAATTACAAAGTGTCAGGCCAGGAAATTCAAAACAAAAAAAACGTGTAGAGGGTGGGGGGGGGGTTACTGTATCATACATCCTGTTTTGGAACATGACATAAAAAATATATCTTTACCTGTAACCCTCCCCCCTCTCGTTCCAGGCAATTTTTGGTGCCTAGAGTAGTTCAAATCACTTCTAATTTACTCCTAAAAACGATAGAGTAGAGGATTAGAATGGGAAAAAAAATTATTTTTCTCTATCTCAGCAATGCATTCGTTAATTTTTCCTGTTTCTTGTCCCTGCGGTCCAACGCACTCGTCGTCGCCCCCCCCCCCCCCCCACACACACACACCCACACTCCCTTACCCCAACAACGACACCTGCTTTTTTCGCCTTCTTCTCTTTTCCTTTAAAACCCACTTGGCTTCTTGTTCTTTTTTTCACACTTTTCTTTTTAACTCCAAACGGAAACCCTCCATTTCCACCCCGCTAACAACCCATCGAAATTCTCAATTTACATAAATATCACAACACTTTCAACATAACGAAAACTTTTAAACGTATTACTAGCGACTAAATTAAAACCCTTTTCTCCAATTCTTTAGAATGCATTCTTTAGAATACACCACTGTACACTATTCATCAGACAAAATCATATTAACTCCAACATTGCCACCAAATACACCTCAACACTAGAAATATCAAATACCCTATATATATACACAACATAACGAGAGCAAAAACTAGAGAAAAAAAGTACAACATCATACTTAAAAAAAAAGAAACCAACCTGCTATTCTTAAAGAGTTTTTCTCCAAACCTCAATTAGAAATTTAAAAAACACAGCTCAAAACAAAACTCTATAAATTACACCGATTCAATTATTTTTAAACCTCTTAACAGCAAAGGAATTTAAAATAAGAATCAACAATAAACTATATTCAAGTGAGCTACGTAACTCATAACTTACGATCATTTCCGCTTCCTTTCTGCGAAACTTTCACTTTACATTATCAGATTTAAACATTATTCGAACATGGAAATTTTTTCTCACCAAATATCTATACTTGATTAATAATTTCACCGTCTAATACAGAAAATAATTCACGTCAGATCTACATATCATGAAATTCAAATCTTATAAGAAATTTCTCTCATATCAACTGCATCTTACACCTAAAATATGATCATATTTTCAATAATACTACACATATGTTGCTACTTTGACGAAACAATATCATGCACTTCCGGTTATCGAAATAAGCTTTATGCGATATAATTGTTGGAAATTCTAGTATTTCCGGCGACGCGAACAAGATTAAGAAGTTTCGTTTCGGAATATAAAAAATAGACTTGGCATTTTAAGACATATACTTGATTTGAAATCCATATATTGCGATAACAGACGTTATATAGCGAATGGTTAGTCACAGTGAGGTAATTATCAGAGTTTATAATTCAAATGGGGAAGGGGGATATGTTTTCAACAGGATTCTGAATAGAAAGTAGTTGATTATGAAATAATACAAAGTATGAAGATTCGATATTACACTATGACTTTTAAATTTTTTTTTATATTTAAATTATTCATTGTCAATAATTTATTTTGAAATTTTTTCGAGAGTTTCGTAATTAGTAGGTTAAATCCAGTATTAATTCAACGTTACATCATACTGGGCGATCCTTCTCGAGGTTTTCCGAAATGCAATTAAAATTCGAGTTTTGAATTTCGAAAAAAGCTGACAGTTGGGTTGTTTCACCTCTGAGCGGCACTTTCATTACCACGGCACACCATCTGTTAAATAGTTAAGTCACAAGGACGTAGAAGACCCCGATACAGTTCGCGAAGGGGATCCAATGGAATAGCCATTGGGATATAGACGGTAGCCTCCCGTCAAGGCCATCCAGCGTGTTCTTTAAAGTGCGCAGGGTACGACTCACGACTTAACGTTCCATCCCAAGGACGGCGGTCTTTCCAAAACTAAGAGCAAAAGCCAGTAATTTACCAAGAATAGAAAGAAATATTTCATTCAAAGTCTAACCGTTAGTTGGTGTTCCATAAATTTCTAATACATGGTAAATTTAGAATTCTTTTTCAAGATTTGGGAAAGTTAAAGAAACTTACTACTTGTAATTTATTAAACATTAATTTTTGTAATATTTTCTAGTTTGATAAAGTCTGATCTATTAATTATTTTCTTAGACATGTTGCTCAGTTGGAAGTTTTTTTAATTCTTTTTAAAATGCAATGGTTTATAGGCAGGTGTTTCTATTTTAAGTTTATAAATTCTGCTTAGAAATAAATTTTTGAATAAAATAAATTTCATATAAAAGGAAAAACGTGAATTTTTTTTATGGCGAGGTGAGTGATAACGTATTGATTTTTTATATCGAATTCAATTTTAATGATTTTATTTGTGACTAAAACGAAAAACGTTCATTAATTTATTGTAAATTAGTGGCGTTTCTGGCAACCACGTCAGCACTGCGTTTTTCTCGTAATGGTCTATTAGTCATTACCGAAAATTACCTAAATGAGTATTAATACATGGTGGAATACATGAATAGTTTTTTTACATTATTTTTTGAGTAACTAGATAATGGAATTTTCAATTCGTACGTGAAAATTCAGTGTTGTTCACTGTACGTGAGAGTGTCCACCGAAACCAACCAATCACAGTTTTTGGACTCGAAAGTTTCCTCGGTGGTTCGATCGAAAGGTGCAACAACTTTCCCGAAAAACAGTTTGTTCCATTTCACATCAGTTCTACTTTGAAGGAGAGTTATTCAATTGAATTGAAATCAGCTTTATCTTAATAGTGAACGTTATGTCTGGCAAAGGAAAAGGCGGCAAATGTTTAGGAAAAGGTGGTGCTAAACGGCGCAGAAAAGTTTTACGTGATAATATCCAAGGTATCACGAAGCCTGCTATCCGGCGTTTGGCTAGGCGAGGTGGTGTGAAGAGAATTTCTGGTCTCATCTACGAAGAAACACGAGGTGTTCTCAAAGTATTCCTTGAAAACGTCATCAGAGATGCAGTCACCTATACTGAGCATGCAAAGAGGAAGACGGTGACAGCCATGGATGTTGTGTGTGCTCTAAAACGACAAGGCCGCATCCTGTACGGATTTGAAGACTAGAGAAAAAATAATGCAAAATAAAGAAACCAAAAAAGCCCTTTTCAGGGCTAATAAATAGTGTCTAAAGAATTACCCATCGTACTTGCATTAGCAAATTTATCGTTTTATACGTGAACTCCTAAAGGTAAACCAAGTAGGCTATTTAAATATTTTCTCCAACCGCACATGTCACTGCCAAGAATAATAGTTAGTTTCGTTATACGAAAGTATTCAGTGTGTTAAACTATGTTCTTAATTGGTACACTACACTGTGATAAACAAAATATCTTTTCATAAAACTATTACATATCACGTCTTATAAATTGCCACAATACTGTTCTTTCAACCTATGGAAAGCTACCGGTTGTTCATTAATTTATAATTTATTATGAATAATAAAAGTTTAACGATATTTTTTTCGTACATTTTATTAGGATTTAAAATCAGTGACGAAATTTACCTGTAATATAATTGTAATAAAATTAAGTAAGCTTAATGTTTGGTTACTAAATGTTTCCAGTGGTGAATATTTTCTTTTTCAGTAAGTTACTTACGATGTTTATTTTTCCTACGTGTAGAGTACAAAAAATGTGATTTCACGAAAATTTTTTTGTACGGTAGGGCATTCTTTCTACACAATATGTGGCTCTTAAAAGAGCCTTTTGTTATTGATGTCTTATTTTATAGTTCACTACTTCCCAGTTTTCTTTGGAACAGTTTTCTTCGTAGCATGGCGTTTTTTTAGGTTTAGGTGCTTTCGGTTTGGTCACCTTGGGTTTTTTTGGACTCTTAGCAGGTTTGCTCTTCTTGGCAGCTGAAGGTTTCCTCTCTGCAGCCTTTTTCTTCTTCTCACCGGTTTTTTTGGACTTCGATACCTTTTTCGCAACACTGGAGGTTTTTGTTTTTTTTGCTGTTCCTTCTTTCTTAGTACTTTTGATTTTTACTGGTTTTTCTTTCGTCTTCTGACCAGTAGCACTCAGCTTAAAAGAACCAGTTGCACTTTTACCTTTGGTCTGAGCGAGTTGCCCACTGGCTACTGCTGTCTTGAGATATTTCTTGATAAAGGGAGCTAGACGTTCGACGTCTACCTTGTAGTGAGAGGCAATGTATTTTTTGATAGCCTGCAACGACGATCCACCTCTTTCCTTCAGTGCAGTGATCGCTGAAGTCACCATCTCTGACACCTTAGGATGAGAAGCGGCAATCTTTGATTTTTTCGGCTTTCCGGCAGTTGCCTTGCCCCTCTTTTTAGGTGAAACCGCAGCTGGAACACTGGTCTCTGCAGCTGTATCAGACATTGCTGGGAATTCATTTTAGAGCTTCCGTACAAAAGTTACACGTAAAGTTTAGCTTCCACAACAGAATGATGGAAGGAAAGCGGCTTTTTCGCGATTTCTCAAATTTCTCAATCGGACCTCTCAGTGAGCTGCAACATGCAATTTCGGTTGTGTTCGTTTTTCACCGTTTTCTTAGACTGCTTTATAAAATTTTCCCAGTGTATTATTGTTGTTGAATAATTTAAATGAAATGCTTGACATTTCTATATGTCGTAGTTCTATTGGAATAAAAAAAAGGGGGCCTGTGTTCCAAAAAGAAAAGGCTACTTTCCTGAAAACAGTATGTACAATCCTGCAATTCGACATACCACCAATTACAGTCACTCTAATTAAGTACAAAATAATAAAATGATATATGAAATTTTTCTAAATACAGGCCATGACATATACGCTTGGAATCTATTGATTCAGGGTCGTATTTTAAGATATGTACAGTCGCTCAAAAAAGTATCCGAGCACTATAGGTGATTACAGAATTCTGAAAAAAATATCTGGCAACTTTTTTTTAGAAATTAGTGATCTGGCAACCTTCGTGTACTGTATACGAAGGTTGCCAGATCAATAATTTCTAAAGAAATCGTTGCCATATATTTTTTCTAAATTCTGTAACCAACCATAGTGTTCGGATACTTTTTTGACCGACTGTACAGCATTAAAATAAAGTCATTAACATACGTGGTGAACGGTTTTCTCATACCTACATTACTCTTATAAGTGTAGAAGATAAATTAGAACCGTAAGTTTTCTCTTGGTTTATGTTATGTTCTCTATGAAACTATATTTTTGATATACAGAAAATTATTCATAAACAGGAACATGCATATATATATCTGTGTGTGTGTGCGCGTGCGTGCAGTTGGAAATTGAATGTAATGGGAGTGGGAGGATTTGAGAATAGTGGAAATGATAAGAGAAGGGAAATTATTTCGGGTGTCTTCTAAACCATTCTGGAAATATATGACATGTCTGTTACGAAGCGGAAATGCTACTTGTGTGGTAATGTAGTCATTGGTCGTGCACTGTTCACATTTATCCGAGACTAGTTTTTTTTCTTTTTTCTTCGTTACTTTGGGAATGTTTATAGTTCTTGTAATGCATCCGAGTAGCATCACATGTTGTTTAGTAGAATGTAGGATGTATAATGAGAAAAAAATTATGTATTGAATAGTAATACATTGATTAGTACACCTGATATTATTCTTTGGGTTTTCACACTATATAGCATTGAAATTTTGGAATACTAGAACACTTAACAGAATCTATAATTTTGAATGATGTATCTTTCTTTGGATTGAAGTTACCTCTGTGCACAACGACTCACCTACATATAAATATAAAACTGTTGCAGTTTCAATCAGAAGTAATTTTTGTTGCGTGCATTCGGGAATGATACTCACACTTGACATTTATACGAAACCAAACTGTTTCGTTTTCTTTTTACACGAGTATTAGTGTCTCGCATATGACTCTGTGACGTATGAAGAATACTGTTAAGGAAATGTAAAAGGGAAAAAGATGGTGGTGGTAATTATTGTATGTAGTGGACATCACATTGGTGAAGGTGTAGATATATCAATCAATATTGCAGGCAAGCATGTACATACACAGCATAGTTAACTTGTTTGTGATAAAAAAGGCAATTCAACTGAAAAAAAAGCTGTAATTTCGAGGCATAAATGGAGTCTATGATTGCAACTTCTTGCAACGTCATCTTTAATTGAGTGGTTTAATTATTTCTAGATAACTGCGAGAAGTTTAAAAGTTTTATGGTTCATTTTTGATTGAAAGTTTTTTAATAATAATGATAATATTTATTTGCACAATATTTAATACATAGCTAATACATAGTCAAGTTCCACAAGAGTTAGTGTTTAACTCGCAGGAGTACGATATGAATGTAGTGGATTCAGTGAGAATATTTTGTAGAATTCGGATGCTAGTCATTGAAGGAATGTTTTCATTCTATTTTGCTGGCAATTACAGACATAGCAAAGTTGTATAGTAATGGTAGTAATATAATATAGCATTGAGTGTTCTGTTGTTTTGGAGCAGCTTGATGTGGTAGTGATATATATGAAAAACTGTTTATGGAATGAAGTTGATATGAAATTCAACCATTATTTGAGTAAATGTAAAGAAATTTGCTTTAGTCAATGGTTGTTTGAATAGAAATCACGGGTACTGTGTGAGTGAGATAATATCTTCACTGTCGTAGTCTAATTAGTGTTTAAAGAATGTAGTTGTAGAATGAATCAGTTTAGAGAGATCTAAGAAAAAAAAATTGAATTTGTTGTAAATTGTATTTGTTTTTAAAGTGAATGATTAATTGAGTAATGTGCTATGAATTAATGAAGATGAATGGGTAAGAGAACTTCTGAAATGAAGTATTAGTTTCTATTACATAATAAAATAAATAAATAAATAAATAAATACCCCCTCAAGCAGCTGCTTGCCACAGAGGTCTGGACAGGACCCTATCAGTTTATATGCCATAGTAGAAGGTCTGAGAGGATGGCAGGACCTCAGCCAAAAAACGACACAAACAGCCATGCCTTACCCGGGGCTCGAATCCAGGTCCCTTAGATCAGTAGCCAAGCGCGCTAACCACTCGGCCATGGGACGGCGAATAGCCTTATTAGGGCAACCATTAAAAAGAAAGTGAACCCACTTTGTCCTTTTTCACTGCATGCGTTTCGTTTCCGGATCTCCTGCTACTCTCTCCCGCCACCTTTTCCATTCCGCATCGTCTTTTCCTTTTGCCTGCCTTCTGCATCGCCTTTTGTTCTTTCATTAGCGCCATTCACGTTGCCACCGCGCCACGCACAAATTTCGTTGATTTCGATATCATGCGTCGAAAATGCTGCGATGACATTAGGATTCCACGTAGAGTTGTATGTTAATAAATATAAAACATTTCTAATTAGCGATGGAAACTTTTTGGATAGCCCGGTTTGTTTCACTAAGAACCGGGATTGACAGATGGCAAACAGATTGCTTTAACAAATTATTTATGTCATAGTTTAATAAAATATGCATCAAATAAAGAAATAAAATATTATTTATCAAGCTTAAATTACATATTTTTATAAGATATCTATTAACAAAATTTAAAATGGAATTTTTTATTTTTTTTAAATCGTTTTCTTTTATTGTACTAAAAACAGATATATACGTTCTGGACACTGGAAGGGTTAATAAATCAGGTTTTTGTTTTGAAATTTCATAAAACTGTATACAATTCATATGAGTGTTGCATTTGGTATAAATGCATGCTATAAATGTTCCGATTTTTCATTTTATTTTTACACTGGTCCACATATTGTTCGCTAATCAAAATACTCGTTCAGTGAAGACATTAAATCAAGGGATACATAAGCTAAATTAAACCTTTTTTTTTTTAAATGTTTTTAAAAGATTCCTGTTTATCGGTGAAATATTTAAAAATTTCAACCCATCCACTGCGCGTCAATATTCAGTTTACTATTTTAATTCACGAAAAAAAAGGGAAAAAACCGCCATTTTAGAAAAAAAAAATCTAAAGGTCAGAGCAGTGAAATAAAGGACTGTCCTCTTAAATAAAGGACGTATGATCACCGTACATATAAGATATCATTAAAATATCCTCTTCCTACCTCCGTGACTTAAGAGACGGCTTATTTTTCTAACCACAACTAATCTTCGATTCCCTAGAAGAAAACGTGAAAAATGTCGACGCTACTACGTGCGTTTGACTTCAACAGATTTCATTAACTGTATACTTTCTGAAAGTAATCGTAATAATTCTTTGCCGACGTCTGACAATAACATTGTTGATTTAATTGTTTACCGACTTCGAAGAAAGTGACACATTTCCATATCCGCAACAAAGTTCTCTCTCTTTAAGCTTCCTTTCTCACCATTTCTCGTACCTCGGCGAAGCGAATTAGTGAATATTATAGGAAAGAATAGTATCGAACATAACGTAGCAGTGGGGATCGCCATCAAATAACCAAAGATAATCGAATAACGAAAACTTTCCCTGCCTAGACACGTTAAAGGATAAAATATCCCACGTGTACCGTGTAAGAGCTACGTATTGCCATAAATAAGCAAACTGAAATATGTGTGCGCCTTAATAAAAAATTGGAGAAAACACAGAGATGACGTCAGCAACGCGGTTTCGGTTACTTTCCAGCATAATTTCTATAATGTGAAGAGGAAAAGCATTTTCAGCGTCTCGTGAAAGCCATATAACAAAACTATATTTTGAAATCACAGTTTATTATTCAGTTCAATACATTTTCCAAAACATATTTTCTCCTGAGGTCACTCACAAAACCAATCTCATGGACAAAATAAAAGGTGACATTGCCACAATACCTTAGTAGCCAAATATCTTATTCAATATCATTTGCATTAGATATCTCTCACATCTGTACGACATACGTGTAATATCGATAATAAAAACGTTGGTTGCCGTAATATATAAATGATGAACGCTGGAATATTTAACACGCGAAAAAAAAATATTAAACGCAAAGTTGACATGAAACTTCAAATCACGTTTAGATTTCAGTTTCACTCTTAATAAAATAATCAGTGTATTGCACCGGATAATTATTTCGCATCTTGGCATTTGTAAAATTATCCTATCGTTCTTAACTCTAAAAACGCAAATAACGTAGTTGGAAAAACGCCATTTCCATAGCTACAATTAGGAAGACCCTATTTCGTGTGAATACAAATATTTCGTAGTAAATCTCTTTTTATAGAAAGATAATTGCAACTGTTTATTTCTTCTCTCAATAAATAAGTTTTATCCCACCATTCATTCTAAAACGAATTATTTATTTTATTTATATTATATTTTTTTGTGTTTTACAACCAATTATTCTTCGTAAATTTTATCCGAATGAGATGATACGGAATACGGCATCATAGCGAGTTGGGGAGTGTCCTTTACTGTCTGTTTGTGACAGCCACAACTCATCGGGAAATCAACGTACAGGCTCGAAATTTTCAGAGAATGTTTCAGATTGTGGTCCTGATTGCAGTGCCAAATTTCATGTCGAAAGTCCAACAGCACGCCGTCTACCCTCTGAGGATTTCCCGGCGAGAAGCAAATGTATCAAATGTATGCAAATGACATCAAATGTTTGACGAGAAACATCTATTCCATGGAGACCTTTTCCCATTGATAACGTACTATTCCAGTCCTACGGTGGGAACGCCAATGCTCCCTGAGATATCGGATAAATGCAGCGTGTTTAATCAAGGCCAACTTGATTAAATTTTATTATGCAAATTATGAACAATGACTATTTTTATTTTAGATTCTCACTTTACCCATGTGTTTATAAATAATATATTTACCTTTTTATAATAATCTAAATTGTAATAATTTTACCTTTATTACAATTATTTTTAAAATAAAAGTTTTTTTATTGAATTCACTCTTTTCATGAAAGCAGAATTACCAATAGAAGTAATTAGGGTCTTTAACAGATCGTATGTTATTGATTTTTAGTTCCAAAAAAGGAAAGCAAAAGGGTTTATGGAGTTCCATTCAAGCGTTACACTGTGTGACGTAAGTGAAAAAGAATGTTAAAATTATTCTATAACAGTCGTTTGAAATTTATGAACGCCCCCTGTGTCTTTAACAAATAGTATCTTATTGATTTTTAGTGGTCTTACATTGTAGACCATTGAACTGAAATATTCTATGAGATTTTGCCAATTTTTTATGATTAAACGAAAGTTTAATTCTTCATTAAAGTATATCAGTATTTATAGTGGGAGTTGTTTTCACTTTCATATTAATTTTTCAATGAGTAAAAAATTATCGAAGAAATAAACATTTACTGTTTGTTTTACAAGTAATCGTCTTAAGCATCTAATACACCAATATTTAAACAAAAAATATGAAAAATTCTTCTCTAGTCCACTGCCTGATATAAGAATTAATCTATAGGTGTGAAGCGATGGAATTTAAACTGACAATATACGAGTATATTTTCAGCTTTGTATGTAAAATTGCTCAGTGGATAAATGTGATATTTAAAATTTTCACTTTTTTAAATGTGTAAAACACAATAATTCGAATTTGGTCATTAGAGGGCGATCATCCCTCAAGACAATCTGAAGAATGTCAATTGCAGGTTACAAGCATAAGTATGAAAGTTTCAATGATCTTTATCCCAGAGAGATATTATATATGACGCACAAATAATAAATGTTTAGAAATGCGACCATAGTTCCAATGGCTAGGATATCTGACGAACTTATTAGTTTAAAAACTAACGTAATCCATCACTACTTTGTTTACGACTTAAGCAAAATGTCTCAATTCGTGATGAAAGACGATATTGTCTCACAATTAATATTTGGTATTTATTTTTTATTCTTGAAAAAATTTCAGAAATGAAAATAATATAAATTTATAAGTGGTGTAATATAATTGTACAAATGTTTTAAAGGGAACTGAAAAGCTGTTTAGATTACAGAATATTATAAAATCACATTTCATTCAACTAAATAAAAATATCGACTCCGTTTAGGAACAAGTTCTTGGATTGCAAAGATCAATTTACAAAATAAAGTTACCTTCATTTTATCTTGTCATATATATACAAAGAACGTTTTAGGAGACTGGCTTAATACGGTCGGCTAATTAATCTGCTTTTTTGATAACTCATCGACACTACGTTTCAGTAATCGAGCCCATATTCATAGCCGTAGCTCAGGACAGAATATCTGGGGAACTATATTGCCGTCTGGTTGGAGCTCCGTAGCCCATGGCTGCTTGAGGATTCTGTATGTATGTACGTATGTATTTATGTATGTATCCCAAGAATTTTTTTTCGGGGAAGGGGTGGTCCGAGAATTTAGTCTCGTGGGGGCGGAGGGTTTCGAGAATAATTTAGTTTCAAGAGGTAAGACTTGAGTAATAATATTCCACCGAATACGAAAAGTTAAAATGCTATTTTATATGGCATGATATTTCTTAGTGTTTTTCAATGTGTTTTAATTCGGACATAAAATGTGGTGCTAGAATAAATTTATGCAAAGAAAAATGTTTTGGATTTCAAAGCAAGTAGACAATTTTCAGATTTCGTATAAGACGACCGAATTTTTAAGGTGGCCCTGTCTCTTCCCTGGGTATATCACTGTGTGTATGTATGTATGTATGTATGTATATAATGGCCGTAATGTATGCCAGTAAATGGTAGCTAGGCGTAAACTGGAAGGAGAGCTGTGTACCAATCCCTAGTGATGATCCACAGAACCGGCCAGGTCTAGCACCTAATGTGCGACCCCTCCTTCTCGTGGTGCAGGCCGTTAGTACCTTTCAAAAGAGATATTTCTTTTGGAAGGGAACGGAAGGGGAGGGCTGCCAGTTCAGTATGGCCTACTGATCTGGTCATCTATGGCCACTTTTTTCTTTTTTTTCAACCCTGCTGAGGAGTGGTCAACTTCACAGGGTCCTGGTGCTGACCATTTATACCTACTAGACTGGACTTGTTTATGGATTTGAGCTTGATTATGGATCCTGGACCTGTAAAAGTGTTGTGCTAGGGTTAAAAAAGTGCACTGGTGGGCCTCTGTTGAGGGAGAGTCTGCTGCTGTGTTTTCTGTTTACTTCTGGGTTGCCAGCTCTAAGTGAACAGAGGCATGGGATACTTTATATCAGCTGGTGGATAATCCCAATCAGAGGCCATCGCAGGTACCTGAACCTTACTTAGCTAGTTGGGCATCGTCAAGCCTAAACTGGAGTAATGTGTCTCAGGCAGGCCATATGGCTCTTGAAAAATTCCACTTGAAAAGGTGGTGCCTGAAGTTCCTACCAGCATTGGTGACTTAAGCTTTTAGCGGAGGAGGAAAAGGTCTTTGCCCCATGCCTGCGATCAGGGGGCTGTTTGATATTGTTGGCCCTACCAATCTCAATAAACCTAATTTCTTTAAAAATCCTACTAATCATTTTCTCTCTGCAGGAACGTGGAACGTGAGGACATTACATAGAGATTATTCTCTTGATGTCCTCATGAAGGAATTCCAGCGCTATAACCTAGATATTCTAGGCTTGCAAGAGACCAGATGGACAGGTAAAGGTGAGATACTTAAAAATAACTTTAAATTTCTCTTTACAGGGAGGGAGGATGGAAAGCATCACCAAGGCGTGGGTCTGCTGCTCAGCAGACATGCTAGTGATGCACTTCTAGGATATGAGTGCATTAATGAAAGGTTTCTTACAGCAAAATTTCAGACAAGCATTAAAGACTTGAATGTTATCTGCTGTTATGCCCCCACTGATGAGGATGAGAAGGATAGGTTTTACGGACAACTTCAGGATATTTTGAATTCTGTCAAGGAAGGAGATATTACCCTTGTTCTTGGTGACTTCAATGCCAAAGTTAGTACCGACTCTGACCTTTGGGGAGGAGTAATAGGCCCTTTTGGTATTGGTAGCTGCAATGGCAATGGGCAACGTCTCCTACAGGTAAGTAAACTCAATGGATTCAGAGTAACTAACACTTATTACAAACACCTCGACATACATAAGTACACATGGGTTTCACCTGATGGGCTACATAGGAATATGATTGATTATATATTAATTAATAGCAAATGGGCTAGTTCTGTTAGAAATACCAGGGCAAATAGGGGAGCTGAAATTGGATCTGACCATTACCTTGTTAAAAGTGTCTTGCAACTTAAACTTAAAAAGTATTGTGCTAGGCTTAAAAAATTTACCTTTAATACTGAAGCTCTGAAAGACCCAGTTATAGCTAAAGCTTACCATGATAGGTTAATTAGTCATTATGACAGTCATGGTTTGCTTAATACTGAAGTTGAGGAAGAATGGGGCCATTTTAAACAGGCTTTTTTGGAAACTAACAGTACTCTTTTAGGAAAAAAGGAGCAGAGGAGGCAGAATTATTTAAGTGATAAAGCACTTGAGCTTATTTCAGAAAGAAGGAACTGCAGGAATGTCCTTAATCAGTACCCTACTAGTCCTAATAGAAAGCATTACAAAGAACTTAATAAACGTATAAAGGATCAGTTAGCTACCGATAAGAATCTTTGGCTTGATGGCCTGGCTGACAAAGCTGAGGAAGCACTTAGACAGCACAACAGCAGAGAGCTATACCAGATAATAAATGTTTTATGTGGTAGAAAACAAACTAGTATACAGGGATTGAAGGATAAACAAGATAAGGTTGTAGAAGGTGAGGATTCTGTCATGGCTAGGTGGGCTGAGCATTTCAGTGATGTTCTAAACAATGTGGTTAATTCTACTCCCATTGTTTGCAATGGTGATAGATGCATTGTTGGCTTTAATGTTGGCCCTATAACACAATCTGAAGTTAGTTTGGCTATTTCTAAACTTAAACTTCATAAATCCCCAGGGGTGGATGAAATTACTACGGAAATGCTTAGAGCTGAGAATGTTTCAGTTACCACTTGGATGACTGAAATTTTGAATAACGTTTATGATAAAGGCATGGTTCCTAAAGATTTTACCAGAGCTATTATTATCCCTATTTTCAAAAAAGGTGATCGCAGTTCTTGTGATAACTATAGGGGTATCAGCCTACTCTCTGTTCCAGGTAAAGTTCTTTCCATGATTGTGCTTAATAGAATTAAGAATCTGGTTGACAGGCAATTGCGTGATGAGCAATGTGGATTCAGAAGTGGTAGGGGATGTGTAGATCAAATATTTTCATTTATGCAGATTCTTGAGAAATGTTTAGAGTTTCAGAAACCTTTGGTTGCTAGCTTTGTTGATTTCAAAAAGGCTTTCGACTCTGTTGATCGTCATAATTTGTGGTTGATTGTGAGATCATATGGTATACCAGGCAAGTTAGTTAACATAATGAAAGCTCTCTATAATAACACTGAGTCATGTGTGAGAGTTGGTAAGTCTTGTAACAATTGGTTTAGCATCACTTCTGGTGTTCGACAAGGCTGCATTTTGTCTCCTTTTCTCTTTAGTTTGGTTGTTGATTATGTTATGCGAAATTCGCTTCAAGGGAAAGCTTTTGGCCTTAAATGGGCTGGAGATACGAAAATGTCTGATTTAAATTATGCCGATGATTTAGCCCTTTTGGCAAATGATGTTGATGAGATGAACTCTTTCATTCGAGCTGTTGATGAGACTGGTAGTAGAGTAGGTTTGGTTATAAACAGAGAGAAAACTAAAGTGATGAAAATTGGTCAGGCAGGTTGTGATTCAGTTAATCTGAATGATTGCAGTCTTGAGCAGGTGTCACAGTTTAATTATCTTGGGAGCTATGTAACAGATAACGGTGATGTGCGGCATGAGATTAACAGACGAATAGGGATTGCTGCCGGGACTTTTAAGAATCTATGGAGAGTGTGGAGAAATAGTCGTATACACCTAAAGACTAAAATTACGCTGTATAATAGTTTGGTTCTTTCTAGGGTTAGTTATGGTAGTGAAACTTGGACACTTTGTAAACAAGATAGCAGGAAACTAGATGCTTTTGATTCCAGATGCTTACGCAGTATCTTGGGCATTAGGTGGTTCAACTTTGTAACTAATGATGAGGTTAGGCAAAGGAGTTTGCAACCTCCTTTAAGCAGCATATTCTGCAGAGCGAGACTCCGTTGGTTTGGCCATGTTGCCCGTATGGATAATTATACATTGGCGAATAGGGTTATGAACAGTGTGTCTAAAGGCCTCAGAAAGAGGGGGAGACCTAGGATGCGGTGAACAGACAATGTCAAACAGGACCTTGTTAGAATTAGTGTGCAGTGGCCGAATGCAGCAGATGAAGCTCAGGACAGATATGCTTGGAGAACTAAATTGTATGGTCTGATTGGACCTCCGTAGTCCATGGCTGCTTGATGATGATGATGATGATGATGATGATGATGATGATGATGATGATGATGATGGTGGTGGTGGTGGTGGTGGTGGTGGTGGTGGTGGTGGTGGTGGTGGTGGTGGTGATGATGATGATGATGATGGAGTATTACTGAATCTCAAAGTTAAGGATTAAGATTGCAGTACCGATCTAAGGAAATAGTTTCCGCATTTCTTCAGGGCAAACAATGATAAATATGCTAAGAAAACCTATTCTCCTTACAAGATAACTATTGCACTCCCTGAAAAATATTACTGATGTAGTCTAAATTTTACGAAATTTTGTATTGTACCAAAAAATTGTTTAAGGCAAATTTAAAAAGGATATAATAATATTACTTGAAAAATTGAGGATGATACATACTCTTTCACGATTCATGAAAATAATGAAATAGCATATTTTGCAAACATTGCAATATGTGCTAATTAGGTCATTTAGGAAAAAAAGGTTTGATACATCACTTTAGAAAAAGACAATTTTTCGGAATTTAGTAAAAGTCCACAATGGGAAGAAATATTTTTTCCATAAATTATCTTTTATTCTATTTTTTTATTCTTGATTTGATGTCAAAAATGCTGGAGACCGTTTTGTACGAAGCAGAGTATTGAATGCTTAATGGATTGTTTTGCTGTAGACTGCTAAAGTGGTAGTGATATGAATGGTTTGATTATTAAATAATTAATCATTCTGGAAAAAATAAAAAAAATTAAATTTTTAAACTGATATAACTAAAGAAATGATAAATGTCATATTGCTTTTGGTGTATCGGTAAATAGCCTTACGCTTATAACATTAGATTGGCTTTAAATATTAAAAAATAAAGGGTGAAAGATGCTAATATACAGCTGAATTCATTTCTAATCAGTCCATGTATTGTTTGGAAAATTATATGCAATAATTAAGTTCAGCACTATTATAAATTTCCAAAAAAAATATAATTCCCGTGTTTCGTTCCAGAAACGGAGAGCCTCTTTACACTACGTCACACACTGTCGTTGTCACATGACATATGGCCTTCTTCGTAGAAAGGGCTTTGTATGATGGCACAACCATTTTCGTAAACACCCAAGCAAAAAAAGTAACGAGGGAAAAATTCAATTTGCGAAAAAAATACTAAAAACTACCACTTGTTTTATATAAGAGTGAAATAAAAATATTTATCTTTCGTTTAATGAGCATTAAATAAAAAAAAATAAATACTCCCTCAAGCAGCTGCTTGCCACAGAGGTCTGACAGGAGCCTGTCTGTTTATATGCCACAGTAGGATATCTGAGAGGATGGCAGGACCTCAGCAGAAAAACGAAACACGCATCCATGCCTAATACCGGGGCTCGAACCCAGGTCCCTTAGATCAGTAGCCAGGCGTGCTAACCACTCGGCCACGGGACGGCTAATCAGTATTTCAATAGTTATAATTCACAAATGATATATTACGGATGTACTCAATGGTATGTCCAAGATTTAGGAAAAAGAGAATTTTTTGCGAAATATACAAATGACTATCCTTCTGCATCTATTGGATGTCTCAATACTGAAATGTGCAATTGTATCATCACTATAGTTTCGTATAATATTCTCGGATTAATTTAGTCTTTAAAATGCCTATTAATTGGAAGTTTCAATCTGTATAACTATACATATCAGATTCAACCTCTATGCGTCAAATGATAGGTAACGTTTAAACAAAATATAAATTAATTTTGGTAAAAAGCATTTGTCCAAATTTCGTTTTTGAGCAAACCAATACATATAGTCGAAATAAGTTATGAATATCTTGAACCAAATGGGCTCATCTTAGTGTTGCCAACTTTACATTACAGGAAAAGCAGACTTTTCGTTTGAGGGAGATTTCTCTCTCTCTTTTTTTACTCCTTTCTATCAAATGTTTAGGGGAAACGTATATAAATAAATATGCAAAACTGTTTTACAGATTTTATCAGACTAAATACAAACACCCTTCACTCCCAAAATTTGAATCTATCAGCCATTGTTATTAAGCATGATCATTTCCAGAAATATTCTATCACACAATCGATTAATGGCTTAAAACTTGGGTTCTAATACACTAACGTGTTCAGTATATCCTCCTCCTCCTCCTCCTCCTCAAGCAGCCATGGGCTACGGAGGTCCAACCAGACCGGGCAATTTAGTTCTCCAAGCAAGTCTATCCTGAGCTACATGTACTGCATCTGGCCACTGCACACCAATTCTAACAAGGTCCTGTTTGACATTGTCTGCCCACAGCATCCTAGGTCTCCCCTTCTTTCTGAGGCCTTTAGGCACACTGTTCATAACCCTATTCGCCAATCTATAATTATTCATACGGGCAACATGGCCAAACCAACGGAGTCTCGCTCTGCAGAATATGCTGCTTAAAGGAGGTTGCAAACTCCTTTGCCTAACCTCATCATTAGTTACAAAGTTCAACCACCTAATGCCCAAGATACTGCGTAAGCATCTGGAATCAAAAGCATCTAGTTTCCTGCTATCTTGTTTACAAAGTGTCCAAGTTTCACTACCATAACTAACCCTAGAAAGAACCAAACTATTATACAGCGTAATTTTAGTCTTTAGGTGTATACGACTATTTCTCCACACTCTCCATAGATTCTTAAAAGTCCCGGCAGCAATCCCTATTCGTCTGTTAATCTCATGCCGCACATCACCATTATCAGTTACATAGCTCCCAAGATAATTAAACTGTGACACCTGCTCAAGATTGCAACCATTCAGATTAACTGAATCGCAGCCTGCCTGACCAATTTTCATCACTTTAGATTTCTCTCTGTTTATAACCAAACCTACTCTACTACCAGTCTCATCAACAGCTCGAATGGAAGAGTTCATCTCATCAACATCATTTGCCAAAAGGGCTAAATCATCAGCATAATCAAAATCAGAAATATTCGAATCTCCAGCCCATTTAAGGCCAAAATCTTTCCCTTGAAGTGAATTTCGCATAACATAATCAATAACCAAGCTAAAGAGAAAAGGAGACAAAATACACCCTTCTCGAACACCAGAAGTAATGCAAAACCAATTGCTACAAGACTTATCAACTCTCACACACGACTCAGTGTTATTATAGAGAGCTTTCATAACGTTAACTAACTTGTCTGGTTATACCATATGATCTCACAATCAATCACAAATTATGACGATCAACAGAGTCGAAAGCCTTTTTGAAATCAACAAAGCTAGCAACCAAAGGTTTCTGAAATTCTAAACATTTCTCAAGAATCTGCCTAAGTGAAAATATCTGATCCACACATCCCCTACCACTTCTGAATCCACATTGCTCATCACGCAATTGCCTGTCAACCAGATTCTTAATTCTATTAAGCACAATCATGGAAAGAACTTTACCTGGAACAGAGAGTAAGCTAATACCCCTACAGTTATCACAAGAACTGCGATCACCTTTTTTGAAAATAGGGATAACAATAGCTCTGGTAAAATCCTTAGGAACCATGTCTTTATCATAAAAGATATTCAGAATTTCAGTCATCCAAGTGGTAACCGAAATATTTCCAGCTCTAAGCATTTCTGTAGTAATTTCATCTACCCCTGGGGATTTATGAAGTTTAAGTTTAGAAACAGCCGAAATAACTTCGAATTGTGTTATAGGGCCAACATTAAAGCCACCAATCCATCTATCATCATTGCAAACAATGGGAATAGAACTAACCGCATTGTTCAGAACATCACTGAAATGCTCAGCCCAACTAGCCATGACAGAATCCTCACCTTCTATAACCTTACCTTTTTATCCTTCAATCCCTGTATACCTGTCCGTTTTCTACCACACAAAACGTTAACTATCTGGTACAGCTCTCTGCTGTTGTGCTGTCTAACTGCTTCTTCGGCTTTGTCAGCCAAAGCATCAAACCAAAGATTCTTATCAGCAGCTAACTGATCTTTTACACGTTTATTAAGTTCTCTGTAATGCTTTCTATTAGGACTATTAGGGTATTGATTAAGGACATTCCTGCAGTTCTTTCTTTCCGAAATAAGCTCAAGTGCCTTATCACTCAGACAATTCTGTCTCTTCTGCTCCTTTTTTTCCTAAAAAAGTACTGTTAGTGTCCAAAAAAGCCTGTTTAAAATGATCCCATTATTCCTCAACTTCAGTGGTAAGCATACCATGACTGTCATAATGACTAATATCATGGTAAGCTTTGGCTATAACTGGGTCTTTCAGAGCTTCAGTATTAAAAGCAAATTTTTTAACCCTAGCACAACACTTTTTAAGTTTAAGTTGCAAGACACTTTTAACTAGGTAATGGTCAGATCCAATTTCAGCTCCCCTATATGTCCTGGTATTTCTAACAGAACTAGCCCATGTGCTGTTAATTAATATATAATCAATCATATTCCTATGCAGCCCATCAGGTTAAACCCATGTGTACTTATGTCGCGGTGTTTGTAATAGGTGTTAGTTTTTCTGAATCCATTGAGTATACTTACGTGTAGGAGACGTTGCCCATTGCCATTGCAGCTACCAATACCAAAAGGGCCTATTACACCTCACCAAAGGTCAGAGTCAGTACCAACTTTGGCATTGAAGTCACCAAGAACAAGGGTAATATCTCCTTTCTTGACAGAATTCAAAATATCCTGAAGTTGTTCATAAAACCTATCCTTCTCATCCTCATCGCCATTCTCAGTGGAGGCATAACAGCAAATAACATTCAGGTCTTTAACGCTTGTCTGAAATTTTGCTGTAAGAAACCTTTCATTAATGCACTCATATCCTAGAAGAGCATCACTAGCATGTCTGCTGAGCAGCAGACCCACGCCTTGGTGATGCTTATTGTCGTCCCTCCCTGAAAAGAGAAATTTAAGATTATTTTTAAGAATCTGACCTTTATCTGTCCATCTGGTCTCTTGCAAGCCGAGAATATCTAAATTATAATGGTGGAATTCTTGTGTGAGAAAATCAAGAGAAAAAAATCTGTGGAGAGTCCTCACATTCCAACTACCTATGGAGAGAAAATGGTTAGTAGGATGTTTAAAGAAACTATGTTTATTGAGAGAGGGAATGCCGACATTATCAAACAGCCCCCTAATCGCAGACATGGGGCAAAGATCCGTTCCCCCACCACTAAAGGCTGAAGCCATCTACACTGAAAGACTTCCTCCAATGTAGAATTTGACGATGCCAATAGAAGCAAAGAGTTCAGGTGCCTGCGATGACCTCTGCTCAGGATTATCCACCAGCTGATAAACATATCCTGTGAATCTATTCACTTGTGGCTGTCAACCCACAAACAAACAGAAAACACAGCGGAAGATTTTCCCTCCACAGAAGCCCACCAGTTCAGCAAATTCAGGATCCATAATCAAGCTCAGAGCCATATATCTGTCCAGTCCAGTGGGTTTATATGGTCAGCACCAGGACCCTGTGTGGTTGACCACTCCTCAGCAGGGTAGAACCGCAAACACTTCACGAATATTATTTAACTTGATTTAGCTGATGCTTTTCGACCAGCAGAGTTGTGGATTACAGAAGGACAGGCCGACGGAATTTATCAACCGCACGGGCCTTGCCTATGGCTGCTTATTATGCTGAAATCTGTTCGCGATAGGCAAAGCTCTGATAACTACAAATCCTCAAAAAAGGATGACTTCTTCGCCATATTTTAATAGCTAACGCGGCAAATGGAACAGCGAGAAAAGCGTCGGACGATTTTAATAATAGGCGAATGACATCTGACAGTGACGATTGAGAATGCATTGTTTGCAGAATCGCAAGGAAGTGATATTTCCATTGTTTCGTATTCCCAACAGAGGAGTTTGTTTACTCTTCCGCACTTAGGTTTTTCGATACCTTCTATGCCAAATTTACTACAAATTATTCTTTTAATCTAGTACCTCTTTCAAAAGTTTTTCAGATGCACCGTGAGTTTCTTAAATATCTCTTTTCGGGGAGGAAAGACAATAAACATCAGCAAGGCGTTGGTCTGCTTTTCAGCAGATACGCTACTGATGCTCTTCTAGGATAAGAGTGCATTAATGAAAGGTTGTTTACAGCAAAATTACAGATAAGCGTTAAGGATTTCAATATTATCTACTGTTATGCCCCCACTGAGAATGCCGATGAGGATGAAAAAAAAGGTTTTTATAGACTCCACACTGTCTCCCACACACGGATCCTCATACGAGCTTCCATTTCAAAGGAAATTCGTAATTCTTTGCTGTCCGAACATGTACTAACTAGTAAATTTCTTCTATTTTGAGGGGAAAGAAAACGAAGGTTGTTAGTTTTATGGACAGCAGCATTACCTACTTAAAGAGTTTTCATGTGACATGGAACTTGTTCCGTTCGGGCCTCACGTTCCTGATATTTAACATAAACTGGGCAGCATGTAGAATAAGAAATAAACTTTTTTTATTTTTTTTTGTGTGGGGGGGGGGGGCTTTTATTTCTTGCATAGGTCAACCATGAGTTAACTGATAATTTTTGATATTAACTATTATGGAAATACTTAAGGAAGGTTTTCAGCGTAAGAACTAATTTTTTTTTCAAATTAAAACTTACCGATCTGTTTTTAAAGAAAATAATTTTAATTTTTATTTTTGAAACTTGAACGTGCCTGTAATCATGTCTTGAATGTGCCGCCCAGCCTGTTCTTTAACATTGGGTCGTTTCACCTCTGAGCGGGAAGTTTTTTTGCACTCCATGGGCTAAATGGGTAGGTCACATGGACCCCGAAGGTCAGAGAAGGTTGGGGGAGGGGACCCACTGGAACAGCTGTTGGGAGACAGATGATAGCCTCCCGTCAAGGTCATCCAGCGTGTTCTTTAACGTGCACAGCGTATGGCTCTCCCGCACAGGGGGCCACGTCTTAACGTCCCATCCTACGGACGGCGTCCTTTCCAAGCCCATCGGTGTCCCCTACTGACCGTGGGCAGGGCGGGGAATTTTACGGAGATAAATCTCAACGCTGACCCAGCTGGGACTCGAACCTGGGAACTACAGATTACGAGCCTGGCGCGATACCGACTGAGCCACCCCGCAAAATATTAGAAAATTTATCTACTGTGTGAATTGGAGTCTTACTTGCAAGTTCTGTAACTTCTAACATATTCATTTAATGAAAAAATATTACTAAAAATAAATTCAAGATCATAATCTTATCCATTTAAATCTCGATTTTCAACAGCATTCGTCAAGTATTTAAGGAATTATGGAAGCCAGAATATTTCACAACAGTTATGGGTCATAAGAATTTATTTCAGATATTAATTAATACTTAATAAATATTTCTTCAAATCACTTAATAAAATATAAATTTTAAAAGTTTCATAACGATTTTTTCGATGTTAAAATAATTATGAATGATTTTTATGAAACAAAATAATTTATTATTAAATTTTCCAGCGGCCATAACTCTTTAATTACTGAACGAATATTGATAATAAATCGAGAATTTCAATAAATTAGATTTAATTTCAGTCCCAGTTTTTCATTAAATGCATCAAATGCGTATATATAAAATCTGAGTTTGGTGTTAATCGGCAACCTAGACAGCAGTAACATCCTGACAAAGTGGAGACAACTATCCTTCTGCAGAGACGAGCGGCTCGAAAAGGATCTAGCCCTGACGGGTCTACAATTACCAATCTACAATCTTTATCCTCATCACGTTTCTCTATTAAATGCACATTTTAGATGTTATAGAGCAGAGACGACCAAACGGTGAATGGAGTAGCTGCCAGTTTTAGATGGAAAAGATTTTAATTAATGTAACAATGTCACTTTGGTATGTTTGATGCTAAATTGTTATTTTATACTTAGTTGGTCAAGCAGTGTTAAATCATTATTATGACT
Organism: Ryuthela nishihirai; assembly: GCA_038380435.1. NCBI lineage: Eukaryota > Metazoa > Arthropoda > Arachnida > Araneae > Heptathelidae > Ryuthela > Ryuthela nishihirai. The sequence continues at coordinate 407,644 of JAWZYU010000137.1, read as the reverse complement.
TATGTACTATGGTCGATAGCGAAAGATTTTCTGTCTTAATAGTCGGGGCGGGTGTGGCTCAGTCGGTAGCGCGCCAGGCTCGTAATCTGTGGTTCCCAGGTTCGAGTCCCAGCTGGGTTAGCGTTGAGATTTATCTCCGCAAAATTCCCCGCCCTGCCCACGGTCAGTAGGGGAAACCAATGGGATTGGAGAGGCCGCCGTCCTTCGGATGGGACGTTAAGCCGTCCTTCGGATGGGACGTTAAGAACACGCTGGATGGCCTTGACGGGAGGCTACCATCTGTCTCCCAACAGCTGTTCCAGTGGGTCCCCTCCCCCAACCTTCTCTGAGACTTCGGGGTCCATGTGACCTGGCCATTTAGCCCATTGTGTGCAAAAAAGTGCCGCTCAGCGGTAAAACAACCCAACCCAACTACAACAAAATATATGTTGGAAAGGTACTGAATTCCTTTCCGTTACGCTGTCAACGGCAGTAATATGAACAAAAATACACCATTGCTAGTAACCTCGTCCTTTCATTTACGTCATGTTTAATTTTTCTTTACCCGGTAAAGCAATAGTTATTTCCGGTGTTCCACTTTCTCACTTTCTCCTCTGTTTATAAATCGAACACTTATCCTGTTCAAAGAAAATTGCGTGGAGGGCAAAACTAATTAATAATAGGTGTGAATGCCTAGGTTGCACCTGCGCAGAGGGCAGTATTAATGTACGCAATTCAAACTTTAATACCTCAAGAATTAACAAGTAAAATAATTACTTCGCTTACAATATTACAAATTAAATTCTAAGTCTTAAACTTTCAGAGTCGTAGATACTTTACTCAATATTTCAATCCGTTTTCGCTTAGCAACCCTCCCTCTCTTTCAGTATGGGACACTGCATAGCTACGAAAGGCCGCCGTCCGTCGTACGGCACTCAAACACGTGAGCCCATGTGCGTAACTCGTAGCTTGGGTTGGGTTGTTTTACCTCTGAGGTCTGGTTGTTTTGCCCATAATCAAATTATTATTATATGAGTTGGGTTGTTTTACTTCTGAGGGACACTTTTTTGCACACCATGGCTAAATGGCCAGGTCACATGGACCCCAAAGGCTCAGAGAAGGTCGGGGGAGGGGACCCACTGGAAGAACTGTTGGGAGACAAATGGTAGCCTCCCGTCAAGGCCATCCAGCGTGTTCATTAACGTGCACAGGGTATGGCTCTCCCACACACGGGACCACGGCTTAACGTCCCATCCGACGGACGGCGGCCTTTCCAAGCCCATCGGTGTCCCCTACTGACCGTGGGCAGGGCGGGGAATTTTGCAGAGATAAATCTCAACGCTGACTCAGCTGGGACTCGAAAATGGGAACTACAGATTACGAGCCTGGCGCGCTACCGACTGAGCCACTCCCGTCCCAAACCTAACTCGTAGCCTCCTGCTAAGTCCATCCAACGTGTTATTTAACGTGCACAGGGTATGGCTGTGCTGTACACGTAACCGCGGCTTAACTTTTCACGGTGGACTTTCTAAGCTCACCAGTGAACCCTATAACACTGCTGGTGGGCAGCTTTTATCTTTACACTTCCCAGCTGGGACTAGGAAGTTCAGATTACGAGTCTAGATGCGCTAACGACTAAGAAAACCTTGCCCCATTTATTCACTTAACTCATGTTTTAAGGTAGCACACGACATAGCGCGAGGTTTTATTTTCAGATATAAATCTTTATGGTCGACCCCGGTGACAATTCCTATCGGCGGTCAATATGGAGGGCGGAGATTTGGAGGTGGGGGAGAGATATCTCGATGCTTTTCATACGATCTCCCTTTTCACACCTAAACTCGCAAAATTTTAGTGTTGCGTTCGAAGGTGTAGTAATTTTTCAATATCTTCTATTTTAACGGGGGGCGGGGGTGCTCGATCGGTAGCGCGCCACGCTCGTAATCTGTAGTTCCCAGGTTCGAGTCACAACTGCGTCAGCGTTGTGATTCATCTCCGCAAAATTCCCCTCCCTGCCCACGGTCAGTAGGGGACACCGATGGGCTTGGAAAGGCCGCCGTCCGTCGGATGGGACGTTAAGCCGTGGCACCGTGTGTGGGAGAGCCATACCCTGTGCACGTTAAAGAACACGCTGGATGGCCTTGACGGGAGGATACCATCTGTCTCCCAACAGCTGTTCCAGTGGGTTCCCTCCCCCAACCTTCTCTGAGCCTTCGGGGTCCATGTGACCTGGCCATTTAACCCATGGTGTGCAAAAAAGTGCCGCTCAGAGGTAAAACAACCCAACCCAACTCGTCTGACATACAACTTGTTAGAATCGGCCTTCGCGTTACTAACATATAACCTGGGCCGCATATACAAAAACATAAAAATGGGAGGACGGGGGTTATATCATTTCGCCCTCCGTTTCATGGGTGTTTAAAAATACAGTTTGGATTGGGTTTTACTTCTGAGCGGCACGTTTTTTGCCCACCATGGTAAATGGCCAGGTGACAAAGACCCTGAAGCTGAAGGCTCAGAGAAGGTTGCGGGAGGGGAAACACGAACCCCTGTTGGGTAAAAGATGGTAGCCTCCCGTCCAACCATCGAGTGTGTTATTTAATGTGGTCGGGGTATAGCTCTAAGGCACCCGAGGCTACGACTTAACGTCCCATCTTATGGACGGCGCAATTTCCATAAAAATAATTTAGGAATATGCATGTAATATAAATAAGGTTATTAATATTGTTGACTCTACTCTTACTAGCATTCTGGGGGACGGAAGGTTATCCTCTGCTCCTTTCTTCATTAGAACAATCATCCACAGGTTTACTGTGGTGTGGGAGTAATCCACATGTCACAATTATCCCTCCCTTTGCGGGAACAATCATTTTTATCTTTTCGCTTTCGACGGCAGATGTGTTTCATTTATAGATTACTAGCTGAAAGTACCTGGCGTTGCCCGGGTGTTACTTTTAATCTGTATATTCTTATTTCCGCTGCAGTAAAGGTAAATGTTGTAAATCCGCCCCCCCCCCCCCCCCCGACAGTTTAACATGGATTTTCAACAGGAAGAAATTGACGACAGCGAGCTCTCAAATATTTTATGTTGAAGCTATCGATATCTTTATTATCCGTTATTACAGAATTTGCCGCCCTATGGCTCCCGTGATATTCGACCGCACGGTCGAAATTCCTCGCATAGCGTCTCCCCTGTGCCCTAGTGATTGGTTTAAAAATCAGGTTCCCACTTGTCCCGTGGCTTCGTTTCTACACAAATTGTGACATGTCGTGTCTCACTTTTAATCCCCCCCCCCGCCGTAATTTTATCACAGTTTGAATGCGAAGAATTTCCCGGTGTTGCAAAGGTCATTGCTAACTCGGCGCGCGCTCTCAGCCCTTGACAAACAAACGAGATATTTCGTCAGATTTTGACATTCTGTAATTCCCGACATACCTCACGAAAAGGTCCCAAATTTCGTTCGCGGGTTCTCTCTGCCCGATCACATTTTTGGTTAGAAAATCAGGTCCCTAGCTACAATGAAATGTCTAAATAATGATTTTAGAAGTGGGGGGAATCTGGCAACGGCATCATTTTTGCGGCCGAAGGGTTAAATGCTATTTTAACTCTTCACACTTGGGAAACAGAAAATGGCAACAGTAAATTTGACACCGATTCTCGTTTCCCGTAGGAATAGCATGGTAAATATTCTTGTTCCCAGCAAGCTCCCCTCTTGGACCTTCGACCTGAAATTTCGCACTGCAATCCGGACCACCACCTGAAACATTCTCTCAACATTTCGAGCATGTACGTTGATTTCCCGATGAGTTATGGTGCCACAGACAGACAGACAGACATACACTAAATGACACTCCCCAATTCGCTAAGTTATGACGCCGTATTCCGTATCATCTCATTCGGATAAAATTTACGAACAATAATTGGCTTTAAAACACAAAAAAATACCCTTGATAATTAATAGACATTAGAAAATCTATTTTATTTTACTACTTCAACTGATGCAGTATTTAATTAGTAACGCAAGTTCAGATGTTTAACAGGAGCGATATCTGTTTATTTAGTCTGAAACCCTAACAGAAACAAGTTTATCGGAAGGCAGAATGGAATAATCTACATTTCTTTGGGCAGAGCGATAAATATGTTTCGGTTTCCATTACTATTTAAATAAGGAACTCATAAAGAATAGTCAGCGTTGAGATTTCTCCGCAAAACTCCCCGCCCTTCCCACGGTCAGTAGTGGACACCGATAGCCTTCGAAAGGCCGACGTCCGTCGGATGGGACGTTAAACCGTGTCTCCGTGTGCGGGAGAGCCACACCCTGTGCACGTTAAAGAACACGCTGGGTGATTCTGAAGGTAGGCTACCATCTGTGTACCAACAGCTGTTGCAGTGAGTCCCCTCCAACAACTTTCTCTGAGCCTTCGGGTTCCTTGTGACCTTGTCATTTAACCCACTGTGGGCAAAAAAAGTGCCGCTCAGAGGTCCTTTACACATATGTAATTATTCTTCTTTGTCACTTTTTTTTACTATTCAATTGTTCGGTTCCGGTCATATCTAATATCTATATAGTTCTCACATCTGTTGAAATAAATAGTAACGAAAAATGTAACAAAAAAAAGTCTTTTTTATTTTTTGAATTTGTCTAAAATTTAATTATAAGCTATTTATTTCAAAAATGAAAATTAATAAACTAATTTATTGTGATTTTATTAAAAGATCATGGAATATTTCGAAATTAATTAAAACTTTTTTTTAGAAATTGAGGAGTAATTAGTTGACTTTCAATGCATTTTTCATAGCACCGTAATGTAAATTGGTAATCCAAGATTTGATCTACGTCATCAAAACACCAATAAATGTAGTTCTCATTACTTCTAAGATCAGTTAAGATATTTGCATTGAAATGCACAATATAAAAATATCCAAAACAACGGCATAATTTTAACGAATTTCTGTTTTACAGACTACACAGGGATTAAGTGCTTAGTCGAGGAGTCATTTCACACCCTAAACAGTTAACCTCTAACGATTATTTTATTTCCCAATCCAAAGAGGCTTAACGTGTTAGGGAAAAGAGTGAAAATATCTTCATAAATATAATAAAGTATTAAAAAAATACTCCCTCAAGCAGCTGCTTGCAACAGCGATCTGACAGGAGCCTGTCAGTTTCTCCGCCATAGTCGAAGGTCTGTGAGGGTGGTGACCCCTTTGATCACTTTAATACACCATAGAGAAGATATGCGTTTGGTTGGGTTGTTTTATATCTGACCGGTAGTTATTTGCAGACAAGGAGCTAAATGGCCACGTCATAAAGGACCAGAGGGATCAGTTTAGGTTGCGGGAAGGTGACCGAATGGAACAGCTGTTATGAGACAGATGGTAACCTCCCATCCAACGTTTTATTTAACCTGCACAGAGTATGATACATAGAGAATTTCTACACTATTTTCTTGTGGTTTTCATCAATTTTTATTCTAACAATATTATCATTTTACGACAGTTTGGCATTTTTTGTCTTCTAGTATTGGCTTTGGTAATAATTTTACGCTTATGACGTCATCTCCTTGAACTTTACATAAATATACGATATAGCAGTGGTTCTCAACCTTTTTATGCCTCACGTACCTCCTGGAAATGTGTATGTTACTGGCGTATCCCATGTGTAGATACAGAAAACTATCGTTATATTATAACAATGGGAATAAAATAAAACTCATATATATATATACACATTTTTTATTGTAAAATTTTCAATCAAAATATCATCACCAGAATTATTCCGGATATCGGAGCAATCTTCCGATGTCTGTCGTTTTTACAAAGTTCGGTAATATATGGTCAGTGACTTAGTTCTTTATACGAAAGTTGTTAAAGGCTGAAAATCTATTACAATCCACTTATTAACGGTGGAGTTGATCAATTGACCTGCCGCTTCTGTTTCTGAACGGTTTAATTTTTCGCCCCCTTTTGGAATATTAACTAACCACTTTTACTTCTGTTTCGTCAAGTAGGAGGATTAGTTAGATTTGACTGCTTGCTAAAACTAATTCGTGACGGAAATCCCAATGATGAAACAAATAAAAGGCGTATCCGGGTTTACGTTTGTAACAGCATTGTTGTGTCATGGATTTTTTAGCATAGAAGCTGTTTTATTCGTGTCTCTCTCATCGTGAAAGGTAAATAATTTTTTTTTTAAAGTCTCATCGTATGACGAGAAAGAAATGTTTTCGATGCATTGTAGCAGATAGTAGTGAATATAGAAATTAGGATTTCAACTGAAATAGAATCTCAACGCTGACCCAGCTGGGAACTACAGATTACAAGCCTGGCGCGCTACCGACTGAGCCACCCCCGCCCCTATTCTCACGGTAAATGCAATGACCTAATTTATTTACTATCGCTTAAATTTGGATTTCCTTCCAATAATAGAGTAATGACAACGACAATGAGGTTTTGGAATGCATGTTTCCTCATTCGCAGGAAGTAAGACTCCAACAGTGTTTCCTATTCGCAACAGTGATGTCTTTGTTTACTCTTCCCACTATATTTATTTTCTCTATTTTGTGTGCGTTTAAACTTTGTCGAATAGAAACTCATTACTTTTAACGTAGGATCTCTCGCAAACGTCTTTCCTAATAACGGTGAGTATTACTTTTTCATGATGTTAAATATTACACTGCAGAACGCATGCTTCGTATGTAATTATTTACTTTTAATGATGGGGTATCAACTACGACACTGATTCCTAGTTCATCCCTAACATATCGGCATGCAGATCAAAATATCGCGATTCTATGGTACTAAATTCCATCTTTCATTTCGTTTTACGATGTGAACGGCATGAACACGTAAAGAAAAAGCTATTACTTGTCTGGTCTTCATACCAGAAACATGTCATTTTCACGATGTATCTGCTATCACACTGTCACCATATAGTGGAAACAGGTTTCATTTGTATGTTTTATCGCTTAAAACGATACTTATTTCCGGTGTTCCATGTGCATTTTCCCCAACGCAAAATTTACCTATTACAAAAAACAATATAAATCGCTTGCAATATTCCATCTTGGAACTTTTCCCACCGTTTAGAGGTGCAATCTGAGTCATCGGCACTTATCGTAATATTTCGAACCGTTCCAGCGTTACAATCCCCTCCCCCTCTCCTCTGGCAGTATGCGACACCGATGATCTTCGAAAACCCGTCCTACGGGACGTTCAGCTGTGCCACCGTGCGAAAGAACGATCAGATTAAAGCACGCGTTGGGATGAACTTACTGGACTCCCCCACCTGTCTAAGATTTCCAGTGCTTTTATTTTTGCGATTTCCGTACACTTATCGAAATGTGGTCTTAGTTCTTGGGAGTCGTCGTGATTTACCAGTTTAGCCCGAGGTGTGACAAGAAATTACTCTTTGAAAGTAAATAAATCATCTCTTACATTCAGTCTAGTCTCTTTCAGTTCTAGTCTAGTTCTCTTTTTCTAATTAGTCTAATCTATATTTCTAATTAGCCTTAATTAGTCTAATCTATTTCAGTTCTAGTCTAGTCTCGTTCGGAAGTAGGGTAAATAGAAATAATTTTGTTGTATTACTTTTGGGTGTTACGTTTAATTGCACGCTATTATGTTGAAAAAAAAAGGGAAATATAAATTCTCAACAACCGTAAAAAAATGAAAACTAATCAGTATTTAAGAATAAGGTTGGGTTTATATTTATATATTTTTAATACTGTCGTTAAGGAAATTTTTTGCACCATTCGAAATCTTTCCCACTTTAACAATTGTTCTGTTATTGATAATGTGTGTAACTTTATAAGGCAGGTAAGGAAATCAAATGTCAACGTCCATACCAAGCGGAAGACACCGGTTCTCGTCCGATCCCCGAAGTTAACCAGCTTTGGGCGGGCCTTTTAAATGATAAATTAGACAAAACGTTTATCCTGACCGAATAAATGAAAGGTGATTTACAGACTATGCTAAGAAGCAATAGCGATTATACAAATACAACATATTTATGGAAACATTTAATGAATACCTGAGAATATCATTGATGCCATTCACGGAATTTTTTTTTGTAAAACTTTGGGCATATCGCTAAGATATATCCGAGATATTTGCGACCATACAAGGAAAATCTAAAATCGTTTTCAATTGAACAAATGGTGTTTTATTCAATTAGTTTTTTGTAGAAATTTAGTGGTGGTTAATGTGATATTTTTCATTCGAATTTTTGTATTACGACTGGGACTTCGGATGAATAACAGTTTGAATTTCAATGATTTGGCTTTTGGGTTGTTTGGGTTGTTTTACCTCTGAGCGGCACTTTTTTGCACACCATGGGCTAAATGGCCAGGTCACATGGACCCCGAAGGCTCAGAGAAGGTTGGGGGAGGGGACTCACTGGAACAGCTGTTGGGAGACAGATGGTAGTCTCCCGTCAAGGCCATCCAGCGTGTTCTTTAACGTGCACAGGGTATGGCTCTCCCACACACGGGGCCACGGCTTAACGTCCCATCCGACGTACGGCGGCCTTTCCAAGCCCATCGGTGTCCCCTACTGACCGTGGGCAGGGCGGGGAATTTTTGCGGAGATAAATCTCAACGCTGACCCAGCTGGGACTCGAACCTGGGAACTACAGATTACGAGCCTGGCGCGCTACCGACTGAGCCACCCCCGCCCCTTTGGCTTTTGGAATATAATCTATTTCTTTTTAACCATGCTCTCGCAAAAATCAGTGGACACTTATTTGTTTATTTCGTTCTTTGGTGTTGTGCTAATCGGTACAAATAATGACAACTTGGTTTAATAATATTTTATGTGTGCAAATCCTCTATTAAATTAGCAAAATATTTTATTTGTGTATTAGCAGTAACCCATAAATATGAGCGCGCGATAAGCAAAGAAATATTTACAATGAAAATCGAGAATTGCGAGAACGATGGTCAGTTGAATATTTGTTCATTTAGGACAAAGGAACAGCACGTTGTTTGGTGTACAAGATGCTATAATGTTATTTAACAATTCATTAAATATTGATATTGCAAATATAGATCCTAAATATGAAATGGTATTATGCGAGTTGCAGGCAGATGCATTTATTGGATGTGGAAAAGAAACCGGCAAAGAACTGCTTAAGCTTCTATCAACAGAAAAATATCCAAACTTAAAAGATTTGGGACTTCAAAAACTGAATTAAGGACACGGCACTTGAGCAGATACCTCGGATCACAACTGACATCGACTTTGACATAAAAAGAAGTTGTAGCCTATCAAGTGCATCCTCGGTATCTCTTTAAATAATTGTTTTTACGTCATTTTTCTTATATAAGTATTTTAATATTTGTGCGTAAGTTTCTTATTTAAGCATTTTTTGAATAAAATATTGTTATAAAATAATATTTCTCAGATTATTATATAAAATCTATATTATATATATATATATCAGTTCCGGATCTAAGGAATGGGGAGGGCATGGAGCCCATGGACCCCCCCCCCTCTCCCAACCATTCAAAATGTTAGTAATGATACACTAAGGCCTGTCCAATTGCTCGAAAACCGTAGCTTTACGCATAGTCTCCTATAATATAAAATTTCGCTAGGTAGTGTTCGCAAACACATGAAAAAAAAAATATCCTGAGTCGTTTTTATGTTAAAGTGGGTCGGAAAAACTTTAAATGACATGAATGTGAGGGACCTTGGGAAGGAAAATATGTCATCATTTCTATTTGCAACTTATATCCTGTTAAAATGTTTAATTGGAAAGTGATTTTTAGGAGCACAAAATCGTACAGATTCAGATTTAGAATTCATAATACGTTTGGTGGTTTCGCTTCTGTCTACCGTAATGACAAATTAAAATCCTACGTTTCTATAAATTTCTCCTTTTACGAATCTTCCAAAAGCTATAAATGCGACCTCTAACGACGGAAAGTTTTGAAAACTCCAAACATATATTACAAACTATGTAGTTTTGCTGGAAATTTGAAATGTTGGTGGTGGAATGTAAAGGTCACGAAGTGTTCTTTGTGTACAATGAGATGACCCCTTAGACCCGAGGGGAGAAGAAATGCAAAATTTTTAAATTCATTTTTTTCCCATTCATTCATTATTTTGGTCATTTTCCTCAAACGACTGACAGACAGATGTCGCAAAGTAGTCTGTTGCATTATCATCTTGAAATGTTTCGTCTCTATCAGCGAAAAATTGGATATGCTGTTTACATATGCTGCAGTAATTTGTCGATGCTTGAGACATAATAATGTACCGAATACGTGCCATGTAATTCTCTTCAACATCATGCAGTGGATGTGACACATGAGGAGTTCATTGTGTCACGTGGTCACCACCACACCCTAGCTCTGCAATCTGCAGAAAATATTAAATTTTATATTTCATCTGACTAGACGACACTTTTTCCCCAAGTCTTGAGTTTCGACAACACTGAAACTTAGCTTTCCGATTTTCAGCCAACACTAAAGGTCTCCGAATAGGATACCGACTGCAGATTTACAAATAGCGGAGTTCCCTGTGGATTGTCCGAATATATGACTCTTATTTTGAAAGTAGTCGTGATTTCTTACACAGTCGTACACAGCCTCTACCTTTTCTCTCATATAGAATTGAAGAAAGGATTAGTTCACTCGGTAACGCCCCTGAATTGTAATCTGTAGTTCCAAGGTTCGAATCCCAGCTGTTCCAACATTCATTTATCACGGCTAATTCCAACCATTCCCTCGGTGAGAAAAGAACACCTATGGGATTGGGAATGCTGTCGTCCGTGAGATGAAATCCAAGGCTTGGAGACAATAAATACGGTAGATGGCGCGCAAACATTGACGGTGAATACGGTAGATGGCGCGCAAACATTGACGGTAGATACGGTAGATGGTGCACAAACATTGACGATAAATACGGTAGATGGTGCGCCGGAACTTGGTAGACGATAATGATGATTAAGACGAGGCTTGGTAGACGTTAAATAACCCGTTGGATGGTCTTGATATGATGCTACAATCTGTCTGCTGTTGACCCGTGGGTTCCATTTCCCCAGCTTTCTCTGGGCCCTTTCGGTCCTTGTAGCCTTTAGGTCATTTAGCCCATTGTGTACAAGAAGTGTCACTCAAAGGTGAAACACTCATCTCCTATAGTATCGTAAGTCTGACACAATTACTGCAGCCAGTCCTCGGAACTCATTTCTATTGAGGAGGTTCAAACTGTTTTTGAAAAGTGTCTGTAGATTTTCACTCGTTCCATCGAAGTTAATGAGCTACTACTTCTTTGAATGCTTGTGAAAACTTCCTATTACATGCTAAAACAAAAGCTGCATGCAAGATCATTTCTAGATATAACAGCTGAGCTAATTGGGGTGAATTTCATGCTTACGGGACAATTTTTTATCTTCTCTGAAATTTGAAAATTTCACTACTTCCATTTGTATATCATGATGCTTACGGTTTTATGCATTGCTTCAATAATGATCTGAAATGTGCAAATTTAAATTATTGCTTATATCCACTGAGTTATCTTCTTCATCAAACTTCAATTACGTAATATCATCATTCCTAGATTTAGAGCAGGCATGTCAAAGACGCGGCCGCCAAGATTGATCAACCATAGCGTTCGGATACTTTCTTGAGCGACTGTACCAGTGGGAAGTGCTTCTCTTATGGCTGAAGAACTCTGGGGCATTTTTCCGGAAAATTGTGAATACCATAATTACGACTCATGTTGATTATTGCTGTGAATATGTAGATCAGGTATGTCAAACACACGGCTTGCCGGGAACTGTTCTGCGGCCCGCCAAGATTGATAACCAATAAGTTTATTTAACTTTTGACAACACTGGATTCTTTAATTAAAATTATAAGTACGTACACGGTACATGAATTAAATAAACGTATTTCAGAAAACATTTCCATTTATATATAAGGGAAACTATTGCGCATAATTGTATATGTCGGAGCAAGATCGTAGAATTGCAAACAACTATTTTCCACTTTAAAAAATAATAAAACTGCGGAAAGATCAAGATTAACAGACAAGCATGTGCAAGTAATTTTAAAAATAACTACAGCTCAACAAATTCAACCAAATTTTGAAGTTTTGGTTAACGAAAAACGTTGCCAAGTTTCATCAAAAAAGAGATGATATTATTTTATTTAAATAATGTTAAATTGAAAAAAAGAAACTTTCCTACATGGATATGTACTTTTAAATATGTTTATATTCTGTGTATTATTATTTTGTATGTATTGATTTGTTTATAATAAAAGCTATGCTTCATCTTTATTTCCATTTTTTTTCGTTTTGCGGCCCGCGATTTAATATATAATACTTAATATGACCCTCGGTGGTTAACGAGTTTGACATGCCTGGTTTAGAGTAATATTTTTCCCAAGTTTCGAAAATTTTCCAAAGTCGGAATTTTGCATATTCGGAAAATGGAGTTTCCAATGTTAAGGCTCTAAAGTTGAAAAAAATAGTTTTATTAACAATTTATAGGAATAATAAGTTTTTTTTAGTTTTAATCATAGTAATTAAAGTATTTTTTAATTATTTCAAAATTCCTTAGCCTATATTCTTAAAATGTTTAAATTATAGTACATATAAAAATATATATAATATATATATAACTTCAATTATAGTTTTCCCCAAATTCTATAGACACAGATCTAAATGGTTCCTGCATAAGCAGTAGCTGAAATGTTGGTATTCAGCGAATTAGAAAAGAAAATGCAATTCCAGAATAGTATATGAAATTATGAACAACAATATTACAGAATATATTTACGTAATCTCGCAACGATTTTTTTTTAGAAATTAGTGATATGGCAACCTTCGTGTACGTACACGAAGGTTGCCAGACAAGTAATTTATAAAAAAATCGTCGCCAGATATTTTTTTCTGAATTCTGTAATCAACCATAGTGTTCGGATATTTATTTGAGCGACTGTACGTACACGAAGGTTGCCAGAAAACTAATTTCTAAAAAAAACGTCGTCAGATATTTTTTTCTGAATTCAGTAATCAACCATAGTGTTCGGATATTTATTTGAGCGACTGTACCTACACGAAGGTAGCCAGACAACTAATTTCTAAACAAATCGTCGCCAGATATTTTTTTCTGAATTTTGTAATCAAACATAGTGTTCGGATATTTATTTGAGCGACTGTACACGAAGTTTGCCAGACAACTAATATCTAAAAAATCGTTGTCAGATATTTTTTTCTGAATTCTCTAATCAACCATAGTGTTCGGATATTTATTTGAGCGACTGAACACGAAGGTTGCCAGATCACTGATTTCTAAAAAATATCGTTGCCAGATATTTTTTATGAATTCTGTAATCAACCACAATGTTCGGATATTTATTTGAGTGACTGTACACGAAGAATGCCTGATCATTAATTTCTAAAACAATCAATGTCAGATATTTTTCCTGAAATCTGTAATCAACCATATTGTTCGGATATTTATTTGAGCGACTGTACGTAGACAAAGGTTGCCAGATGACTAATTTCTAAAACAATTGCTGCCAGATATTTTTTCTGAATGCTGTAATCAGTCATACATCTGTAAATATATATATATTTCTATATCATCCTCCGCTTATACAGGGCTAAAGGCGAAAGTTTGACTTAAGAGGTTACGTTCGCGGTTCATCCGTGAGCAATACTGATTACGTCTCTTTTAAGGAAAAACATCAATAGTTGCTGCTTTCCTGGTTGTATTTTCCCTCTTGCTGATATTCATATTGGTAAACGGACTTTCGATCTGTTTAGACTCGATACAGTGATTACACCAATCGACCCTAAAGTTTTTACTTTCCTCCTGTTCTAACCACCACTATTCTTTCAAACTCGATTATTAGAAAAAAGAAATGTTTCGTTTATTCTAATAGTTGTTTATTTGTATATTAATAAGTATCCGGACCGCATCCCTAGGATGCATCATAAGAATCAAAAGACATATATGGGCGTATACTGTGAACAGGACACCTACAATGAATGGTCAAACGCTGTACAGTTCCTCTGAGGAAGTTCGAAGCTTCCTTTTAAAGCTACCAAGAATATTCTTTAAAGTATTGCTATCCTGCCCATGGCTTAACCGATCTACGACAGCCTTTCAAATTCATTCATGTCTTCTTTCTCACCAACAGAACGATGGGGTTCACCGGGGATAAGTTTCTTCGCTGACATAATTGGGACTGGAATCTGGGAACTGCAGATTACGAGTCTGGCATGCTGCCGACTAAGCCAATTCTCGTCTCTCATTCAAATGAGCGATATATTTCATTCAATATTCTTTTACAAAACACAAAGGATGGAGATAGAAGCTCTCTTAAGCCATTCCAGGCTTCTCTTACAACATCAAACACCGCCTTCTCTATAACACTGCCTGTCCATTCGCCCTCAAAATATGTAACAAAAAATCAACTTCCGCTTAGTTTAAGCATTGGACACTAGATGGCAGCATCTGCCTAGAGTACATTTCGATATGGGGAACACTGATACTGAATAATTTTCAACATATTCAACAAATAATATTACAGTTATTAAACCAGTATAGAAGTAAAACTGCGTGGCATTGCTTCTGTTACAGCTCAAATATAGGAAAAACATATATATACTATCCGTTATCCTAATTGCTAATGGATAGTTTAGATACTTGAGTCCTAATTTTTATGACTTTAAATATTGCACGAATAAATTTAACCCTAAATAAACTGCTCTACCAAAATATTACAGAATTTTCATGTTCTAATAATGGGAATTTAACTTCGAAGCTCTATAATTTCTATTAGACGCATTCAATGTCTTTTTTCTAAGTGATAAATATCATTCATACATGCGTACAAGTCTAATGAATGTAACATCCAACAGAGCTGTGGCTTCACTTATAACCTCAGGTGAAAAGAAATTGTTCGGGAATTACCACACCAGTCTACGACAACAACGGTGGCGTTTAATTCTTCCATTTCTAGCTGTAAAATAATTTCAAAAACTTTTCCGAAAAATTTACGTTCCTGCAGAAATTTTTCCGTGCAACGAAATTGAGTAGGGAAATAAAATTTCCGTAAGTGAGAAATTAGTAAGTGAGTAAGTGTTCCTAAGTGAGAAATTTTATTACAGCAGTCAGGAGATTATGGTTAGTTTCGCTACACTGTAATTATAAAATATAGTAAGAAAGCAATCGGGAAAGCTTGTATCCAAACACATGATTATTTACTATAAAAACATCTGTGAGTACCTCAGTGGAAATTGTTTATTGCAAGTGTCACATTGGAAATATTTAATGATTCGTGAAGCACTGAAGGATAAATTGAGCTGGATATAATGTTGGAACTCTTTGGATGATGTTCTGTGATGCTTTGTATATGACATCATAAGACACAAATGTATTGAATTCATAAACTCCGTTGAGGTCCTTCGATTGTTCCTTGGGAATCCTTTTCCTGTCTATAGACTGATAGGACACTTAGGAATTCGATTCGTGATTTAAAATATGAAAATCTCTCAAATTGATCGTCATAATCGCGGTGATTCATGACACGAGAAGATTATTTAAACGGCTCCTTTTATTTCTAGTGATGTACAGAACCTTGCTTCCCATTTGGGAAAAACCTCTTCTAATCACTATGCACTCTTTCTTTCCGCTGTTTTTATACATTAAATTGAAAGTAATACAAACATGTTATAATCCTCTGATAAGCTTGCTACGTGACAGTATTTAGATGTAAATGATTGTGTTTCAAAATTATAGACAACTAATTTTTGTTTCGATTTTCTCTTAGTGATCCTCCCTCAGTATAAAAATGGTGGCGGGGGTTGTTCAGTCGGTAGCGCGCCAGGCTCGTAATCTGTAGTTCCCTGGTTCAAGTCCAGCTAGGTCAACGTTAAGATTTATCTCCGCAAAATTACCCGCCTTGCCCAGGGTCAGTAGGGGACACCGCTGGGCTTGGAAATGCCGCCGTCCGTCGGATCAGACGTTAAGCCGTGGCCCCCTGTGTGGGAGAGCTATACTCTGTGCACGTTAAAGAACACGCTGGATGACCTTGAAGGGAGACTACCAACTGTCTCCTAACAGCTGCTCCAGTGGGTCCCCTCCCCCAACCTTCTCTGAGCCTTCGGGGTCCATGTGACCTGGCCATTTAGCCTATGGTGTGCAAAAAAGTGCCGCTCAGAGGTAAAACAACCCAACTCAGTATAAAAATGAACACTGATGACCTTGAAAAATTCAATGCCCATTTATTGGGATCTTTAGGAATGGCTCTAGGTGAGGAAAGACGAAATACATTCGATTTTATTTACTTCTCAAACACTTGCCAAGTGGATACAGGAATACTTTCTTATAAAGGACTGAGAGGAGAAATCAGCTCACTAGAAATCTCTTAGGTTTCATACTGAGGGAGGACCAAGGAGAGCAAAAAAATTTAAATAATAAAAAACTCAATATTTGTCTCTTTCCTGCTTGTATATTCATTCTTGCTAATATTCATATTGGTGAACTGTCTTTCGATCTGTTTAGACTCGATACAGTGACTATGCCAAACGGCCCCAAATGATATTCTTTACTCCTTTTCTAATCACCACTATTGTTCCAATCACCGTTTTGTTTTTCATGTTTCGTTTACTATACAATTCTTCTTTGTCCATAAATGTCCGGAACGCATCAATAGGATGCATTATAAGAAGTCAAGAATCGGAGCAATCACTTGAAAAAGACGTTTATTACTGGTGGACAATGGATTGAGTCTAACATATACTATCATGTTACAGTTACTGTAACATGGGGTGCATTAAAAGACGTCACAATAACAGTGACCGGGTTCGGATCCACAAAACATCGAAGGGGAGGGAGTGGGGGCAAGAAACATCATCGAACCAGAAAAATGCAAGGGAGGGGTTGCATAAGACTGGATTAATGTAGTATAACACAACACCCTCCGTTTTACAGGTCTTCAAAATTTGCTAAATACGTTAGATATTTTGAGACACTCTCTTACACTTACTAGTATTCTTAAAGGGTATGCGTGCTAGTCCCTTAAGCCTCGAATAAAATATTTATATTACCAGGGAAATTAGATAAAATCTGCAAAAACGTGTGCAAATATTACTGCATTATTGATAGATGACCAAAGGGAAAAATGACTTTCGATAATGAGAAAAAGTTAATTTGAAAATTCAATGATGTTATTTTAAAGAGAAAAAAAATGCACTTGGATAAAGTCACAAATTAAAAGAAAAATTTAATTTATGAAAATAGAAGCGATCATTCTGCTGACAGAGCAATCCATTTCAAAAAAAGTACTCGGCTGTTGCGTAAAAAATTTGAATTAAATGTGTGAAATTTCAGTCGTGCAAATCTCTTAGTCTTACAGAGTGAAATGGAAAGGAGAGATGTTGGATAATAAAGTGAACAGACGCTCAGCAATAGCGTAAAATTATATTAAAATAAAAATTACGAAAATGCAGATTTTAGATGGATTATAGTAACATGTTTAAGAAGTGTGTTGAAGATCTCGACATGCATCTGCAGAGCAAAAATCATTGTAGTTACCTCAACGAAGCTTTTATTGTCCTTCAAAGTACTTCCCTGCAGCCTCTGTGGAAATCTACCAACGTCTACGACAATTCTTGAAAGATTGGTGGTACTCCTGTTGGGAAAAATACTCCACAACTCTGTATAAACGCATTTTGTAGCTTGAAATTTTGCACCCTTGAAAACGTTTTCTCAGCAAATTACCTTTTAATTTTTAGAAGAAAAAAAAACAATAATCCTACGGTGCAAAATTGGGTAAATATGCTAGATGGGGCAGCTATTTGATTTTATTACTCTTCCATATAGGTCATAACTTTCAAGTTTTGTGAGCACGTTGTTTTACCTCTGAGCGGCACTTTATTGCACACCATGGGCTAAATGGCCTGGTCACATGGACCCCGAATTCTCAGAGAAGGTTGGGGGTGGGGACCCACTGGAACAGCTGTTGTGTTTCAGATAGTAGTCTCCCGTTAAGGCGATCCAGCGTGTTCTTTAACGTGCACAAGATATAAGGTCTGAGGCACACGGGCTATGGCTTAACGTCCCATCCGGCTCTTTCCAAGCTCATCGGTGTTTCCTACTGACTGTGGGCAGGACAGGGGATTTTGTAGAGATAAATCTCAACGCTGACCCATCTGGAACTCGAACCTGGGAACTACAGATTGCGAGCCTGGCACGCTACCGACTGAGCCAACCCGCCCTCCAATGTTGGTGTAGTATTACCATTTAAATGCATTTTTTTTAGGTAATGTATCCATGGCTATCACTCCTTGGTAATTGATAGAAACTGTGAACATGCTTTTTCTTGAGCGAAAGTCTTGTCGGAGGATTTGTGGACCCGGTTCATCTTCAGCAACATAAACATAGTTTCGATCTTTCTGGAAGTTGTATAGTAATAAAAACACGTCTCATCTCTGTGACAATGTCTAACCGTTTGGGGCCATAGGTTCAACCATTGTCAGCATCTACTTGCAGGAGTCGACTCAAGTCCTCTTTTATGCTCTCTGAGCTTGTGGGGTACCCATTTGGCACAGATGCTTCGGGTTGCTGATGAATAATTGTTTCCACACTGCCAATCGATATACTGGCATTATCTGAATGGTGATGTGTGGGTTTTCCTTAATCTGTTTACGACACGAACATCAGCGACGGTTCTCTCGTTCACAGCCTCCTTTGTCTTCGTGCACGAGGGAGTTCTTCGAAGCACTGCCTTCCTTTTCTGAATTTCTGCATCCATCTCGTAACAGTGCCATGTGAACAGGCATTATCCTCCTATACTTGTGATAAATTGGCATGAATTTTTTTCTCTACATCCCTAACCTATATTCTTCTAAAAATGTAAAATCTTTCACCTTCTTTAGTAGGCTCCACAGTAACAATGCACAGATTTCGCAGACCGAACTTTACTCTCCGCCAGAGAAGATAGAAATGATGATAAAGCCTTTGATTCCAATACGTAATGAAGCACTCCGTAAGCATTTATTAATTGTTTTTTTTTTGTTTTCTAAGGAGAAAATGGTTCTTTTTTTAATGACTTATAATTAACGATTACTTTGAGAAAGAAAATCATTAGGAAAAGGAAAAGGGTTTATGGAGTTTCGTTCAAGTGTTACATTGTGTAACGTAAGTGAAAAAGAATGTTGAAATTTTTCTATAACAGTCGTTTAAATTTATGAACGCCCTCTAGGTCTTTAACAGATTGTATGTTATTGATTTTTAGTGGTCTTACATTGTAGACCACTGAACTGGAACATTTTGAGAATAAGAAAGAACTTCTCATGATTAAACGAAAGTTTAATTCTTCACTAAAGTTTATCAGTATTTATAGTGATAGTTGCTTTCACTTTCATCTTAATTTTTTCTCTGGGTAAAAAATTATGAAAGAAATAAACATTTACTGTTTGTTTTACAAGTAATAGATTTAAGCATCTAATACACCAATATTTAAACAAAAAATATGAAAAATTCTTCCCTAGTCCACTGAGTGATATAAGAATTAATCTATAGGTGTGAAGCGAAGGAATTTAAACTGACAATATACGAGTATTTTCAGCTTTGTATGTAAAATTGTTTAGTGGATAAATGTGATATTTAAAATTTTCACTGTTTGAAATATGTAAAACATAATAATTCGAATTTGGTCATTAGAGGGCGATCATCCCTCAAGACAATCTGAAGAATGTCAATTGCAGGTTACAAGCATAAGTATGAAAGTTTCAATGATCTTTATCCCAGATAGATATTATATATGACGCACAAATAGTAGATGTTTAGAAATGCGACCATAGTTCCAATGGCTAGGATATCTGACGAACTTATTAGTTTAAAAACTAACGTAATCCGACACTACTTTGTTTACGACTTATGCAAAATGTCTCAATTCATGATTAAAGACGATATTGTCTTACAATTAATACTTGGTATTTATTTTTTATTCAGGAAAAAATTCAGAAATGATAATATAAATTTATAAGTGGTGTGATATAATTGTAAAAATGTTTTGAAGGGAACTGCAAAGCTGTTTAGATTACAGAGTATTATAAAATCATTTCATTCAACTAAATAAATATATCCATCCGTTTAGAAACAGGTTCATTGGATTGCAAAGATCAATTTACAGTAAACAGTTACTTTCATTTCATCTTGTCATATATATATACAAAGAACGTTTTAGGAGAATGACTTAATAAGGTGGCCTAATTAATCTGCCTTTTTGATAACTCATCGACACTACGTTTCAATAGTCGAGCCGTAGCTCAGGACAGAATATCTGGAGAACTAAATTGCCATCTGTTTGGAGCTCCGTAGCCCTTGGCTGCTTGAGGATTCTGTATGTATGTACAGTCGCTCAAAAAAATATCCGCAAACTATGGTTGATTACAGAATTCAGAAAAAATATCTGGCAACGATTTTTTTAGAAATTAGTGATTTGGCAACCTTCGTGTACAGTACATGATGGTTACCAGATCATCAGATATTTTTTGAGCGACTGTACGTATGTATTTATGTATGTATGTATCCCAAGAATTTTTTTTCAAGAGAGGGCGTTCCGAGAATTTAGTTTAGTGGGGGTGGAAGGCTTCAAGAATAATTTAGTTTCAAGAGGTAAGATTTCCTTAATAATATTCCACCGAATACCAAAAGTTAAAATGTTATTCTATATGGCAGGCGTCGGCAACCTATGACCCGCGCGTCACCAAGTGACCCATTTGATAATTTCAAGTGACCCACTTGAGTTCCGCAAATAAAGTATAATATGTAAAAATAAATTATAAAACATAAACATTAAACAAACACTTTGAGAAAGTATAAATAATAAGATTAACATTTGGTGTGATTAGAAAGGCAGAAATGAACATAGGCGGAATACAGCGGCATTGTCCGAACGAATCTCATCATTACTCGACGAGTGATGATTATTCACATTAAAGACGAAGTAGATGTAAACAATAGTAGATGTGTGATCAGCACGTGATCAGGGCTCCTATTGGTCGGCTGGGCTCTCTGACTGCGTGCCACCTGCATCCGACAAATAGGAGCCCTGCCCACCTGCTGATCACGCATCTATTCTTGTCTACGTTTACTTCGTCTTTAACGTGAATAAACAGTAGTTCAGAAGCGCGAGAACAGTTACCTAAGAGAAATAATTATTATTTTCATTACCATGGACAAACAAAAAGCAAAAAAGAGATTATTTCAAGATGTGTGGACTGAAAAGCATGGACGTATGAAAAATGGTGAGAAATTGATATGTACTTTATGTACAGATGTGTGTGTCGTTTTTCTGCTGAGGTCCTGCCATCCTCTCAGATCTTCTACTGTGGCATATAAACTGATAGGCTCCTGTCAGACCACTGTGGCAAGCAGCTGCTTGAGGGGATATTTATTTTTTTTTATTTTATAATTACCACCAGGACTTACAATATTGAGCGACACTTTTCTTCAAAACATAAAGATGTGAGGGAAATGACAAATGATGAAAAATATGAATACATTGCTAAACGTGTATTAAATTATGGTAACAAAATAAATTTTTGAAGAGATTTGTTACCAGCCACAATTATGCTACATCTGCCAGCTTTATTGCAACTCTTAGTATTGGTACCAACGGAAAACCGTTTACAGATGGCGTATTTTTGAGAAACGCATTCATAAATTGTTCCGAACACTTATTCAATGACTTCGCAAATAAAAAATAAATAATTGAGAGAATTAAAGAAATGCCATTGTCGGCCAGAACAGTTCAGCGTCGCATTGAAGATATGGCAAAAAATATTGATGCACAGGTCAAAAATGATTTGTTATCTAATGACATAATTAGCATTGCACTCGATGAAAGTACCGATGTAAATAGTATGGCTAGGCTGGCAATTGTTATTAGATTTGCATCAATAAATAGTTCGAACGTCAATGAAGAACTATGCGTTCTTGCTTCAATGAATGACACGACAAAAGGCATTGATATTTTCCGTCAAGTACAAGAGTTTACAAATTTCAAAAATGGGAAAATATTGGATTTAAAAAGTAAATTGTTTTCCATAACAACTTATGGTGCTTCAGTTATGAGAGGAAAAAAAGTTGGATTTGTGAAACTAATGGAAAATGAACTTGGCCGCCCAATTTTATCATTCCATTGTATCATACATGGAGAAAATTTATTTGCAAAGGCATCTACGCAACTACTTAAGGATGTAATGGAAAGGTTGTTAAAATCGTAAACATAATAGTTGCATGATCTGCTTTAACACACAGGCGCTTCAAAGATTTTTTGGAGGAAATTGAATCGAAATATGGAGATTTACTGTTACATGCTGAAGTAAGATGATTAAGTCGAGGCAAAGTTCTTAACAGATTTGTAGAGTGCTTTGATAATATACAAATATTTCTTTACGAAATTGGTGAAAATGATCTCGAGCTCAATGATGAACAATGGTTTTTAATAACTGTATATATATATTGTTCTTAACAGACATAATGAACCATTATAATGATTTCAACGTACGACTCCAAGGAAATAACCACACAATTTTGAAAATGTACGAGGAATGGAAGAGTTTTTGTTCGAAATTAATATTATTTGAAACTGATATAAAAACTAAAATATTTCTTTTCTTTCCCTTACTAAAAAGCCAACATGAGAAAAAAAATATAAATGAAAGCAATTTAAATATATTCGAAAGTTGTATTTTGAAGATTAAAAGTGAATTTGAAAGTAGATTTCAATGTTTTAAGAAGCACTGCGAAATGTTTACATTTATAATAAAGCCCGACGAAATAGAGGAAAATGTTTCAGATTTGCAGTATTTTGAATATCTTAAAATTGACAATTTAAGTTCAGAAATGATTGATTTTAAAAGTTCAATGTTGTGGACGGACAAATTCAAGACATTGCGGAAAGATTTAGAAAACACGGCAGATAATATCTTCTCATGATATCATCGGGTTGGGCATCACTTCCTACGAAGTTTTCATCTTTGAAAAAAATTGGCTTTGCCATTTTGTCCGTGTTCGGTTCTACTTATAAATGTGAACAAACATTTTCACACATGAAATTTATTTTAATTAAGAACAGGAGCAGATTAACTACCGAAAATTCAGACGCTTGTATTCGTCTTAAGGTGACTAAGTATGAACCAGACTTGACTAAATTGACGTCACAAATTCAGCATCAGAGGAGCCATTGATAACGAAGAGAACGCTTATAAATAAAGTTCATAAATTATTAATGAACTAAACCTTGAGATATATATTTGTTTTTATAATAATTAGAATTATAATTTTGATTTTTTTTTTTTGTTTTGAGTTTAAACGCATATTCTAATAGTTTTCTCAATGAAATTTATCTTATTTTTCACTAACGGACTGTTTTAAAATGAAAATATCCATTGACCCGAACTGTCTTCTTAATAGTCACATTTTGGTTGATTTTGACCCGCAGCCAAAAAAGGTTGCCGACGTCTGCTATATGGCATGATATTTCCTAGTGTTTTTTAATGTATTTTAATTCGGAAATTTAAGTAAAGAAAACTGATGTGGATTTCAAAGTAGGTAGCCAATTTTGAGATTTCGTATACGATGACCGAATTTTTTTGGGGGGCCCTGTCTCTCCCCTGGGTATATTCCTGTGTGTATGTATGTATGTATGTATGTATGTCCACGACCGAATCTAGAAAAAGATGGAAGTGGAGGGAAAAGACTGGATATATTCAAATATTATTTTTATACACATTTAGTCATAAAAAAGGAACTGATGCGAAAGTGAAGACACCTACCGCTGTTGTTTTTCTGCTGAGGTCCCACCATCTTCTCAGACCTTATACTCTGGCGTATAAACTGACAGGCTCCTGTCAGACCTCTGTGGCTAGCAGCTGCTTGAGGGGGTATTTGTTATTTATTTATTTTATTATATCAGAAGGTTAAACGGGGATAAAATCTCATAGAGAATTAGAGTTTTGTTAACGGAATCGCTGTCGAACTTGAAGTCTATGGACATGCTTATTTCTCGAAAGTGAGTTGGTGCGATGGATATGGTTCGAACAGGACTGCATAGTGATACAGTTGGAAATTAGCTAATGGTATTCTGTAAGTTTAGATTGGTTGTCTGTAGTGACTTATAAAAGCATTTATTATTGACACCTTGTACCAGAAAATAATAATAAGTGCTATTGATTCCATTATTCACTCTCCGTGTTTCTGTAAGTTTGGACGGGAAGTGACTTGTTCATGAATTTGCATTTTTCGGACAAGTTGTCTCTGATTGGGTTATTTAGTTTCAGTGCTTTTCTTAAGTGGAAAGCTGATCTGCATAACGATATCATAGCAGAATAATCCAATCAGAGACAACCAGTCAGGTAAATGACATGGGAACGATTGATTTCTAGTAATATATAAATAAATCTTATCAAGCCCATTGTTGTTTCTTTTCTTACAGAATTCCAAATGCCATGGATGATGATACAGTTAGAAATTAGTTAATGCTATTCTGTAAGTTGTACGAACGAAGGTTGCATCTGGCAACCTTCGTTCGGCAACCAATTTGGGTTTAGGAAGAGCAGAGGTACAGAAACTGCATTGTTGAATTATACGTCAAAGGTGTTTCATTATGTACAACAATTAACAATAATCAATTTACTCTATCCGTATTTATCGACTTGGAGAAAGCTTTTGACACCGTTGATCACGTAATTTTAATTAGCAAACTAGAAAATATTGGCATTCGTAGTGTTGTATTAAAATGGTTTTAGACTACTTACAGCACAGAAAGCAATGTGTTAGTCTTTTTAATACACTTAGTAACCCAAAACATATTTAATGTGGCGTACCACAAGGTTCAGTCCTGGGACCAACCTTGTTTCTGATATTCATAAATGATATATGTAAATTAAAAATAAATAGCTATATTAACACTTTTGCTGATGATACATCATTAACTTTATATGCTGATTCTCTGGAAAATCTCCTTTATAACATGAACACTGATCTAAAATGTGTGATGAAATGGTTGGATTTAAATGGATTACATTTAAATACGAAAAAGACTAAGTATACTCAATTTAACCTAAAAAAGAATAATTTAAAATTTATATTATTAAAAAATAATTTAATTAAAAAAGCATAACTCACTGGATGGTGTTGGTGGGATTATCATCTGTCTCCTAACAATTGT
Source organism: Ryuthela nishihirai (assembly GCA_038380435.1). NCBI lineage: Eukaryota > Metazoa > Arthropoda > Arachnida > Araneae > Heptathelidae > Ryuthela > Ryuthela nishihirai. Next base: position 382,459 of record JAWZYU010000137.1, on the reverse strand, counting down.
CCAGTGGGTTCCCTCCCCGAAACTTCTCTGAGACATCGGAGTCTTTCTGATCTGGTTATTTAACTCATTTTTGGCAAACACTTACAATCGCTCAAAAAATATCCAAAAAGTATGGTTGATTACAGAATTGAGAAAAAATCTGGCAACGATGTTTTTAGAGATTAGTGATCTGGCAACCTTCGTACACGAAGATTGCCAGATCACTAATTTCTAAAAGCATCGTTGCCAGATTTATTTTTACTGAATTCTGTAATCATCCATAGTGTTCGGATATTTATTTGAGCGACTGTACGTACACAAAAGGTTGCCAGATAACTAATTTCTAAAAAAAATCGTTGCCAGATATTTTTCTGAAATTTGCTATCAACCATAATGTTCGGATATTTATTTGAACGACTGTATGTACACGAAGGTTGCCAGATCACTAATTTCTAAAAAAATCGTTGCCATATATTTTTTCTGAAATCTGTAATCAACCATAGTGTTCGGATATTTATTTGAACGACTGTATGTACACGGTAGTAACCAGATCACTAATTTCTAAAAAAAGACTGTCAGATATATTTTCCGAATTCTGTAATCAACCATAGTGTTCGGATATTTTTTTGACCGACTGTACCTCTCAGAGGTCAAACTACCGAACCCAAATGCTCTCGAGCAAATTGGTTTTGCGATACGGATTGCTTTCGCTTGTTTAGATGACTACGGGTCGCCACTGAATCTATGTTATGATGTGTTTTCATGTGTATTTGCAGGCTGTTACATACATCCGTGGTCAGAATATAAATTTGCACTTCTATTTCTTTATGAAACTAAATAACATTTTAGGTAATGTTTCAAGAAATAAATCATTATTTATTATCTCAATCGAGTGTAGGATTTAACCTTGAAATTTGTAAAAGGAGGAGGTTGGGTTGTTATACCTCTGAGAGGCACCTTTTTGCACACCATGGGCTAAATGCCTATGTCACAAAGAACCCGAATGATCAGAGATGGTTGGGGGAGGGGACCCCTGGAACAGCTGCTGGGAGACAGATGGTAGCCTCCCGTAAAGGGTCATCCAATGTGTTCTTTAACGTGCACAGGGTATGGCTCTCCCGCACATGGGGCCACGGCTTAACGTCCCATCAGACGGACGGCTATCTTTCAAAGCTCATCGGTGTCCCTTACTGACCATGGGAAGGGCGGGGAATTTTGCGGAGATAAATCCCAACGCTGAACCAGCTGTGACTCGAACCTGTGACCTAAAGATTACAAAACTTGGGGCACTACCGACTGAGCCACCCCGCCCCAAAAGGAGGAGGTGGTCTCCAGTGAAATGTTTCAAACTGATGATATATACTGAGTGATTGTATTAAACTATGTTACTTTGTAGATCTGCGTATAAAAACGGTTAGTTGCACAAAGCTGAAATTTGAAGAAGATAATAATCAGGTCATGCAGAATAAAATGGTAGGTAAAAAATTAAATTCTTATAAACACTGCCAGAGGGTTGAACGTGGCGCTGTACAGAAAAACCATGCACTTTATTTACCAATCACTTGTTAGTAAGAGAATGTATCACGTGGTTACGGTATGAAAACAGAAAGCCATGATGAGACCTGACCCTTTTGTAATAGAGAGCATGATCATTTTCACTTTCCCAAACTTTCCAGAAAAGTGAACAGGAAGAGCCGCGACACTGGAACTGAAGGATTGTGCATTATTCGTTAAGCTCTATTTCCAAAACAATAACAAAGACACGAATGCTATAGCCGAATATCGCTTACTGATGAGATGGAGACGCCTTTGAGGAGAATGAGTTACAGAACAGGGCTCAGAATTTTGAAGAAACGGTTATTAATCGTTATGCCATTGCAGAGGAAGTCTACTGGTTTTTGAACACATTGTAAATGGCTGATGCAGTAGTCTTCTCTTAGAGCAAGGGCCGATGTAACACTCCAGAATCTTGTGTGATCAACTGTCTTTCAAACTCTTACGAAGTGTGTTGCGCTGGTTAATGTACAAAGTGGTATTTTCATGTCTTAGGACTGGATAGGATGGAGCTGGACAACAAATGGCCATGTAACATTTTACGGAGCAAGAAGTCGTACTTCCGGCTAAACAGTATTGCCAAAACTCAGAATTGTTGGGTAAGGGAATCGTCACATCCTCTCGGGATGTTGAAATTTCACAGCATTCTCCACCTGTAATTGTGTGGTGTGTTTTCAATTCTAATATCATGTAGGAACCCTTCTTCTTCGAGGAGGTCCAAGCCATGATCTCCTAACACGTATAACATTAATAAAGCGTGTCCAGAGCACAATGCTTTGTTTGGTACAGTTTAATGTTATCTCAGTAATAACTCAGAAACATAGCTTAGTAACATCTTAAATAAGCATTACATTAAAATCATCGCAATCAAATCTATTTCAGTGTCGAATAATGAAAGAATTTTGTTATTCGTTCAAAAATTTTCACAGTTGCGCAGATTTTAATATTTAACAGCTAAAATGACAGTTTAAATAATTGTTCTGGTAAGTTAATAAAACCTAGTTAAAAAGAAAGCAAAACCGTTATACTGAACATTACTAATCCATATAAGAGTGATTTTAGCAGTTCTTGTAATAATCATGTTAATTTCCACTAATTATAAATGTTTTGCAGAACAAGGCAACTTGCTAAATGTTTCAGCTTCCACACTAAACGCATATTTTTAAAACATTTTGCGTTCGGAAAAGATATTTTGATTTAAATAGATTTGACTGAGATTTTTGAATTATGAAACATTTTTTTATAAAACTCTTACTTAAGGAATTAATGATGGAACTGCTTAGTGTACATGTACAATCGCTCAAAAAATATCCGAACACTATGGTTGATTTCACAATTCAGAATTTCAGAATTTCTGATATCAACAATAGTGTTCGGATATTTTTTTCAGCGAAAGTACTCTGTAGGAACTCATCTGTAAACACCGATGAGCTTTGAGGGTGGGATGTATGTTATAATGTGGTATCACATAACGTACTATTAACGTCCTTATTAAACAAGCCACGGACCTAGTACACTACGACATCAAAATGCTATATTTATTTTTGCGATTAGTCTTTTTAGCGTTTACCGATTTCAAGAATCATATTATTTTATGTAATATCCCTTGTAATTAAATACTAGTACAATTAATACTCACTTGGTATGTTGACATTCATACAAAAGTAAAGATTCCTACACCAAATATGTTAGTAAAATGAAGAGGCCGTTCTGTATGTACAGTGTGTAGGCTGAAGTGTTAAATCCTTCTGATACGTTATATATATTATAAACTACGTGTTGTAAAATAACAGGTCCTACACTATAATTCTTCATTTTTAGCGACTTACGTTGGAAGTCACTGAACTGGAATCTACATCTTTTTCCACAATGTATATGGCTCTGAGCTTGATTATGGATCCTGATTTTGCTGCACTGGTGGGCTTCTGCAGAGGGAAAATCTTCCGCTGTGTTTTCTGTTTGTTTGTGGGTTGACAGCCCCAAGTGAATAGATTCACAGGATATGTTTATCAGCTGGTGGATAATCCTGAGCAGAAGTCATCGCAGGCACCTGAACTCTTTGCTTCTATTGGCATCGTCAAATTCTACATTGGAGGAAGTCTTCCAGTTTAGATGGCTTCAGCCTTTAGTAGAGAGGGAACGGGTCTTTGACCCATGTCTGCGATTAGGGGGCTGTTTGATATTGTCGTCATTCCCTCTCTAAATAAACATAGTTTCTTTAAACATCCCACTAACCATTTTCTCTCCATAAGTAGTTGGAATGTGAGGACTCTGCACAGAGCTATTTCTCTTGATGTCCTCACACAAGAATTCCACCGCTATAATTTAGATATTCTCGGCTTGCAAGAGACCAGATGGACAGATAAAGGTCGGAGTCTTAAAAATAATCTTAAATTTCTCTTTTCAGGGAGGGACGACAATAAGCATCACCAAGGCGTGGGTCTGCTTCTCAGCAGACATGCCAGTGATGCTCTTCTAGGATATGAGTGCATTAATGAAAGGCTTCTTACAGCAAAATTTCAGACAAGCGTTAAAGACTTGAATGTTATCTGCTGTTATGTCCCCACTGAGGATGCCGATGAGGATGAGAAGGATAGGTTTTATGAACAACTTCAGGATATTTTGAATTCTGTCAAGAAAGGAGATATTACCCTTGTTCTTGGTGATTTCAATGCCAAAGTTGGTACTGACTCTAACCTTTGGGGAGGAGTAATAGGCCCTTTTGGTATTGGTAGCTGCAATGGCAATGGGCAACGTCTCCTACAGGTAAGTAAACTCAATGGATTCAGAATAACTAACACTTATTACAAACACCGCGACATACATAAGTACACATGGGTTTCACCTGATGGGCTGCATAAGAATATGATTGATTACATATTAATTAACAGCAAATGGGCTAGTTCTGTTAGAAATACCTGGGCATATAGGGGAGCTGAAATTGGATCTGACCATTACCTTGTTAAAAGTGTGTTGCAACTTAAACTTAAAAAGTGTTGTGCTAGGGTTAAAAAATTTACTTTTAATACTGAAACTCTGAAAGATCCAGTTATAGCCAAAGCTTACCATGATAGGTTACTTAGTCATTATGACAGTCATGGTTTGCTTACTACTGAAGTTGAGGAAGAATGGGATCATTTTAAACAGGCTTTTTTGGACACTAACAGTACTCTTTTAGGAAAAAAGGAGCAGAAGAGACAGAATTATCTGAGTGATAAGGCACTTGAGCTTATTTTGGAAAGAAAGAACTGCAGGAATGTCTTTAATCAATACCCCACTAGTCCTAATAGAAAGCATTACAGAGAACTTAATAAACGTGTAAATGATCAGTTAGCTGCTGATAAGAATCTTTGCTTGATAGTTTGGCTGACAAAGCCGAGGAAGCAGTTAGACAGCACAACAGCAGAGAGCTGTACCAGATAGTTAATGTTTTGTGTGATAGAAAACGGACAGGTATAAAAGGATTGAAGGATAAACAAGGTAAGGTTATAGAAGGGGAGGATTCTGTCATGGCTAGGTGGGCTGAGCATTTTAGTGATGTTCTAAACAATGTAGTTAGTTCTACTCCCATTGTTTGCAATGATGATAGATGCATTGGTGGCTTTAATGTTGGCCCTATAGCACAATCTGAAGTTATTTTGGCTGTTTCTAAACTTAAACTACATAAATCCCCAGGAGTAAATGAAATTACTACCGAAATGCTTAGAGCTGGGGATGTTTCGGTTACCACTTGGATGACTGAAATTCTGAATATCTTTTATGATAAAGGCATGGTTCCTAAGGATTCTACCAGAGCTATTGTTATCCCTATTTTCAAAAAAGGTGATCGCAGTTCTTGTGATAACTATAGGGGTATCAGCCTACTCTCTGTTCCAGGTAAAGTTCTTTCCATGATTGTGCTTAATAGAATTAAGAATCTGGTTGACAGTCAATTGCGTGATGAGCAATGTGGATTCAAAAGTGGTAGGGGATGTGTGGATCAGATATTTTCACTTAGGCAGATTCTTGAGAAATGTTTAGAGTTTCAGAAACCTTTGGTTGCTAGTTTTGTTGATTTCAAAAAGGCTTTCGACTCTGTTGATCGTCATAATTTGTGGTTGATTGTGAGATCATATGGTATACCTGACAAGTTAGTTAACATAATGAAAGCTCTCTATAATAACACTGAGTCGTGTGTGAGAGTTGGTAAGGCTTGTAGCAATTGGTTGAGCATTACTTCTGGTGTTCGACAAGGGTGCATTTTGTCTCCTTTTCTCTTTAGCTTGGTTATTGATTATGTTATGCGAAATTCACTTCAAGGGAAAGATTTTGGCCTTAAATGGACTGGAGATGCGAAAACTTCTGATTTAGATTATGCTGATGATTTAGCCCTTTTGGCAAATGATGTTGATGAGATAAACTCTTTCATTCAAGCTGTTTAATAGACTGGTAGTAGAGTAGGTTTGGTTATAAACAGAGAGAAAACTAAAGTGATGAAAATTGGTCAGGCAGGCTGTGATTCAGTTAATCTGAATGGTTGCAGTGTTGAGTAGGTGTCACAGTTTAATTATCTTGGGAGCTATGTAACAGATAATGATGATGTGCGGCATGAGATTAACAGACGGATAGGGATTGCTGCCGGTACTTTTAAGAATCTATGGAGAGTGTGGAGAAATAGGCTCTTTAGGCGTATACACCTAAAAACTAAAATTAGACTATATAATAGTTTGGTTCTTTCTAGGGTTAGTTATGGTAGTGAAACGTGGACACTGTGTAAACAAGATAACAGGAAACTAGATGCTTTTGATTCCAGATGCTTACGCATTATCTTGGGTATCAGGTGGTTCAGGTTTGTAAGAAATGAAAAGGTTAGGCAAAGGAATCGGTAACTTCCTTTAAGCAGCATATTGTGCAGAGAGAGACTCCGTTGGTTTGGCCATGTTGCCCGTATGAATAATTATAGATTGGCGAATAGGGTTATGAACAGTGTGCCTAAAGGTCTCAGAAAGAAGGGGAGACCTAGGATGCGGTGGGCAGACAATGTCAAACAGGACCTTGTTAGAATAGGTGTGCAGTGGCCAGATGCAGCAGATGTAGCTCAGGATAGACTTGCTTGGAGAACTAAATTGCACGGTCTGGTTGGACCTCCGTAGCCCATGGCTGCTTGAGGATGATGATGATGATTATGATTATGTGATTAAATGACCACACAAAACTATACTAAATGATATTATAATTTATAGTGGTAGCTTTCTTCTCCCTTCTTTAATAACTTTTATCTACCAAATAGCATACGGTAAAAAAATGACGATTTATGGTTACGTTGCATATACTAACTTCTTTATTACACCGACTGCTTTCAGAATGAAATAAAGATTTCTACCTTTTCTAAACCATGTGTCTTAATCTTTATATACGAGGTGACCCAAATTAAACTGACAATATTTAAGTAAATTTGTAGAGAGAATTCAGTGGATATAAGCAATATTTTAAATTTGAACATTTCAGATCATTAGTGAAGCAATACATAATACAGTAGGCATCATAATATACAAATGGAAGTAGTGTAATTTTAAATTTTAGAGAAGATAAAAAAATGTCCTGTAAACATGAAATTCATCTCAATTAGCTCAGCTATTATATCTAGAAATGATTTTGCATGCAGCTTTTGTTTTAGCATGTAATAGGAAGTTTTCACAAGCGTTAAAAGAAGTAGTAGCTCATTAACTTCAATGGAAAGAGTGAAAATCTAAAGACACTTATCAAAAACAGTTTGAACCTCCTCATAGGAATGAGCCCCGAGGACTGGCTGGAGTAATTGTGTCAGACTTACGATACTATAGGAGATGGGTGTTTCACCTTTGAGTGACACTTCTTGTACAATGGGCAAAATGACCTAAAGGCTACAAGGACCGAAAGGGCCCAGAGAAAGTTGGGGAAATGGAACCCACGGGTCAACAGCAGACAGATTGTAGCCTCATATCAAGACCATCCAACGGGTTATTTAACGTCTACCAAGCCTCATCTTAATCATCATTATCGTCTACCAAGTCTCGGCTTAATCATCATTATCGTCTACCAAGTTTTGGCGCACCATCTACCGTATTTATTGTCTACCAAGCCTCGGCTTAATCATCATTATCGTCTACCAAGTCTTCGCGCGCCATCTACCGTATTTACCGTCAATGTTTGCGCGCCATCTACCGTATTTACCGTCAATGTTTGCCCGCCATCTACCGTATTTACCGTCAATGTTTGCGCGCCATCTACCGTATTTATTGTCTCCAAGCCTTGGATTTCATCTCACGGACGACAGCATTCCCAATCCCATAGGTGTTCTTTTCTCACCGAGGGAATGGTTGGAAATAGCCGTGATAAATGAATGTTGGAACAGCTGGGATTCGAACCTTGGAACTACAGATTACGATTCAGGGGCGTTACCGAGTGAACTAATCCTTTCTTCAATACTATATGAGAGAAAAGGTAGAGGCTGTATACGACTGTGTAAGAAATCACGACTACTTTCAAAATAAGAGTCATATAATCGGACAACCACAGGGAACTCCGCTATTTGTAATTCTGCAGTCGGTATCCTATTCGGAGACCTTTAGTGTTGGCTGAAAATCGGAAAGCTAAGTTTCAGTGTTGTCGAAACTCAAGACTTGGGGAAAAAGTGTCATCTAGTCATATGAAACATAAAATATAATATTTTCTACAGATGGCAGAGCTAAGGTGTGGTGGTGACCACGTGACACAATGAACTCATGTGTCACATCCACTGTATGATGTTGAAGAGAATCACAAGGCACGGATTCGGTATATTAGTATGTCTCAAGCATCGACAAATTACTGCAGCATATGTAAACAGCATATCCAATTTTTCGCTGATAGAGATGAAACATTTCAAGATGATAATGCAACAGACTACTTTGCGACATCTGTCTGTCAGTCGTTTGAGCAAAATGACCAAAATAATGAATGAATGGAAAAAAAATTAATTTAAAAAGTTGTATTTCTTCTCCCCCCTGGTCTAAGGGGTCATCTCATTGTTCACAAAGAACACTTCGTGACCTTTACATTCTACCACCAACATTTCAAATTTCCAGCATAACTGCATCGTTTGCAATATTTGTTTGGAATTTTCAAAACTTTCCGCCGTTAGAGGTCGCATTTATCACTTTTGGAAGATTCGTAAAAGGAAAAATTTATAGAAACGGAGTACTTTAATTTGTCATTACGGTAGACAGAAGCGAAAGCACCAAACGTATTATGAATTCTAAATCTGAATTTGTACGATTTTTTGCTCCTAAATATCACTTTCCAATTAAACATTTTAACAGGATATAAGTTGCAAATAGAAATGCTGACATATTTTCCTTCCCAAGGTTCTTCACATTCATGCCATTTAAAGTTTTTCCGCCCCACTTTAACATAAAAACGACACAGGAGAATTTTTTTCCATGTGTTTGTGCGCCATCTAGCGAAATTTTATATTATAGGAGACTATACGTAAAGTTACGGCTTTCGAGCAATTGGGCAGTCCTTAGTATATCATTACTGACATTTTGAAAGGTTGGGAGGGGGGGGGGGGGCGGGTCCATGGGCTCCATACCCTCCCCATTCCTTAGATCCGATATTGATATATATATATAATCTATATTATATATAAATAATCTGAGAAATATTATTTAATAACAATATTTTATTGAAAAAATGCTTACATAAGAAACTTACGCACAAATATTGAAATACTTATATAAGAAATATGACGTAAAAACAATTATTTAAAGAGATACTGAGGATGAACTTGATAGGCTACAAGTTCTTTTATGTCAAAGTCGATGTCAGTTGTGATCCCAGGTATCTGCTCAAGTGCCGTGTCCTTAATGCAGTTTTTGAAGTCCCAAATCTTTTAAGTTTGGATATTTTTCTGTTGATAGAAGCTTAAGAAGTTCTTTCCCGGTTTCTTTTCCACATCCAACAAAAATGCATCTGCCTGCAACTCGCATAATACCATTCATATTTAGGATCTATATTTTCAATATCAATATTTAATGAATTATTAAATAACATTATAGCATCTTGTACACCAAACAACGTGCTGTTCCTCTGTCCCAAATGAAAAATATTCAACTGACCATCGTTCTCGCAATTCACGATTTTCATTGTAAATATTTCTTTGCTTATCGCGTTAATAGATAAATAAAAGTTCTGCTAAAGCAATAGAAGGTGTGCACACATAAAATATTGTTATTAAAACAAGTTGTCATTATTTGTACCGATTCACACAACACCAAAGAACGAAATAAACACAAAGTGTCCTCTGATTTTTTTCGAGAGCATGGTTAAAAAGAGAAAGTACAGATAGATTATATTTCAAATGCCAAATCATTCAAATTCAAACTGTTATTCAACCGAAGTCCCAGTCCTATACAAAAACTGAAATGAAAAATTTCGCATTAACCACCACTAAATTTATACAAAAAACTAATTGAATAACTTACCATTTGTTCAATTGTAAACGGTTTTAGGTTTTCCTTGTATGGTCGTAATATCTCGGATATATCTTAGCGATATGCCCGAAGTTTTACAAAAAAAATAAAATTCCGTGAATGGCATCAATGATATTCTCAGGTATTCATTAAATGTTTCCATAAATATGTTGTATTTGTATAATCGCTATTGCTTCTAAGAATAGTATGCAAATCACCTTTCATTTATTCGGTCACGATAAACGTTTTGTCTAATTTATCATTTAAAAGACCCGCCCAAAGTTGGTTAACTTCGGGGATCGGACGAGAACCGGTGTTTTCCGCTTGGTATGGATGTTGACATATTGATTCCCTTTCCTTGCCTGCCTTATAAAGTTACACACATTATCAATAACAGAACATTTGTTAAAGTAGGAAAGAGTTCGGATGGTGCAAAAAATTTCCTTAACGACAGTATTAAAAAAATATATATATAAACCCAACCTTGTTCTTAAATACTGATTAGTTTTCATTTTTTTACCGTTGTTGAGAATTTATATTTCCCTTTTTTCTTTTCAACATAATAGCGTGCAATTAAACGTAACACATAAAAGTAATACTATAAAACTATTTCTATTTACCCTACTTCCGAATGAAAGAGACTAGACTAGAACTGAAATAGATTAGACTAATTAAGACTTATTAGAAATATATATTAGAGTAATTAGAAAAAGAGAATTAGACTAGAACTGAAAGAGATTAGACTGAATGTAAGAGATGACTTATTAACTTTCAAAGAGAAATTTCTTTTTCGTTTCCTTGGTTGTTTCAACCTCCCAGAAGCCATTTCTTCTCACACCTCGGGCTAAACTGATAAATCACGACGACTCCCGATAGCTAAGACCACATTTCGATAAGGCACTGCAAAACTTAGACGTAAGTCCATCCCAGCGCGTGCTTTAATCTGAACGTTCTTTCGCACGGTGGCATGGCGGTGGTGGGAAAAGTTCCAAGATGGAATATTGCAAGCGATTTATTTCGTTTTTTCTAATAGGTAAGGATTGCATTGGGGAAAATGCACATGGAATACAGGGAATAAGTATCGTTTTATCCGATAAAACATACCAATGAAACCTGTTTCCACTATATGGTGACAGTGTGATCACAGATACATCGCGAAAATGACAAGTTTCTGGTATGAAGACCACACAAGTAATAGCTTTTTCTTTACGTGTTCATGCTGTTCACATCGTAAAACGTAATGAAAGATGGAATTTAGTACCATGGAACCGCGATATTTTGATCTGCATGCCGATATGTTAGGGATGAACTAGGAATCAGTGTCATATCTGATACCCCATCATTAAAAGTAAATAATTACACAGGAAGCATGCGTTCTGCAGTGTAATATTTAACATCATGAAAAAGTGATACTGACCTTTATTAGGAAAGACGTTTGCGAGAGATCCTACATTAAAAGTAATGAGTTTCTATTCGACAAAGTTTATACGCACACAAAATAGAGAAAATAAATATAATGGGAAGAGCAAACAGAGATACCTCTGTTGCGAATAGGAAACACTGTTGCTGGAGTCTCACTTCCTGCCACTGAGGAAACATTGCATTCCAAAATCTCAGTGTCGACGTCATTACCTTATTATTGGAAGGAAATCCAAATTTAAGTTAAAGAAAATAAACTGTCCTCAAGCACCGTCACGTTTCGGTCATTGCATTTACCGTGCGAATACGATGACGAAGTGAAGAGAGTTCGTGGGATTGCAATTACCTCCACGTTGCTTACAGCGAAATAATAGGAGTATAATAAACTAGTTGGGTGAGATAAAACGAAACCTTACTACGCAAATATCGACACGGGCAGTAATCTTTATCCGCTTCAAGTGTAACCAAGCACTCGGCCACCCGAAAAACGTCAGGTAAATCTTGTTAAGTATTGTCCAATCTTCGCCACCACACGGATTGGGTTGGGTTGGGTTGTTTTACCTCTGAGCGGCACTTTTTTGCACATCATGGGGTAAATGGCCAGATCACATGGACCCCGAAGGCTCAGAGAAGGTTAGGGGAGGGGACCCACTGGAACAGCTCTTGGGGGACAGATTGTAGCCTCCCGTCAAGGCCTTCCAGCGTGTTCTTTAACGTGCACAGGGTATGGCTCTCCCGTACACAGAGCCACGGCTTAACGTCCCATCCGACGGACGGCAGCTTTTCCAAGCCCATCGGTGTCCCCTACTGTCCTTGGGCAGGGCGGGGAATTTTGCGGAGTTAAATCTCGACGCTGACTCAGCTGGGACTCGAAACTCAAAACTACAGATTACAAACCTGGCGCGCTACCGACTGAGCCACATCCGCCCCCCCCCCCCCCACCACACGTAATTTAATGGTTTACAACCACTGCTGGATTAACCCTTAAGCAATATAAGCACCTGCTTAGGGCACCAGGGGGGGAGCACCGCAGTTCTTTCCTCTAGCAATGATGCCCTTAACTCTCCATTCTTTCACGGACACACTCGACTTTAGTCGTTTCTTTTTTAATTGTCCTTATCTGAAATGTTCGACTTCAATATGAATTGTAAAAAAAAAACGATTCTTATCGTATGGTAGGTGACTACATTTCAAAAGTTTGAAGATGACAGTCACACCTCTAGAGTTCAATATGTTTGATTATTTTTACAAAATTTTTCTGAATGAATTTCGGTGTTTCTCTATTCACTATAAATATATATAAAATCCATATTCTTTTTTGTGCCTTTTCAAATTATAGCTTACGTATTTTCTGACGCCAAGGTGAAAGGTATTCAATTAAGCAATGAAAAGGTCCAGGGAGATACCATTGCTCGGTCGTGGTTACGTATTCAATTAAGCAATGGAAAGGTCCAGGGAGGTACCATTGCTCGGTCGTGGTTACGTATTCAATTAAGCATTGGAAAGGTCCAGGCAGGTACCATTGCTCGGTCGTGGTTACGTATTCAATTAAGCAATGCAAAGGTCCAGGGAGGTACCATTGCTCGGTCGTGGTTATGTATTCAATTAAGCAATGGAAAGGTCCAGGGAGGTACCATTGCTCGGTCTTGGTTACGTATTCAATTAAGCAATGGAAAGGTCCAGGGAGGTACCATTGCTCGGTCGTGGTTACGTATTCAATTAAGCAATAGAAAGGTCCAGGGAGGTACCATTGCTCGGTCGTGTTTACGCATTCAATTAAGCAATGGAAAGGTCCAGGGAGGTACCATTGCTCGGTCGTGGTTACGTATTCAATTAAGCAATGGAAAGGTCCAGGGAGGTACCATTGCTCGGTCGTGGTTACGTATTCAATTACGCAATGGAAAGGTCCAGGGAGGTACCATTGCTTGGTCGTGGTTACGTATTCAATTACGCAATGGAAAGGTCCAGGGAGGTACCATTGCTCGGTCGTGGTTACATATTGAATTATGCAATGGAAAGGTCCAGGGAGGTACCATTGATCGGTCGTGGTTACGTATTCAATTATGCAATGGAAAGGTCCAAGGAGGTACCAATGCTCGTCGTGGTTACGTATTCAATTAAGCAATGGAAAGGTCCAGGGAGGTACCATTGCTCGGTCGTGGTTACGTATTGAATTATGTAATGGAAAGGTCCAGGGAGGTACCATTGCTCGGTCGTGGTTGCGTATTCAATTAAGCAATGGAAAGGTCCAGGGAGGTACCATTGCTCGGTCGCGTTTACGTATTCAATTATGCAATGGAAAGGTCCAGGGAGGTACCATTGCTCGGTCGTGGTTACGTATTCAATTATTCAATGGAAAAGTCCAGGGAGGTACCATTGCTCGGTCGTGGTTACGTATTCAATTAAGCAATGGAAAGGTCCAGGGAGGTACCATTGCTCGGTCGTGGTTACGTATTCAATTAAGCAACGGAAAGGTCCAGGGAGGTACCATTGCTCGGTCGTGGTTACGTATTCAATTACGCAATGGAAAGGTCCAGGGAGGTACCATTGCTTGGTCGTGGTTACGTATTCAATTACGCAATGGAAAGGTCCAGGGAGGTACCATTGCTTGGTCGTGGTTACATATTGAATTATGCAATGGAAAGGTCCAGGGAGGTACCATTGATCGGTCGTGGTTACGTATTCAATTATGCAATGGAAAGGTCCAAGGAGGTACCAATGCTCGTCGTGGTTACGTATTCAATTAAGCAATGGAAAGGTCCAGGGAGGTACCATTGCTCGGTCGTGGTTACGTATTGAATTATGCAATGGAAAGGTCCAGGGAGGTACCATTGCTCGGTCGTGGTTGCGTATTCAATTAAGCAATGGAAAGGTCCAGGGAGGTACCATTGCTCGGTCGTGTTTACGTATTCAATTATGCAATGGAAAGGTCCAGGGAGGTACCATTGCTCGGTCGTGGTTACGTATTCAATTATTCAATGGAAAGGTCCAGGGAGGTACCATTGCTCGGTCATGGTTACGTATTCAATTATTCAATGGAAAGGACCAGGGAGGTACCATTGCTCGGTCGTGGTTACGTATTCAATTAAGCAATGGAAAGGTCCAGGGAGGTAACATTGCTCGGTCGTGGTTACGTATTCAATTAAGCAATGGAAAGTTCCAGGGAGGTACCATTGCTCGGTCGTGGTTACGTATTTAATTATTCAATGGAAAGTTTCAGGGAGGTACCATTGCTCGGTCGTGGTTACGTATTTAATTATTCAATGGAAAGGTCCAGGGAGGTACCATTGCTCGGTCGTGGTTACGTATTCAATTAAGCAATGGAAAGTTCCAGAGAGGTACCATTGCACAGTCGTGGTTACGTATTCAATTAAGCAATGGAAATGTCCAGGGAGGTACCATTGCTCGATCGTGGTTACGTATTCAATTAAGCAAAGGAAAGGTCCAGGGAGGTACCATTGCTCGGTCGTGGTTACGTATTCAATTAAGCAATGGAAAGGTCCAGGGAGGTACCATTGCTCGGTAATGGTTATGTATTCAATTATGCAATGGAAAGGTCCAGGGAGGTACCATTGCTCGGTCGTGGTTACGTATTCAATTAAGCAATGGAAAGGTCCAGGGAGGCACCATTGCTCGATCGTGGTTACGTATTCAATTAAGCAATGGAAAGGTCCAGGGAGGTACTATTGCTCGGTCGTGGTTACGTATTCAATTATGCAATGAAAAGTTCCAGGGAGGTACCATTGATTGGTCGTGGTTACGTATTCAATTAAGCAATGGAAAGTTCCAGGGAGGTACCATTGCTCGGTCGTGGTTACGTATTCAATTAAGCAATGGAAAGTTCCAGGGAGGTACCATTGCTCGGTCGTGGTTACGTATTTAATTATTCAATGGAAAGTTCCAGGGAGGTACCATTGCTCGGTCGTGGTTACGTATTCAATTAAGCAATGGAAAGGTCCAGGGAGGTACAATTGCTCGGTCGTGGTTACGTATACAATTAAGCAATGGAAAGGTCCAGGGAGGTACCATTGCTCGGTCGTGGTTACGTATTTAATTAAGCAATGGAAAGTTCCAGGGAGGTACCATTGCTCGGTCGTGGTTACGTATTCAATTAAGCAATGGAAAGGTCCAGGGAGGTACCATTGCACAGTGATGCTTACGTATTCAATTAAGCAATGGAAATGTCCAGGGAGGTACCATTGCTCGATCGTGGTTACATATTGAATTATGCAATGGAAAGGTCCAGGGAGGTACCATTGATCGGTCGTGGTTACGTATTCAATTATGCAATGGAAAGGTCCAAGGAGGTACCAATGCTCTTCTTGGTTACGTATTCAATTAAGCAATGGAAAGGTCCAGGGAGGTACCATTGCTCGGTCGTGGTTACGTATTCAATTATGCAATGGAAAGGTCCAGGGAGGTACCATTGCTCGGTCGTGGTTGCGTATTCAATTAAGCAATGGAAAGGTCCAGGGAGGTACCATTGCTCGGTCGTGTTTACGTATTCAATTATGCAATGGAAAGGTCCAGGGAGGTACCATTGCTCGGTCGTGGTTACGTATTCAATTATTCAATGGAAAGGTCCAGGGAGGTACCATTGCTCGGTCATGGTTACGTATTCAATTATTCAATGGAAAGGACCAGGGAGGTACCATTGCTCGGTCGTGGTTACGTATTCAATTAAGCAATGGAAAGGTCCAGGGAGGCACCATTGCTCGATCGTGGTTACGTATTCAATTAAGCAATGGAAAGTTCCAGGGAGGTACCATTGCCCGGTCGTGGTTACGTATTCAATTATGCAATGAAAAGTTCCAGGGAGGTACCATTGATCGGTCGTGGTTACGTATTCAATTAAGCAATGGAAAGTTCCAGGGAGGTAACATTGCTCGGTCGTGGTTACGTATTCAATTAAGCAATGGAAAGTTCCAGGGAGGTACCATTGCTCGGTCGTGGTTACGTATTTAATTATTCAATGGAAAGTTTCAGGGAGGTACCATTGCTCGGTCGTGGTTACGTATTTAATTATTCAATGGAAAGGTCCAGGGAGGTACCATTGCTCGGTCGTGGTTACGTATTCAATTAAGCAATGGAAAGTTCCAGAGAGGTACCATTGCACAGTCGTGGTTACGTATTCAATTAAGCAATGGAAATGTCCAGGGAGGTACCATTGCTCGATCGTGGTTACGTATTCAATTAAGCAAAGGAAAGGTCCAGGGAGGTACCATTGCTCGGTCGTGGTTACGTATTCAATTAAGCAATGGAAAGGTCCAGGGAGGTACCATTGCTCGGTAATGGTTATGTATTCAATTATGCAATGGAAAGGTCCAGGGAGGTACCATTGCTCGGTCGTGGTTACGTATTCAATTAAGCAATGGAAAGGTCCAGGGAGGCACCATTGCTCGATCGTGGTTACGTATTCAATTAAGCAATGGAAAGGTCCAGGGAGGTACTATTGCTCGGTCGTGGTTACGTATTCAATTATGCAATGAAAAGTTCCAGGGAGGTACCATTGATTGGTCGTGGTTACGTATTCAATTAAGCAATGGAAAGTTCCAGGGAGGTACCATTGCTCGGTCGTGGTTACGTATTCAATTAAGCAATGGAGAGTTCCAGGGAGGTACCATTGCTCGGTCGTGGTTACGTATTTAATTATTCAATGGAAAGTTCCAGGGAGGTACCATTGCTCGGTCGTGGTTACGTATTCAATTAAGCAATGGAAAGATCCAGGGAGGTACAATTGCTCGGTCGTGGTTACGTATACAATTAAGCAATGGAAAGGTCCAGGGAGGTACCATTGCTCGGTCGTGGTTACGTATTTAATTAAGCAATGGAAAGTTCCAGGGAGGTACCATTGCTCGGTCGTGGTTACGTATTCAATTAAGCAATGGAAAGGTCCAGGGAGGTACCATTGCACAGTGGTGCTTACGTATTCAATTAAGCAATGGAAATGTCCAGGGAGGTACCATTGCTCGATCGTGGTTACGTATTCAATTAAGCAAAGGAAAGGTCCAGGGAGGTACCATTGCTCGGTCGTGGTTACGTATTCAATTACGCAATGGAAAGGTCCAGGAAGGTACCATTGCTCGGTAGTGGTTATGTATTCAATTATGCAATGGAAAGGTCCAGGGAGGTACCATTGCTCCGTCGTGGTTACGTATTCAATTAAGCAATGGAAAGGTCCAGGGAGGTGCCATTGCTCTGTCGTGGTTACGTATTCAATTAAGCAATGGAAAGGTCCAGGGAGGTACCATTGCTCGGTCGTGGTTACGTATTCAATTAAGCAATGGAAAGGTCCAGGGAGGTACCATTGCTCGGTCGTGGTTACGTATTCAATTATTCTATGGAAAGTTCCAGGGAGCTACCATTCCTCGGTCGTGGTTACGTATTCAATTAAGC
This sequence comes from Ryuthela nishihirai, assembly GCA_038380435.1. Taxonomy (NCBI): domain Eukaryota; kingdom Metazoa; phylum Arthropoda; class Arachnida; order Araneae; family Heptathelidae; genus Ryuthela; species Ryuthela nishihirai. The sequence goes on along the minus strand of JAWZYU010000137.1, from coordinate 364,640 downwards.
AATGGAAAGGTCCCGGGAGGTACCATTGCTCAGTCGTGGTTACGTATTCAATTATGCAATGGAAAGATCCAGGGAGGTACCACTGCTCGGTCGTGGTTACGTATTCAATTAAGCAATGGAAAGGTCCAGGGAGGTACCATTGCTCGGTCGTGGTTACGTATACAATTAAGCAATGGAAAGGTCCAGGGAGGTACCATTGCTCGATCGTGATTACGTATTCAATTAAGCAATGGAATGGTCCAGGGAGGTACCATTGCTCGATCGTGGTTAGGCCATTATTTGGCGTTATTTCGGTCCTCATTTAAACCCTAAGAAGAAAATACAAAGATGCTGTTCGCCACCACCCGAACGCGTATTTCAAGCCTAACAGTTAACTACAAAGTTGCTCTTCGCATTAAGTGTAAGCGCACTATAAATCAAATAAATTATTATTCTTTAAATGGTTCGTGTTGTTTTCACTTTTCCGTAAATAATAATCATTCTAGTTTATATTCTAAATTTTTTGGTTACCGGCGTTCCGTGGCTGCGTGGTTTGCACGCATGGCTACTGATCTAAAGGAACTGGGTTCGAACCTCGGGTAAGGCATTGAGTGTGCAGCTTTTCTGCTGAGGTCCCGTTCTACTATGGGGTCACAAGCTCGTGCTTAGTTACAGTAGCAATCAGTTTAGGATAATGAGTGACAAATCGAAATCTCAATCAACTATTTTACTTAGTTGCACAACCAATTCTGTTTTTACGTGGATTTCTTTTACACGATTTTGATTTAACATTCTTTAGAAAAAATTTCCAATTCTCGTTTTACACGATTAATTTTGATGTAACACGGTTCAAAAAACTCTATTTGAATTTAAATATGACAAAATATTCAAGAAAAATATTCTTATAATTTATATTTATAAGAAAAATGCCGCTTTTATCGCACATTTCTCGATATCGTTTTAACTTTGAAAATGTAATGTAGATACACATTTTGTGCACTAAAATCCCCAAAATAAAGACAACACTAACATAACTACACACGTTTTCTGTATTTTATTCTCTAATTTATGAAAAAATTCCACAAACCTTCTTCATTCGGAATAAAGTGGCAACATTGAGTTCCTGTAATTCACCTCCATTTTATCTTCAATACATACGTTAGTCTCAGTCTCTCATTAGTTAGAGTGTTAGTTTAAATATCTTTATAAGTAAAGACCAACATGGAGACTACACAAGCGACATATACGTACGGTGATCATACTTTTTCGGAGATAATAAAGGACAAAACACAAATTGTTTCATAATGAAAAAAAGCAGGTTACGTTTATTTGTTTCACTAAAAGTAAAAATCTTTATAGCATTTATTATAAAATATAAGCATACAATAGCATTTTAAACAATCGTAATAGTTAAAAAATTTAATTTTGATATTTTTCACAAGAATGAACTCATCTTAATAAATCAGGTTTATGTTTCAAAAATTCATAAAACTGTATACAATTCATATCAAAATTGCATTTGGTATAAATGCATGCTTTGAATGTTTCGATTTTTAATTTTGTTTTTTCAGTGGTCCACATATTGTTCGCTAATGAAAATACTCGTTCAGTTTCCGTTACAGAATTTTATTTCCGATGGAAGAGATATGGGACTCCATCCAGTGCTCTGTATTTGACATTTGATCTGACGATTCATGCGTAAAATATTCGCTGTTTCGATGTAATGGAAGCATTGATCACAATCTACGGATTACGATCCATCTGGCAAATTTGCAAACTCGAGAAAACTATCATTTTCAATCATCTAAATGAAATGGCACGATGCATGGAAAACAACTTTACTTCTGCAGGAAATCTGAACGGAATGCAGCTGAATGCCCATCAGTACAATTTAAGAAGAATCATGATAACGAGCCTTCAGTCCAGCAAACAACCACTTTCACAGAAGGAATCGCACTCCAGCTATGGGAAGAAAAGGAAACAGTTAATAAATAAAATAATGACACAGAGGAAGTTGCATTCTACCCAGAAAACTACATTATGGACCCGATAATGAAATATCCTTTCGAAAAACAAATGCAACCAAAATAAGTAATCATATGGCAAAACACCAACTAGTATGCATATATATATATGGCACAATCACCTTCAAAGATAAATCTCGCTGACTATATGAGGGACTATGTAACTCTTCTGGCAAATGAAACGTCACAAACCAACTGTACAGATCATAGAAATGTTACCGAAATGATATGGCAAAAGAAGAAGTAACAGGAGTATTGTTAATAATGAAAAAAACAACACACTAGAGGACACAGTATGTGGTAGCTATTTATGTTGCACTACGGGTTCGCAACTTTTGTCGTGATATTTTTGTAAACTGAGTATGCACACCTGATAGCCTTATTAAATGAAAAAATAAAATAAATACCTCCTCAAGCAGCTGCTTGCCACAGAGGTCACTCAGCAGAAAAACGGCAAAAACAGCGATGCCTTACCCGGGGCTCGAACCCAGGTCCCTTAGATCAGTAGCCAAGCTCGCTAACCACTCGGCCATGGGACGACGAATAGCCTTATTCATCATCATCATCATCATCATCATCATCATCATCATCATCATCATCATCATCATCATCATCATCATCATCATCATCATCATCATCATCATCAAGCAGCCATGGGCTACGGAGGTGCAACCAGACCGTGCAATTTAGTTCTCCAAGCAAGTCTATCCTGAGCTACATCTACTTCATCTGGCCACTGCACACCAATTCTAACAAGGTCCTCTTTGACATTGTCGGCCCACCGCATCCTAGGTCTCCCCCTCTTTCTGAGGCCTTTAGGCACACTGTTCATAACCCTATTCGCCAATCTATAATTATCCATACGGGCAACATGGCCAAACCAACGGAGTCTCTCTCTGCACAATATGCTGCTTAAAGGAGGTTGCAAACTCCTTTGTCTAACCTCATCATTAGTTACAAAGTTGAACCACCTACTGCCCAAGATACTGCGTAAGCATCTGGAATCAAAAGCATCTAGTTTCCTGTTATCTTGTTTACAAAGTGTCCAAGTTTCACTACCATAACTAACCCTAGAAAGAACCAAACTATTATACAGTCTTATTTTAGTCTTTAGGTGTATACGCCTATTTCTCCACACTCTCCATAGATTGTTAAAAGTCCCAGCAGCAATCCCTATTCGTCTGTTAATCTCATGCCGCACATCGCCATTTTCCATTACACTGCTCCCAAGATAATTAAACTGTGACACCTGCTCAAGACTGCAACCATTCAGATTAACTGAATCACAGCCTGCCTGACCAATTTTCATCACTTTAGTTTTCTCTCTGTTTATAACCAAACCTATTCTACAACAGTCTCATCAACAGCTCGAATGAAAGAGTTCATCTCATCAACATCATTTGCCAAAAGGGCTAAATCATCAGCATAATCTAAATCAGAAATTTTCGTATCTCCAGCCCATGTAAGGCCAAAATTTTTCCCTTGAAGTAAATTTCGCATAACATAATCAATAACCAAGCTAAAGAGAAAAAGGAGACAAAATGCACCCTTGTCGAACACCAGAAGTAATGCTAAACCAATTGCTACAAGCCTTACCAACTCTCACACACGACTCAGTGTTATTATAGAGAGCTTTCATTATGTTAACTAACTTGTCAAGTATACCATATGATTTCACAATCAACCACAAATTATGACGATCAACAGAGTCGAAAGCCTTTTTGAAATTAACAAAGCTAGCAACCAAAGGTTTCTGAAACTCTATACATTTCTCAATAATCTGCCTAAGTGAAAATATCTGATCCACACATCCCCTACCACTTCTGAATCCACATTGCTCATCACGCAATTGAGTGTCAACCAGATTCTTAATTCTATTAAGCACAATCATGGTTCTATTTCGCACAATCATGAGAGAGTAGGCTGATATCCCTATAGTTATCACAAGAACTGCGATCATCTTTTTTGAAAATAGGGATAACAATAGCTCTGGTAAAATCCTTAGGAACCATGCCTTTATCCTAAAAGATATTCAGAATTTCAGTCATCCAAGTGGTAACCGAAACATTCCCAGCTCTAAGCATTTCGGTTGTAATTTCATGTACCCCTGGGGATTTATGTAGTTTAAGTTTAGAAACAGCCAAAATAACTTCAGATTGTGTTATAGGGCCAACATTAAAGCCAACAATGCATCTATCATCATTGCAAACAATGGGAGTAGAACTAACTACATTGTTTAGAACATCACTGAAATGCTCAGCCCACCTAGCCATGACAGAATCCTCCCCTTCTATAACCTTACCTTGTTTATCCTTCAATCCCTGTATACCTGTCCGTTTTCTACCACACAAAACATTAACTATCTGGTACAGCTCTCTGCTTTTGTGCTGTTTAACTGCTTCCTCGGTTTTGTCAGCCAAACCATCAAGCCAAAGATACTTATCAGCAGCTAACTGATCTTTTACTCGTTTATTAAGTTCTCTGTAATGCTTTCTATTAGGACTAGTAGGGTATTGATTAAAGACATTCCTGCAGTTCTTTCTTTCCAAAATAAGCTCAAGTGCCTTATCACTCAGATAATTGTGTCTTCTGCTCCTTTTTTCCTAAAAGAGTACTGTTAGTGTCCGAAAAAGCCTGTTAAATATGATCCCATTCTTCCTCAACTTCAGTAGTAAGCAAACTATGACTGTCATAATGACTAAGTAACCTATCATGGTAAGCTTTGGCTATAACTGGATCTTTCAGAGCTTCAGTATTAAAAGTAAATTTTTTAACCATAGCACAACACTTTTTAAGTTTAAGTTGTAACACACTTTTAACAAGGTAATGGTCAGATCCAATTTCAGCTCCCCTATATGCCCTGGTATTCCTAACAGAACTAGCCCATTTGCTGTTAATTAATATGTAATCAATCATATTCTTATGCAGCCCATCAGATGAAACCCATGTGTACTTATGTATGCCGCGGTGTTTGTAATAAGTGTTAGTTATTCTGAATCCATTGAGTTTACTTACCTGTAGGAGACGTTGCCCATTGCCATTGCAGCTACCAATACCAAAAGGGCCTATTACTCCTCCCCAAATTTTAGAGTCAGTACCAACTTTGGCATTGAAGTCACCAAGAACACGGGTAATATCTCCTTTCTTGACAGAATTCAAAATATCCTGAAGTTGTTCATAAAACCTATCCTTCTCATCCTCATCGGCATCCTCAGTGGAGGCATAACAGCAGATAACATTCAAGTCTTTAACGCTTGTCTGAAATTTTGCTGTAAGAAACCTTTCATTAATTCACTCATATCCTAGAAGAGCATGACTAGCGTGTCTGCTGAGAAGCAGACCCACGCCTTGGTGATGCTTATTGTCGTCCCTCCCTGAAAAGAGAAATTTAAGATTATTTTTAAGACTCCGACCTTTATCTGTCCATCTGGTCTCTTGCAAGCCGAGAATATCTAAATTATAATGGTGGAATTCTTGTGTGAGGACATCAAGAGAAAAAGCTCTGTGCAGAGTCCTCACATTCCAACTACCTATGGAGAGAAAATGGTTAGTGGGATGTTTAAAGAAACTATGTTTATTTAGAGAGGGAATGCCGACAATATCAAACAGCCCCCTAATAGCAGACATGGGGCAAAGACCCGTTCCCTCACTACTAAAGGCTGAAGCCATCTACACTGGAAGACTTCCTCTAATGTAGAATTTGACGATGCCAATAGAAGCAAAGAGTTCAGGTGCCTGCGATGACTTCTGCTCAGGATTATCCACCAGCTGATAAACATATCCTGTGAATCTATTCACTTGGGGCTGTCAACCCACAAACAAACAGAAAACACAGCGGAAGATTTTCCCTCTACAGAAGCCCACCAGTGCATCAAAATCAGAATCCATAATCAAGCTCAGAGCCATATATCAGTCCAGTCCAGTGGGTTTATATGGTCAGCACCAGGACCCTGTGTGGTTGACCACTCCTCTGCAGGGTAGAAAAAAAAGAAAAGTAGCCATAGTTGCCCAGATCAGTAGGCCACACTAATCTGGCAGCCCTCCCCTTCCGTTCACTTCCACAAGAGAGTATCTCTTTTGAAAGGTACTAACGGTCCGCACCACGAGAAGGCGGGGTCGGGCATTAGGTGCTAGACCTGGCCGGTTCTATGCATCATCACAGGGGATTGGTGCATAGCTCTCCTTCCAGTGACTACCTAGGGCAACCATTAAAAAGAAAGTGAACCCACTTTCTCCTTTTCCATTGAAAGCGTTCCGTTTCCGGATCTCCTGCTACTTTCTCTCATCGCCTTTTACCATTCCGCATCGCTTTTCTTTGTGCCTGCCTTCTGCATCGCCTTTTCCTTTGTCATTAGCACCATGCATAAATTTCGTTGATTTCGATTGCAGGCGTCGAAAATGTTTCGGATGACATTACGATTCCTTGTAGAGCTTAGTATGTTGATAAATATGAAAGATTTCTAATTAGCGATGGAATATTTTTGGATAGCTCGGTTTTTTTCGCTAAGAACCGGGGTTGACAGATGGAGATAGAAAGAGTTTGGAAAGTAGTGAGTGATTTTGTAATGTAAAAGAATTGGAAGTTGTTAAAAGGATTTTAAGGGGATAATAGGATTTCCATGGTGAAGGGAATTCGAGGAACAAAGCATTGGGTTGTTTTACCTCTGAGCCGCACTTTTTGCACACCATGGGCTAAATGGCCAGGTCACAAGGACCTCGAAAGCGCAGAGAACGTTGGGGGAGGGGACCCACTGGAACAGCTGTTCGGGTTCAGATAGTAGTCTCCCGTCAAGGCCATCCAGCGTATTCTTTAGCGTGCACAGGGTCACAGCTTAACGCCCCATCCGATGGACGGCGGCCTTTCCAAGCCCATCGGTGTCCCCTACTGACCGTGGGCAATTTTGCGGAGATAAATCTCAACGCTGACCCAGCTGGGACTCGAACCTGGGAACTGCAGATTACGAGTCTGGCGCGCTACCGACTGAGCCAACCCGCCCTCCGATGTTGGTGTAGTATTACCATTTAAATGCATATTTTTAGGTAATGTGTCCATGGCTGTCACTCCTTGGTATTAGAAAGAAACTTTGAACATCCTATTTCTTGAACGAAAGTCTTGTCGGAAGATTTGTGGACCTGGTTCATCTTCAGCAACATAAACATAGTTTCGATCTTTCTAGGATTTGCATAGTAATAAAACCACGTCTCATCTCTTTGACAATGTGTAACCATTTGGGGCCATATGTTCAACCATTGTCAGCATCTCCTTACAGGAGTCGACTCAAGTCCTCTTTTCTGCTCTCTGAGCTTGTGGGATACCCATTTGGCACAGATGCTTCGGATTGCTGATGGATAATTGTTTCCACACTGGCAATCGATAAACTGGCATTATCTGAATGGTGATGTGTAGAAGACAAAAAATACCAAAATGTCGTAAAATCTTAATATTGTTAGAATAAAAACTGATGAAAACCACAAGAAAATAATGTAGAAATTCTGCATGTATCATACCCTGTGCAGGTTAAATAAAACGTTGGATGGGAGGTTACCATCTGTCTCATAACAGCTGTTCCATTCGGTCACCTTCCCGCAACCTAAACTGATCCTTCTGGTTCTTTATGACGTGGCCATTTAGCCCCTTGTATGCAAATAACTACCGGTCAGATATAAAACAACCCAACCAAACGCATATCTTCTCTATGGCGTATTAAAGTGATCAAAGGTGTCACCACCCTCACAGACCTTCGACTATGTCGGAGAAACTGACAGGCTCCTGTCAGATCGCTGTTGCAAGCAGCTGCTTGAAGGAGTTTTTTTATTTCTTTATTATATTTATGAAGATATTTTCACTCTTTTCCCTAACACGTTAAGCCTCTTTGGATTGGGAAATAAAATAATTATTACAGGTTAAGTGTTTAGGGTGTGAAATGACTCCTCGACTAAGCAGTTAATCCCTGTGTAGTCTGTAAAACATAAATTCGTTAAAATTATGCTGTTGTTATATGGATATTTTTATATTGTACATTTCTATGTAAATCTCTTATTTGAACTTAGAATTAATCGGAACTAGATTTGTGTTTTGAAGACGCAGATCAAATTTTGGATTACCAATTACATTTCGGTGCTATAAAAAATGTGTTGAAAGTCAACTAATTACTCCTCAATTTCTAAAAAAATTGTTAATTAATTTCGAAATATTGCATGATCTTTTAATAAAGTCACAATAAATTAGTTTATTAATTTTCATTTTTGAAATAAATAGCTTATAATTAAATTTTAGACAAATTCAAAAAATAAAAAAGACTCTTTTTTTTTACCTTTTTCGTTACTATTTATTTCAACAGATGTGAGGACTATATAGATATTAGATATAATCGGGCCCGAACAGCTGAAAGCAAAAAAAGTGACAAAAAAGAATAATTACATATGTTTAAAGGACCTCTGAGCGGCACTTTTTTTGCCCACAGTGGGTTAAATGACCAGGTCACAAGGAACCCGAAGGCTCATAGAAGGTTGTTGGAGGGGACCCACTGGAACAGCTGTTGGTAGACAGATGGTAGCCTACCTTCAAGATAACCCAGCGTATTCTTTAACGTGCAGAGGATGTGGCTCTCCCGCACACGGAGACACGGGTTAACATACCATCCGACGGACGGCGGCCTTTCGAAGCCTCTCGGTATCCACTACTGACCGTGGGCAGGGCGGGGAGTTTTACGGAGATAAATCTCAACGCTGAGGATTCTTTATGAGTTCCATGTTTAAATAGTAATGGAAACCGAAACATATTTATCGCTCTGCCCAAAGAAATGTAGATTATTCCATTCTGCTTTCCTATAAACTTGTTTCTGTTAGGGTTTCAGACTAAATAAACTGTTATCGCTGCTATTAAAGATTTGAACTTCCGTTAGTAATTAAATACTGCATCAGTTGAAATAGTAAAATAAAATAGATTTCTAATGTCCGTTAATTATTAAGGGTATTATTTTGTGTTTTAAAACCAATTATTGTTCGTAAATTTTATCCGAATGAAATGATACGGAATACGGCGTCATAACTTAACGAGTTGGGGAGTGTCATTTAGTGTCTGTCTGTCTGTCTGTGGCAGCCATAACTCATCGGGAAATCAACGTACACGCTCGAAATGTTGAGAGAAGGTTTCAGGTGGTGGTCCAGTTTGCAGTGCGAAATTTCAGGTCGAAAGTCCAAGAGGGGAGCTTGCTAGGAACAAAAATATTTACCATGCTCTCTTCCTACGGGAAACGAGAATCGGTGTGAAATTTACTGTTGCCATTTTCTGTTCCCCAAGTGTGAAGAGTTAAAATAGCATTTAAACCTTCGGCCGCAAAAATGATGCCGTTGCCAGATTCCCCCCATTTCTAAAATCATTATTTAGGCGTTCCATTGCAGCTAGGGACCTGATTTTCTAACCAAAAATGGGGTCGGGCAAGGAGAACCCACGAACGAAATTTGGGAACTTTTCGTGAAGTATGTCGGGAATTACAGAATGTCAAATTCTGACGAAATATTTCTATCGTTTGTCAAGGGCTGAGAGCGCGCGCCGAGTTAGCAATGACCTTTGCAACACCGGGAAATTCTTCGTATTCAAACTGTGATAAAATGTCGGCGGGGGGGGGGGATTAAAAGTGATACACGACCTGTCACAATTTTTGTAGAAACGAAGACACGGGCCAAGTAGGAACCTGATTTTTAAACCAATCACTGGGGCTCAGGGAGACGCTACGTGAGGAATTTCGATCGTGCGGTCGAATATCACGGGAGCCATAGGGCGGCAAATTCTGTGATAACGGATATAAAGATATCGATAGCTTCAACATAAAATATTTGAGAGCTCGCTGACGTCAATTTCTTCCTGTTGAAAATCCATGCTAAATTGTCGGGGGGGGGGGTTACAACGTTTACCTTTACTGCAGCGGAAATAAGAATATACAGATTAAATGTAACACTCGGGCAACGCCAGGTACAGTCACTCAAAAAAGTATCCGAACACTAAGGTTGATTACAGAATCCAGTAAAAATATCTGGAAACGATTTTTTTTAGAAATTAGTGATCTGGCAAACTTCGTGTACAGTCGCTCAAAAAAGTATCCGAACGTTATGGTTGATTACAGAATTCAGAAAAACATCTGGCAACGATTTTTTAGAAATTAGTGATCTGGCAACCTTCGTGTACAGTCGCTCAAAAAAGTATCCGAATGTCATAGTTGATTAACGAATTAGTGATCTGGAAACCTTTGTGTCACGTGTGGGGCAGGGGTGACTCAGTCGGTAGAGCGCCAGGCTCGTAATCTGCTATAATAATAATATACAGATTAAAAGTAACACCCAGGCAACGCCAGGTACAGTCGCTCAAAAAAGTATCCGAACACTAAGGTTGATTACAGAATCCAGTAAAAATATCTGGAAACAATTTTTTTTAGAAATTAGTGATCTGGCAACCTTCGTGTACAGTCGCTCAAAAAAGTATCCGAACGTTATAGTTGATTACAGAATTCAGAAAAAACATCTGGCCACGACTTTTTAGAAATTAGTGATCTGGCAACCTTCGTGTACAGTCGCTCAAAAAAGTATCGGAACGTTATGGTTGATTACAGAATTCAGAAAAGACATCTGGCAACGATTTTTTTTTACAAATTAGTGATCTGGCAATATTCGTGTACAGTCGCTCAAAAAAGTATCCGAACGTTATAGTTGATTACAGAATTCAGAAAAAACATCTGGCCACGACTTTTTAGAAATTAGTGATCAGGCAACCTTCGTATACAGTCACCCAAAAAAGTATCCGAACGTTATGGCTGATTACAGAATTCAGAAAAAACATCTGGCAACAACCTTTTAGAAATTAGTGATCTGGCAACCTTCGTGTACAGTCGCTCAAAAAAGTATCCGAACGTTATGGCTGATTACAGAATTCAGAAAAAACATCTGGCAACAACCTTTTAGAAATTAGTGATCTGGCAACCTTCGTGTACAGTCGCTTAAAAAGTATCCGAACGTTATAGTTGATTACAGAATTCAGAAAAAACATCTGGCAACGACTTTTTAGAAATTAGTGATCACGCAACCTTCGTCTACAGTCACTCAAAAAAGTATCCGAACGTTATGGCTGATTACAGAATTCAGAAAAATCATCTGGCAACGACCTTTTAGAAATTAGTGATCTGTCAACCTTCGTGTACAGTCGCTCAAAAAAGTATCCGAACGTTATGGTTGATTGCAGAATTCAGAAAAAACATCTGGCAACAACCTTTTAGAAATTAGTGATCTGGCAACCTTCGTATACAGTCACCCAAAAAAGTATCCGAACGTTATGGCTGATTACAGAATTAAGAAAAAACATCTGGCAACAACCTTTTAGAAATTAGTGATCTGGCAACCTTCGTGTACAGTCGCTCAAAAAAGTATCCGAACGTTATGGCTGATTACAGAATTCAGAAAAAACATCTGGCAACAACCTTTTAGAAATTAGTGATCTGGCAACCTTCGTGTACAGTCGCTTAAAAAGTATCCGAACGTTATAGTTGATTACAGAATTCAGAAAAAACATCTGGCAACGACTTTTTAGAAATTAGTGATCACGCAACCTTCGTCTACAGTCACTCAAAAAAGTATCCGAACGTTATGGCTGATTACAGAATTCAGAAAAATCATCTGGCAACGACCTTTTAGAAATTAGTGATCTGTCAACCTTCGTGTACAGTCGCTCAAAAAAGTATCCGAACGTTATGGTTGATTGCAGAATTCAGAAAAAACATCTGGCAACGATTTTTTGGAAATTAGTGATTTGGCAACCTTCGTGTACAGTCGCTCAAAAAAATATCCGAACGTTATGGTTGATTACAGAATTCAGAAAAAAAATCTGGCAACGACTTTTTAGAAATTAGTGATCTGGCAAACTTCGTGTACAGTCGCTCAAAAAAGTATCCGAACGTTATAGTTGATTACAGAATTCAGAAAAAACATCTGGCCACGACTTTTTAGAAATTAGTGATCAGGCAACCTTCGTATACAGTCACCCAAAAAAGTATCCGAACGTTATGGCTGATTACAGAATTCAGAAAAAACATCTGGCAACAACCTTTTAGAAATTAGTGATCTGGCAACCTTCGTGTACAGTCGCTCAAAAAAGTATCCGAACGTTATAGTTGATTACAGAATTCAGAAAAAACATCTGGCAACGACTTTTTAGAAATTAGTGATCACGCAACCTTCGTCTACAGTCACTCAAAAAAGTATCCGAACGTTATGGCTGATTACAGAATTCAGAAAAATCATCTGGCAACGACCTTTTAGAAATTAGTGATCTGTCAACCTTCGTGTACAGTCGCTCAAAAAAGTATCCCAACGTTATAGTTGATTACAGAATTCAGAAAAAACATCTGGCAACAACCTTTTAGAAATTAGTGATCTGGCAACCTTCGTATACAGTCACCCAAAAAAGTATCCGAACGTTATGGCTGATTACAGAATTCAGAAAAAACATCTGGCAACAACCTTTTAGAAATTAGTGATCTGGCAACCTTCGTGTACAGTCGCTCAAAAAAGTATCCGAACGTTATGGCTGATTACAGAATTCAGAAAAAACATCTGGCAACAACCTTTTAGAAATTAGTGATCTGGCAACCTTCGTGTACAGTCGCTTAAAAAGTATCCGAACGTTATAGTTGATTACAGAATTCAGAAAAAACATCTGGCAACGACTTTTTAGAAATTAGTGATCACGCAACCTTCGTCTACAGTCACTCAAAAAAGTATCCGAACGTTATGGCTGATTACAGAATTCAGAAAAATCATCTGGCAACGACCTTTTAGAAATTAGTGATCTGTCAACCTTCGTGTACAGTCGCTCAAAAAAGTATCCGAACGTTATGGTTGATTGCAGAATTCAGAAAAAACATCTGGCAACGATTTTTTGGAAATTAGTGATTTGGCAACCTTCGTGTACAGTCGCTCAAAAAAATATCCGAACGTTATGGTTGATTACAGAATTCAGAAAAAAAATCTGGCAACGACTTTTTAGAAATTAGTGATCTGGCAACCTTCGTGTACAGTCGCTCAAAAAAGTATCCGAACGTTATAGTTGATTACAGAATTCAGAAAAAACATGTGGCCACGACTTTTTAGAAATTAGTGATCTGGCAACCTTCGTGTACAGTCGCTCAAAAAAGTATCGGAACGTTATGGTTGATTACAGAATTCAGAAAAGACATCTGGCCACGACTTTTTAGAAATTAGTGATCAGGCAACCTTCGTATACAGTCGCTCAAAAAAGTATCCGAACGTTATGGCTGATTACAGAATTCAGAAAAAACATCTGGCAACAACCTTTTAGAAATTTGTGATCTGGCAACCTTCGTGTACAGTCGCTTAAAAAGTATCCGAACGTTATAGTTGATTACAGAATTCAGAAAAAACATCTGGCAACGACTTTTTAGAAATTAGTGATCACGCAACCTTCGTCTACAGTCACTCAAAAAAGTATCCGAACGTTATGGCTGATTACAGAATTCAGAAAAATCATCTGGCAACGACCTTTTAGAAATTAGTGATCTGTCAACCTTCGTGTACAGTCGCTCAAAAAAGTATCCGAACGTTATGGTTGATTGCAGAATTCAGAAAAAACATCTGGCAACAACCTTTTAGAAATTAGTGATCTGGCAACCTTCGTATACAGTCACCCAAAAAAGTATCCGAACGTTATGGCTGATTACAGAATTCAGAAAAAACATCTGGCAACAACCTTTTAGAAATTAGTGATCTGGCAACCTTCGTGTACAGTCGCTCAAAAAAGTATCCGAACGTTATGGCTGATTACAGAATTCAGAAAAAACATCTGGCAACAACCTTTTAGAAATTAGTGATCTGGCAACCTTCGTGTACAGTCGCTTAAAAAGTATCCGAACGTTATAGTTGATTACAGAATTCAGAAAAAACATCTGGCAACGACTTTTTAGAAATTAGTGATCACGCAACCTTCGTCTACAGTCACTCAAAAAAGTATCCGAACGTTATGGCTGATTACAGAATTCAGAAAAATCATCTGGCAACGACCTTTTAGAAATTAGTGATCTGTCAACCTTCGTGTACAGTCGCTCAAAAAAGTATCCGAACGTTATGGTTGATTGCAGAATTCAGAAAAAACATCTGGCAACGATTTTTTGGAAATTAGTGATTTGGCAACCTTCGTGTACAGTCGCTCAAAAAAATATCCGAACGTTATGGTTGATTACAGAATTCAGAAAAAAAATCTGGCAACGACTTTTTAGAAATTAGTGATCTGGCAACCTTCGTGTACAGTCGCTCAAAAAAGTATCCGAACGTTATAGTTGATTACAGAATTCAGAAAAAACATGTGGCCACGACTTTTTAGAAATTAGTGATCTGGCAACCTTCGTGTACAGTCGCTCAAAAAAGTATCGGAACGTTATGGTTGATTACAGAATTCAGAAAAGACATCTGGCAACGATTTTTTTTTACAAATTAGTGATCTGGCAATATTCGTGTACAGTCGCTCAAAAAAGTATCCGAACGTTATAGTTGATTACAGAATTCAGAAAAAACATCTGGCCACGACTTTTTAGAAATTAGTGATCAGGCAACCTTCGTATACAGTCACCCAAAAAAGTATCCGAACGTTATGGCTGATTACAGAATTCAGAAAAAACATCTGGCAACAACCTTTTAGAAATTAGTGATCTGGCAACCTTCGTGTACAGTCGCTCAAAAAAGTATCCGAACGTTATGGTTGATTGCAGAATTCAGAAAAAACATCTGGCAACAACCTTTTAGAAATTAGTGATCTGGCAACCTTCGTATACAGTCACCCAAAAAAGTATCCGAACGTTATGGCTGATTACAGAATTCAGAAAAAACATCTGGCAACAACCTTTTAGAAATTAGTGATGTGGCAACCTTCGTGTACAGTCGCTTAAAAAGTATCCGAACGTTATAGTTGATTACAGAATTCAGAAAAAACATCTGGCAACGACTTTTTAGAAATTAGTGATCTGTCAACCTTCGTGTACAGTCGCTCAAAAAAGTATCCGAACGTTATGGTTGATTGCAGAATTCAGAAAAAACATCTGGCAACAACCTTTTAGAAATTAGTGATCTGGCAACCTTCGTATACAGTCACCCAAAAAAGTATCCGAACGTTATGGCTGATTACAGAATTCAGAAAAAACATCTGGCAACAACCTTTTAGAAATTAGTGATCTGGCAACCTTCGTGTACAGTCGCTCAAAAAAGTATCCGAACGTTATGGCTGATTACAGAATTCAGAAAAAACATCTGGCAACAACCTTTTAGAAATTAGTGATCTGGCAACCTTCGTGTACAGTCGCTTAAAAAGTATCCGAACGTTATGGCTGATTACAGAATTCAGAAAAAACATCTGGCAACAACCTTTTAGAAATTAGTGATCTGGCAACCTTCGTGTACAGTCGCTCAAAAAAGTATCTGAACGTTATGGCTGATTACAGAATTCAGAAAAACATCTGGCAACAACCTTTTAGATATTAGTGATCTGGCAACCTTCGTGTACAGTCGCTTAAAAAGTATCCGAACGTTATAGTTGATTACAGAATTCAGAAAAAACATCTGGCAACGACTTTTTAGAAATTAGTGATCACGCAACCTTTCTACAGTCACTCAAAAAAGTATCCGAACGTTATGGCTGATTACAGAATTCAGAAAAATCATCTGGCAACGACCTTTTAGAAATTAGTGATCTGGCAACCTTCGTGTACAGTCGCTCAAAAAAGTATCCGAACGTTATAGTTGATTACAGAATTCAGAAAAAACATGTGGCCACGACTTTTTAGAAATTAGTGATCTGGCAACCTTCGTGTACAGTCGCTCAAAAAAGTATCGGAACGTTATGGTTGATTACAGAATTCAGAAAAGACATCTGGCAACGATTTTTTTTTACAAATTAGTGATCTGGCAATATTCGTGTACAGTCGCTCAAAAAAGTATCCGAACGTTATAGTTGATTACAGAATTCAGAAAAAACATCTGGCCACGACTTTTTAGAAATTAGTGATCAGGCAACCTTCGTATACAGTCACCCAAAAAAGTATCCGAACGTTATGGCTGATTACAGAATTCAGAAAAAACATCTGGCAACAACCTTTTAGAAATTAGTGATCTGGCAACCTTCGTGTACAGTCGCTCAAAAAAGTATCCGAACGTTATGGCTGATTACAGAATTCAGAAAAAACATCTGGCAACAACCTTTTAGAAATTTGTGATCTGGCAACCTTCGTGTACAGTCGCTTAAAAAGTATCCGAACGTTATAGTTGATTACAGAATTCAGAAAAAACATCTGGCAACGACTTTTTAGAAATTAGTGATCACGCAACCTTCGTCTACAGTCACTCAAAAAAGTATCCGAACGTTATGGCTGATTACAGAATTCAGAAAAATCATCTGGCAACGACCTTTTAGAAATTAGTGATCTGTCAACCTTCGTGTACAGTCGCTCAAAAAAGTATCCGAACGTTATGGTTGATTGCAGAATTCAGAAAAAACATCTGGCAACAACCTTTTAGAAATTAGTGATCTGGCAACCTTCGTATACAGTCACCCAAAAAAGTATCCGAACGTTATGGCTGATTACAGAATTCAGAAAAAACATCTGGCAACAACCTTTTAGAAATTAGTGATCTGGCAACCTTCGTGTACAGTCGCTCAAAAAAGTATCCGAACGTTATGGCTGATTACAGAATTCAGAAAAAACATCTGGCAACAACCTTTTAGAAATTAGTGATCTGGCAACCTTCGTGTACAGTCGCTTAAAAAGTATCCGAACGTTATAGTTGATTACAGAATTCAGAAAAAACATCTGGCAACGACTTTTTAGAAATTAGTGATCACGCAACCTTTCTACAGTCACTCAAAAAAGTATCCGAACGTTATGGCTGATTACAGAATTCAGAAAAATCATCTGGCAACGACCTTTTAGAAATTAGTGATCTGTCAACCTTCGTGTACAGTCGCTCAAAAAAGTATCCGAACGTTATGGTTGATTGCAGAATTCAGAAAAAACATCTGGCAACGATTTTTTGGAAATTAGTGATCTGTCAACCTTCGTGTACAGTCGCTCAAAAAAGTATCCGAACGTTATGGTTGATTGCAGAATTCAGAAAAAACATCTGGCAACGATTTTTTGGAAATTAGTGATCTGTCAACCTTCGTGTACAGTCGCTCAAAAAATATCCGAACGTTATGGTTGATTACAGAATTCAGAAAAAAAATCTGGCAACGACTTTTTAGAAATTAGTGATCTGGCAACCTTCGTGTACAGTCGCTCAAAAAATATCCGAACGTTATGGTTGATTACAGAATTCAGAAAAAACATCTGGCAACGACTTTTTAGAAATTAGTGATCTGGCAACCTTCGTGTACAGTCGCTCAAAAAAATATCCGAACGTTATGGTTGATTACAGAATTCAGAAAAAACATCTGGCCACGACTTTTTAGAAATTAGTGATATGGAAACCTTTGTGTCACGTGTGGGGCGGGGGTGGCTCAGTCGGTAGCGCGCCAGGCTTGTAATCTGTAGTTCCCAGGTTCGAGTCCTAGCTGGGTCAGCGTTGAGATTTATCTCCGCAAAATTCCCCGCCCTGCCCACGGTCAGTAGGGGACACCGATGGACTTGGAAAGGCCTCCGTTCGTCGGATGGGACGTTAAGCCGTGGCCCCGTGTGCGGGAGAGCCATACCCTATGCACGTTAAAGAATACGCTTGATGGCCTTGACGGGAGGCTACCATCTGTCTCCCAACAGCTGTTCCATTGGGTTCCCTCCCCCAACCTTCTCTGATCCTTCGGGGTCCATGTGACCTGGCCATTTAGCCCATGGTGTGCAAAAAAGTGCCGCTCAGAGGTAAAACAACCCAACCCAACCTCAATGATGTAAAGTGAGGATTATTAATTGTAGGTATAATTATTAAATATCTTGAAGAAATAATACTCACCGTGAATCCGATGTTTAAAGAAATGCGTCTTATTTCTCGTCCACAATTCATAGTAATTTTCGTAAACATGATATTGGAAAATACAACTGCCTAAGAATAAACAAACACCTCTGTTCGCAATACGAAACACTGTAAGAGTCACTTCCTTTGAGTGAGCAAACAGTGCATTCTTCAACGTCACTCTTGTCAGACGTCATTACCCTATTATTGCAAGGAAAAAAAAATATAATGTCAGTTTATGAGTTTATATCAAGCGGCTATGTTGCTGCTACGTTTGCCGCGTTAGCGTATGGATATGGAGAAGAATTGATATAATTTGAGGGTTTTTTGAGATTTTCGGAACTTTGCGTACCGCGAACAGATTTCAGTGTAATAAGCAACCATTGACAAGGTCTATGCGATTAAAAAATAAACACGGCCTGTATTCCTTGTGTCCTACTCTAAACCACCATTCTGCTGCTCGGAAAAATATCAGGTGAATCAAGTTAAATAATATTCATAAAGTGTTTGTGGTTCGTTTATAAATTCCTTCAGGTAAGTAACTTTGTAGTGAATAATTAATTTACAGTAGAGGTAATTTAATTTTCCCCTTTTTAGCATGAGAATTATGAAATTTCAACCGAGAGCTACTATACAGCACATTATTCTGATTATGGGTTATAAATTTTATAGTTAAACGCTATTTGTCGCTGTCGACCACTAACGACCCCTTCATTTCGGCACGAATGTTGTAAAGCTCGCTGAGTAGAAGTAATGGTTGTCCGAGGAAAAAAAAATTCTTTGCTTAATTTTTTATTTCTTCATTTTCCTATTTGTCATTACAGTACGTATACAATTTATTTCTATATCATAAATGATTGGTTTCACATTACTGTTTTTCAGTGGCGGCTCGCTTATAGGCACTGTGGAACTGCAGCACCCCTAATTTCAACTTGATATTATCGATAACATTTAACATAACGAGTCCTTTTTTCTTTAATTCTTTCTTTATACTTGTACAATATATAGTCCTTAAGCTTAATGTCAGTAGCCATCACCCAGTTTATGAAAATGTTACAAAAATCTTTGTATGGAACTGTGCGCTTCACAGTACTAGCGGCGAGGTGTTTGACTGCTGTGCGCATGCGCACATAGGAAGCTACACGCGAGGTTGCAAGGGAGAGAGAGCACCGTCGTTCCCGCAGTGCCGACCCTGGCGTGCTGGTTGAAGGTAGTTTTTTTTACTCCGCGTGTGTTGTGCTTAAAAACCGTGTACCATATTCTTGAATGTGATAAAGTGTAGAATTAGATTATTATCCTGCTTCCAGCTATTCTATTTGATTCATTTTTTTTCGCGCTAATTAAAACAAGAAGAATGGATTTCATTTTTAAATGAATAGATGAAGCTTGAACTGTAACAATTTAGGTTAAAGTAAGCAAAAAATGTTGGATTTTGTTCCTTTAGGATTTTATCAAGTTTGTGAATAAATTTTCTTTTTATACATGTTTGTTTCCTTTTACACAATTTTAAAACAAAGGTTAAAAATTTTCTGAAGCAGCACCCCCACTAATTTTAGCTACGAGCCGCCACTGCTTATGACGATCAATTGGAGAGATTTTCATGTGCGAAATGACGATTCGAATTCCAAGTCTCCTATCAGTCTATAAGACTCAAGCATCTGAAATTATCCATTGGAAATTATGGCTAATGGATAGAATATATAGGTTTTTCCTATGTTTGAGCTGTAATAGGAGCATTGCCACGCAGATTTATTTCTATACTGGTTTTAATAACTGTAATATTATTAGCTGAATATGTAGAAAATTATCCACTATCAGTATTTCCCATATTGAAATGTTTTCCAGGCAGATGCTGCCATCTAGTGCCCAAAGCTTAAAATAGGCGGAAGTTGATTTTTTTTTTTTACTTACTTTGAGGGCGAATGGACAGGCAGTGTTATAGACGAGGCGGTGTTTGATGTTGTAAGAGAAGCCTAGAATGGCTTAATAGAGCTTCTATCTCCATCCTTTGTGTTTTGTAAAAGAATATTGAATGGAATATATAGCTCATTTGAATGAGAGACGAGAGTTGGCTTAGTTGGCAGCGTGCCAGTCTCGTAATCTGCAGTTCCCAGTTTCCAGTCCCAATTATGTCAGCGAAGAAACTTATCCCCGGTGAACCCTAATATTGGAAAATAATTGGAAAAATCCCCAAATGCTAGATGCCAGCTCAATAATCTTCTGAGTAGTATTTTAAAATTATTTGCAAAATAAAATTGCAAATGCCTGTAAACAAATAAGGAATGCTCATATTAATAAGGGATAAAGTTTAACATTTGAAATTAATGGAAGAGTCAGGAAAAGCAAATTAGAATATTAAAAATGTTACTACCAATCCATCTAAAAATCTGCATTTTTCTAATTTTTCTTTTAATATAATTATACGCTATTATCGAAAGTCTATTCACTTTATTAAGCAACATCTCTCCTTTCCATTTCACTCTGTAGACTTCGTGATTTGCACGACTGAAATTTCACACATTTAATTCAAGTTTTTTACGCAACAGCCGAGAAATGTTTTGACTTGTTTGCTCTGTCAGCAGAAAGATCATTTTCAGAAAATAAATTTTTCTTTTAATTTGTGACTTTATCAAAGTGCTTTTTTTTTTCTCTTTGAAATAACACCATTGAATTTTCAAATTAGTTTTTTCTCATTATCGAAAGTCATTTTCCCCTTTGGTCATCTATCAATAATGCAGTAATGTATGAACACGTTTCAAGAGATTTTATCTACTGTCCGTGGTAATATAAACATTTTATTCGAGGCTTAAGGGACCAGCAAGCACAACATTTCAGAATAGTAGTAAGTGTAAGAGAGAGTCTAAAATATTTAACATATTTAGCAAATTTTAAAGACCTGTAAAATGCAGGGTGATATGTTACACTATATTAATTCAGTCTTTTGCGACCCCTCCCTTGCATTTTTCCGGTTCGATGTTGTTTCTTGCCCACACTCCCTCCCCTTCGACTTTTTTAGATCCGGATCCGGTCATTATTATTGTGACGTCTTATAATGCATTCAATGTTGCTCTATGTGTAACACGATAAGGTATGTTAGATTGAATCCATTGTCCATCGGTAAAAAAAAAAGTCTTTCAAGTGAATGCTTCGATTCTTGACTTCTTATGATGCATCCTATGGATGCGTTCCGGATTTATGAAAAATATCAGGATGAGTTTGGATGAAACGAAACATTTCTTATTTGTAGCTGGGATCTTTGAAAAATTAGTGGTAGTTAATACAGGAGTAAAGAAAAACCTTTGAGGGCTGATTGGCGTAGTCACTGTATCGAGTCTAAACACATCAAAAGGCAGTTCACCAAAATGAATATCAGCAAAAGGGAAAATATAAGCAAGAAAGCAGCAGCTATTGATGTTTTTCCTTAAAAACGACGTCATCACTATTGTTCACGGATGAGCCTGAAAGGTAATCTCTGGATTTGAACTCTCAAGATATATATGCAGCATCATCCATCACATAATTATCTCCAAACTCCATCTTCAATGAAAACAAGTCGTCATTTCCTTTTTAAGATAAAGGTTTTGCATTTCAATCCTTTAAAACATATTGTATTCTATGAATTTTACACGGGATTGCGACAATTGGATGGAAGTCATCTGGGCTTATATCAACTGGAAGTGCGACAATTGAGTGGACAATTGGATGGAGCACAATTGGGAGTATATGACAATTGGGTTGAAATTAGGAAATTAGAAGAAATAGCAATTATCCGTTCGATAAATTATTACTGACATGGTTGGAATCGAATCCGCAACTCTCTAGATACATGTCAGAGCCCTTTACCATAAAATATATAGGGGCGGGGTGGCTCGTAATCTGTAGTTCCCAGGTTCGAGTCCCAGCTGGGTCAGCGTTGAGATTTATCTCCGCAAAATTCCCCGCCCTGCCCACGGTCAGTAGGGGACACCGATGGGATTGGAAAGGCCGCCGTCCGTCGGATGGGACGTTAAGCCGTGGCCCCGTGTGCGGGAGAGCCATACCCTGTGCACGTTAAAGAACATGCTGGATGGCCTTGACGGGAGACTACCATCTGTCTCCCAACAGCTGTTCCAGTGGGTCCCCTCCCCCAACCTTCTCTGAGCCTTCCGGGTCCATGTGACCTGGCCATTTAGCCCATGGTGTGCAAACAAGTGTCGCTCAGAGGTAAAACAACCCAACCCATAAAATATATAAACCCCAAATGCAAAGGAACACTGATGAATTAAATCTTCAGCGATACCTATCAATAGGTCTTTGGCTTTACAGCGT
This sequence comes from Ryuthela nishihirai, assembly GCA_038380435.1. Classification (NCBI taxonomy): domain Eukaryota; kingdom Metazoa; phylum Arthropoda; class Arachnida; order Araneae; family Heptathelidae; genus Ryuthela; species Ryuthela nishihirai. The sequence continues at coordinate 342,336 of JAWZYU010000137.1, read as the reverse complement.
TTGTGCACTATCAATTCGTCAGTTGAACGTTATCAACATGAGACTTATTTTGGCATTACACATTCTCATCTATAGAATTCACCTAAACATGCATTTCGTTAATATTCCATTGTGTTGAATTACTTTATCAGTGAGCAGCACTTTTTTCACTCACAATGACTTCAAAGTCTCAGAGAAGATTGGGGAAGCGGATCCACTTGACAGCTCAAAGGAGAGAGATGCTCTTTAATGTACAGTCGATCAAAAAATATTCGAACACTATGGTTGATTACATAATTCAGGAAAAATATCTGTCAACGATTTTTTAGAAATTTGTGATCTGGCATCCTTCGTGTACGTACACGACTCGGTGTCTAATTTGTAAAAAAATCGTTTCCAAATATTTTTTTATGAATTCTGTAATCAACCATATTGTTCGGATAACTTTTTGAGCGACTGTACAGAGGGTATGGGAATCTTAAGTCCCATCCGATGTACAGTGGTCTTTCCAAGTTCAAACGTTGTCTCCTTTATCACTGAGGAAGAATGGAGATTAGAGGAGCAAATCTCAAAGCAAGCAGAACTGGGAACCTAACTTCGGAACTGAAGTTTAAGAGCCTGGCACACTGCTGGCTGAGCCACCTCCTGCTCCGAAATTAATGGACATATACTGCGAACAGGACACCTACAATGAATGACCAAACGCTGTACAGTTCCTCTGAGGAAGATCGAAACTTCCCTTTAAAGCTACTAAGAATATTCTTTAAAGAATCGCTCTCCTGCCCACGGCTTAACCGATCTACGACAGCCTTTCAAACTCATTCATGTGTTCTCTCTCACCAACAGAACGATGGGGTTCACCGGGGATAAGTTTCTTCGCTGACATAATTGGGACTGGAATCTGGGAACTGCAGATTACGAGCAGAGACGACCAAATACGCGAGTTAATTAAGGCTTTCCTGTTACTTCTTAATCATATTTTATTACAGACGAACTTAAATTAGTGCATTCCATGCCAAAATCACATAAAACATTTATTTAAACACAGGGCTAACCTATGAAATATTGAATTTATAATGTTAGTATTCTGAAAAATGTGTTTAAAAACTCTTATATAATGTTTAAAACAAGGATCAATATAAATATTTCACGAATTTTAAAGTTTCTTTTAATTCATATCTATGCTATATCATATTATAATATATACGTAATTGCGTTTGGGCAATTATACTTCAACAATTAATTTCGATGCGAAAAAACTAAAAAATACATAATTTAAATGAAAAATAATTTATATAAATAATTTTCTAATTAATAATTTATATAATATTTAAATAACGTGTTCTAAAGATCTAGGATCGAAGTCACGACTCTGATCTTTAAATGTGGAAAATACAAAAATTAAAAACGAATGTTTCAAATAATATATCATGAGAGAGATTTAGAATTTACATGATGGAATGTGATGATCAAAATATTTATTTTCATTTCTTCCCCTTAACTTCAAAGGGATGGGAAAGTAAAAGATTTTCGTTTTAAGAGATATATTAGAGAATGATTTCTATTTTGTGTTTTGTTTGTACCAGTACATTATTGCAATTTTTTTTTTATAAATCATCCATTAGTTCGTATTTCCAGTATCGGATGGGGAAAAATTGGAAACCGAAAAAACTTCATTTTCTTTGAAAACAAGCAACTTATTATCACCAGAGATGATTAGCTGTTCTTTCAGTTGTTCGTTACATCTTGTTAGAAGGCTTTCTTGTTTTATCCGAATTTGTATTTCTAACTTTAACTCAGTTAATCGAAATTTCATCCTATATAGCAACAGAAAAATATTTCAAAAACAAAATGACAAACTCTTCAATTTAAATCCACTCTTCTTTTGTAGCAAATTATGACACATAAAATATTCTTTACGTGTGGACTCAAAAAATCGATTACTAGATAACCACATTTCTTTAACATTTATCAAAATTTTCTGTCCAAAACAATTTGGATTCATCATACCTAGTATCATCCTAACTCCCAAGTTCTCCTCATTTATAATCAGTTAACCAACAAATGTAATAGATTTGACGTTTATTTCAAATATATACATATTTTGTTTTGAAAAATCTTATCTAACCAATGCTCTTTGATTTTAATTGCACAAAGCAAAATTGACTGTCAAAATTGCTGTCATTTGACTTATTATCGTGCTCTTTGAAAATTCGATTATTATGGTTTTTAACGGCTAAACTGCTGAAATTAAACTTAACGTGACCGGATGCATGATAATTGCTTTGAAGACTAAGAAGCAATATCGATGATACAATTGTGTATTCAGTATCAAGACATACAAAGAATGCATGAGCATATTATTTGCGTTTTCGCAGTAAAATATAATTTTCTTAAATATTGGATATATCGTTGAGACACATCCGTGATATACCTGTGCAGTGTCATAATCACCTATGATGATTGAACGAATGATATTTAATTGTATTAAACTATTTTATTAATATAGTGGTAGTTACTGTCAATTTTGGTCTGTAAATGGTAGCTAGGTAGTCACTGGAAGGAGAGCTATGCACCATTCCCCTGTGATGATGCATAGAACCAGCCAGGCCTAGCACCTAATGTCCGACCCCGATTTCTCGTGGTGCAGACCGTTAGTACCTTTCAAAAGAGATACTCTCTTGTTGAAGTGAACGGAAGGGGAGGGCTGTCAGATTAGTGTGGCCTACTGATCTGGACAACTATGGCTACTTTTCTTTTTTTTTCTACCCTGCTGAGGAGTGGTCAACCACACAGGGTCCTGGTGCTGACCACATAAACCCACTGGACTGGACAGATATATGGCTCTGAGCTTGATTATGAATCCTGATTTTGCTGCACTGGTGGGCTTCAGTGGAGGGAAAATCTTCCGCTCTGTTTTCTGTTTGTTTGTGGGTTGACAACCCCCAAGTGAATAGATTCGCAGGATATGTTTATCAGCTGGTGGATAATCCTGAGCAGAGGTCATCGCAGGCACCTAAACTCTTTGCTTCTATTGGCATCGTCAAATTCTACATTGGAGGAAGTCTTCCAGTGTAGATGGCTTCAGCCTTTAGTTCTGGGGGAACGGGTCTTCGCCCCATTTCTGCGATTAGGGGGCTGTTTGATATTGTCGGCATTCCCTCTCTCAATAAACATAGTTTCTTTAAACATCCTACTAACCATTTTCTCTCCATAGGTAGTTCGAATGTGAGGACTCTGCACAGAGCTTTTTCTCTTGATGTCCTCACAGAAGAATTCCACCTTTATAATTTAGATATTCTCGGCTTGCAAGAGACCAGATGGACAGATAAAGGTCAGATTCTTAAAAATAATCTTAAATTTCTCTTTTCAGGGAGGGACGACAATAAGCATCACCAAGGCGTGGGTCTGCTTCTCAGCAGACACGCTAGTGATGCTCTTCTAGGATATGAGTGCATTAATGAAAGGTTTCTTACAGCAAGATTTCAGACAAGCTTTTAAGACCTGAATGTTATCTGCTGTTATGCTCCCACTGAGGATGCCGATGAGGATGAGAAGGATAGGTTTTATGAACAACTTCAGGATATTTTGTATTCTGTCAAGAAAGGAGATATTACCCTTGTTCTTGGTGACTTCAATGCCAAAGTTGGTACTTACTCTGACCTTTGGGGAGGGGTGATTGGCCCTTTTGGTATTGGTAGCTGCAATGGCAATGGGCAACGTCTCCTACAGGTAAGTAAACTCAATGGTTTCAGAATAACTAACACATATTTCAAACACCGCGACATACATAAGTACACATGGGTTTCACCTGATGGGCTGCATAGGAATTTGATTGATTATATATTAATTAACAGCAAATGGGCTGGTTCTGTTAGAAATACCAGAGCATATAGGGGAGCTGAAATTGGATCTGACCATTACCTTGTTAAAAGTGTCTTGCAACTTAAAACTTAAAAAGTGTTGTGCTAGGGTTAAAAAATTTGCTTTTAATACTGAAGCTCTGAAAGACCCTGCTATAGCCAAAGCTTACCATGATAGGTCACTTAGTCATTATGACAGTCATGGTATGCTTACTACTGAATTTGAGGAAGAATGGGATCATTTTAAACATGCTTTTTTGGACACTAACAGTACTCTTTTAGGAAAAAAGGAGTAAAAGAGACAGAATTATCTGAGTGATTAGGCACTTGAGCTTATTTTGGAAAGAAAGAACTGCAGGAATGTCCTTAATCAATACACTACTAGTAATAATAGAAAGCATTACAGAGAACTTAATAAACGTGTAAAAGATCAGTTAGCTGCTGATAAGAATCTTTGGCTTGATGGTTTGTCTGGCAAAGCCGAGGAAGCAGTTAGACAGCACAACAGCAGAGAGCTGTACCATATAGTTAATGTTTTGTGTGGTAGAAAACAGACAGGTATACAGGGATTGAAGGATAAACAAGGTAAGGTTATAGAAGGTGAGGATTCTGTCATGGCTAGGTGGGCTGAGCATTTCAGTGATATTCTTAACAATGCGGTTAGTTCTATTCCCATTGTTTGCAATGATGATAGATGCATTGGTGGCTTTAATGTTGGCCCTATAACACAATCTGAAGTTATTTTGGTTGTTTCTAAACTTAAACTTCATAAATCCCCAGGGGTAGATGAAATTACTACAGAAATGCTTAGAGCTGGAAATGTTTCGGTTACCACTTGGATGACTGAAATTGTGAATATCTTTTATGATAAGGCATGGTTCCTAAGGATTTTATCAGAGCTATTGTTATCCCTATTTTCAAAAAAGGTGATCGCAGTTATTGTGATAACTACAGGGGTATTAGTCTACTCTCTGTTCCAGGTAAAGTTCTTTCCATGATTGTGCTTAATAGAATTAAGAATCTGGTTGACAGTCAATTGCGTGATGAGCAATATGGATTCAGAAGTGGTAGGGGATGTGTGGATCAGATATTTTCACTTAGGCAGATTCTTGAGAAATGTTTAGAGTTTCAGAAACCTTTGGTTGCTAGCTTTGTTGATTTCAAAAAGGCTTTCGACTCTGTTGATCGTCATAATTTGTGATTGATTGTGAGTTCATATGGTATACCAGACAAGTTAGTTAACATAATGAAAGCCCTCTGTAATAACACTGAATCGTGTGTGAGAGTTGGTAAGGCTTGTAGCAATTGGTTTAGCATTACTTCTGGTGTTCGACAAGGGTGCATTTTGTCTCCTTTTGTCTTTTGTTTGGTTATTGATTATGTTATGCGAAATTCACTTCAAGGGAAAGATTTTGGCTTTAAATGGGCTGGAGATACGAAAATTTCTGATTTAGATTATGCTGATGATTTAGCCCTTTTGGCAAATGATGTTGATGAGATAAACTCTTTCATTCAAGCTGTTTAATAGACTGGTAGTAGAGTAGGTTTGGTTATAAACAGAGAGAAAACTAAAGTGATGAAAATTGGTCAGGCAGGCTGTTATTCAGTTAATCTGAATGGTTGCAGTCTTGAGCAGGTGTCACAGTTTAATTATCTTGGGAGCTATTAACAGATAAATGGTGATGTGCGGCATGAGATTAACAGACGAATAGGGATTGCTTCCGGGACTTTTAAGAATCTATGGAGAGTGTGGAGAAATAGGCGTATACACCTAAAGACTAAAATTAGGCTGTATAATAGTTTGGTTCTTTCTAGGGTTAGTTATGGTAGTGAAACTTGACACTTTGTAAACAAGATAACAGGAAACTAGATGCTTTTGATTCCAGATGCTTACGCAGTATCTTGGGCATTAGGTGGTTCAACTTTGTAACGAATGATGAGATTAGGCAAAGGAGTTTGCAACCTCCTTTAAGCAGCATATTGTGCAGAGAGAGACTCCGTTGGTTTCGCCATGTTGCCCGTATGAATAATTATAGATTGGCGAATAGGGTTATGAACAGTGTGCCTAAAGGCCTCAGAAAGAAGGGGAGACCTAGGATGCGGTGGGCAGACAATGTCAAACAGGACCTTATTAGAATTGGTGTGCAGTGGCCAGATGCAGTAGATGTAGCTCAGGATAGACTTGCTTGGAGAACTAAATTGCACGGTCTGGTTGGACCTTCGTAGCCCATGGCTGCTTGAGGATGATGATGATGATGACTGTCAATTTTCTATTTATTTCTACCTATTTTCCAACTGCTTTTCTTACGTCCTTTGTTGCGTTTCTCAATTTATATAGGTTCTAAAAGCATTGTTGTGTCATCGATTCTTTAGCATACGATCTGTTTTTTTTCCTTTCTATTTCATCGTGAAAGGTTAATTATTTTTTTAAACGTCTTATCCTTGGATAAATAAACCACGTAAGGAACTGTTTTCGATACATTGTAACAGTTACTACTGAATATAAAACTTACGTTTTCAAGTGAAGTAGATTTCATTGGTTATTTAGATATCGTTATTTCTCTTATTAAGAGCTTTCCGGGAGTCTCCCAAAAGACACGTAGGAACCTTTTCTGCAGGTAAGCTTAGGAGAATAAGGATTTCCTCAATTACGAATAGTTATGGAATGTAACGGACTTCTTTATCGCGGCATGATACTGTTGAAGTAATGTTCACTTCAGGGAACTCTTAGTACGACCGATGTGATGCAAATATATTACGGCAGGGAATATTTTTATAGTCCTAGAAGTTTGTGGTATGTTGAGCGTTTTACAGATAAATTTGGGCGTTATCGATTTTTGGTGTACGGCACTTTACTGCACTTAAAGAAATTAATCTTTTGCTCGTATTTACTTTAATAAAATTATATATATATAACGTACTAAATTCTACATAATTACGGTTAATGTTTAAAAATATTAGTATGCCTGTAACATTGTGACGTTTGGAGCATTTAAATTATTGATAATTTCACGCTATTTTTTAATTCGGTAAACGTTTCACAGGTGATTGAAAGCCTTAATGTGGTAACGAGTGTGTTGGGTTGTTTTACCTCTGAGCGGCACTTTTTTGCACACCATGGGCTAAATGGCCAGGTCACATGGACCCCGAAGGCTCAGAGAAGGTTGGGGGAGGGGACCAACTGGAACAGCTGTTAGGAGACAGATGGTAGCCACCCGTCAAGGTTACACAGTGCGTTCTTTAACGAGCACAGGGTTTGGGTCTCCCGCTCACGGGACCACGGCTTAACGTCTCATCCGACGGACGGCGGCCTTTCCAAGTCCATCGGTGTCCCCTACTGACCGTGGGCAGGGTGGGGAGTTTTGCGGAGATAATTCTCAACGCTGACCCAGCTGGGACTCGAACCTAGAAACTGCAGATTACGAGCCTGGCGCACTACCGACTAAGCCACCTCCTCCACAGGTAACGAGTGGAACACGAAATTTGTTCCATCCCTTGCATAATGGGTTCTTTTACGTATGAGAGGTACTTCTTGGTACATACAGGAAAAAATGACCACACCACCAGGACTCCATGCAGTCGGTGAAAGGAACCCATTGCACCACATCTGTTAAGAGACAGATGACAACCTCACATCATGGCCATCCAGCGTCTTATTTATCAGGTGCAGGGTATATTTCTCCTACACACACGGACCATGGTTTTACCTCATAACGGACGGACGATGGCCTTTACAGAAACCATCGGTGTTCGCCTTTCTAACCGACAGAAGGATTGGGGGTTTAACGTTAAGAAAACAGAACTTTGACTGTAGTTGGACTCGACCCTGGGAAATATATATTCCTATCCTGTGGCAATACCATCAACCCCTTCACTTTAATGAGAGCACTCATTCTGATCGTATGTCTTTTGGTGGCATTTCTAATAGCAATGCGGAAGACCGCTTAGCACGAAAGCAGATATCGTTACTATGCGATGACGTATGTATATACGTAACTGAAGGGCTCGACGCTGTCACAGGTGCTACTCGAACCAGAAAAAAACTGCACATGAAGAGAAACTATAGCAGTTATTAATTCCTTAACGGAAAGAAACTCTGCGGGGGCGGGGTAGCTCAGTCGGTAGCGCGCCAGTCTCGTAATATGTAGTTCCCAGGTGGGTCACCGTTAAGATTTACCTCCGCAAAATTACCCGCCTTCCCCACGGTCGGTAGGGGACACTGATGGGCTTGGAAATGCCGAGGTCAGTCGGATGGGACGTTAAGCCGTGCCCCCGTGTGCGGGACAGCCATACCCTGTGCATGTTAAAGAACACGTTGCATGGCTCTGACGCGAGGCTACCACTTGTCTTCCAACAGCTGTTCCAGTGGGTCCTCTCCCCCAACCTTCTCTGAGCCTTCGGGGTCCATGTGACCTGGCCATTTAGCCCATGGTGTGGAAAAAAAATGCCGCTCAGAGATAAAACAACCCAACAATTTACCATCCACGGAGGAAGGTTAGGGGAGGTCGAAGAGAGTGTGAGGAAGTAAAAAAGAAAATGTTAATATATTTCGGGTGAGATTTTAGTGATGGACTTGCGATGTTGAAGGGCTTTACGTCGGAAGCAGCCATTTATACCTTATGAACCGTTGAAGCTTTGGAAATTCCGGTTTCTAAACGTCATTTTGGGTAAAAACTTGTTTTTTGTGAATAATCTCCAGATTAATATTTCTGTTGTGGGTCATAAATGAAAATTAACACTTATGTGCACGTCGTACTATAATAAGATAAAAAAAAGCAATGGATTTGAATCGCACTTAAGCATTTTCCTCGAAATTTGAAGTGTTCAGAAAAATAAAAATTATCTTTATGGTCAATAAATATTTCGATTTAGAGTGAACGGTGTGGTAAATCTTATTTAGGGAGAGATGAAATAAACAGATGCAATTACCTTTCTATAAATAGGAATTCACGTTCATAATTCAGTAACTTATTCGTAATGAAATATTTGTGTTCACACAAAATAGGCTCCCCTAATTGTAGCTATGGAAATGGCGTTTTTTGAACTACATTGTTTCCTTTTTATAGTTATGAACGAAAGGATAATTTTTCAGGAACGAAATAAATGCCTGACAATGCAATGCGAAGATGGAAAACTATTCTCCCGTGCAATACACTAATTATTCGATTAAGAGTTAAACTGAAATCTAAAGGTGATTTCAAGTTTCATGTGAACTTTGCATTTAAAATTTTTTTGCGTGTTAAATATTGCAGCGTTCATCATTTATATATTACGGCAACCAATTTCTTTATAATCGATATTACAGATATGTCGTATAGGTGTTATAAATATCTAAAGCAAATGATATTGAATAAGGTATTGAGCTAGTGATATTATTTTGCTACTGAGGTATTATGGCAATGTTACCGTTTTTTTCGTTTTTTTTTTTCCATCAGATACATATTGTGAATGACTTCAGAATGTTTTGGAAAATGTATTGAAATGAATATTGAACTGTGATTGTTTCTTCCACTATATATTTTTGTTGTATGACGTTCATGACACATTGAAAATGCTTTTTCGAGATATGGATGTTATAGAAATAATGCTGGGAAGTAGCCGAAAGCGCGTTGCTGACGTCATCTCTGCGTTTTATCGAAATTAATATTAAGGCGCACACATATTTTAATTTGCTTACTTATGGCAATACGTAGCTCTTACATGATACACGTGGGATATTATTTATTTTAACGAATCTAGGGAGGGAAATTTTTCGTTTTTGGATTATATTTGGTTATTTGATGGCGATCCCCACTGCTAGATTATGTGAGATAATATTCGTTTCTAAAATAGTTCGCAATTTGCGTCACCCAAGTACGAGAAATGGTGAGAAAGGAAGCTTAAAGAGAGGGAACTTGTGTTGCGAATATCGAGAAGTGTCTCTTCCGTCGAAGTCAGACAACAGTTAAATCAGCAATGTTATTATCAGACGTCAACAACATATTATTACGATTGTTTAAAATCAGGATACAGTTAATGAAATCTGTTGAAGTGAAACGTGTATAGAGTGGACATTTTTCACGTTTTCTTCTAGGGAATCGAATAGATTACTTGAGGTTTGAGAAATGAGCAGTCTTTTAGTCATGTAGGTAGGAAGAAGAAATTTTAATGATATCGTATACGTCGCTTGTGTAGTAGCCATATTGGTCTTTACTTATAAACATATTTAAACTAACACTTCTAACTTTAAACACGAAATGAGAGACCAAGACTATCGTATGTATTGAAGATAAAATTGAGGGGAATTCCCGGAACTCAATGTTGCCACTTTATTCCGAATGAAGTAAGTTTTGTACAATTTTTCCGTAAAATACAGAATAAAATACAGAAAATTTGTTGTGTAGTCATGTTAGTGTAGTTTTTATTTTGGGGATTTCAGTGCAGAAAATGTGTGTCTGTAGTACATTTTCAGAGTTAAAACAACTTCGAAAAATGTGACCATAATAGCGGCATCTTATAAATGTAAATTCTAGGAATTTTGTTGTGAATATTTTTTCAGAATTAAATTCAAATAGAGTTTTTTGAACCGTGTTACATCAAAATAAATCGTGTAATACGAGAATTGGATTTTTTTCCTAAACTGTGTTAAATCAAAATCGTGTAAAAGAATTCCGTGTCAAAACAGAATTGGGTGTGCAACGAAGTAACATAATTGATTGAGATTCCAATTTGTCACTCATTAACCTAAACTGATTGCATTGTTGGTGCCGTAACTAAGCACGAACTTGTGACGCCATAGTAGAAAGGGACCTCAGCATAAAAGCAACACACATCAATGCCTTACCCGAGAATGACAAGCCATAAGGCTTAGCGGGGTAATCTATGTATATAACCATACTAAGGCTTAATAAAGATATTATTATTTTTAAAACCCAGTTCCCTTAGATCAGTAGCCATGCGTGCAAACCACGCGGTCACGGAACGCCAGTAACCAAAATAACCAGGCTCGTAATCTGTAGTTCCCAGGTTCGAGTCCCAGCTGGGTCAGTGTTCAGATTTATCTCCGCAAAATTCCCCGCCCTTCCCACGGTCAGTAAGGGACACCGATGGTCTTGGAAAGGCCGCCGTCCGTTGGATGGGACGTTAAGCCGTGGCTCCGTGAGCAGGAGAGCCATACCCTGTGCACGTTAAAGAACACGCTGATGGCCATGACGGGAGGCGACCGTCTGTCTCCCAACAGCTGTTCCAGTGGGTCCCCTCCCCCAACCCTAATCGGCAAGCCTTGCTGCCGGTTAGGCTTGAAATACATGTTTCCGTGTGGTGGCGTAGAACAACTTGGTAGTTAAATGTTAGGCTTGAAATACACATTTCCCTGTGGTGGCCAAGAGCAACTTGGTAGTTTGCTGAGAGGCTTGAAATACGCGTTTACGTGTGGTGGCGAAAAGCAATTTTGTACTTTGCTGTTAGGCTTGTAATACGTGTTTCCGTGTTGGTGGCATAGAGCAACTTGGTAGTTTACGGTTAGGCTTGTAATACGTATTTCCGTGTGGTGGTGTAGAGCAACTTTGTAGTTTGCGGTTAGGCTTCTAGTACGCGTTTCCGTGTAGTGGCGTTGAACAACTGGTAGTTTGTGATAGACTTGAAATACGTGTTTCCGTGTGGTGGCCAAGAGCAACTTGGTAGTTTACATTTAGGCTTGCAATTCGTGTTTCCGTGTGGTGACGTAGAGCAACTTGGTATTTTACTGTTAGCTTGAAATACGCATTTCCGTGTGGTGACGAAGAGCAACTTGGTAGTTTGCGGCTAGGCTTGTAATACGTGTTTCCGTGTGGTGACGTAGAGCAACTTGGTCGACGATAATGATGATTAAGCCGAGACTTGGTAGATAATAAATACGGTAGATGGTACGCAAACATTGACGATAAATACGGTAGATGGTACGCAAACATTGACGATAAATACGGTAGATGGCGCGCCGAGACTTCGTAGATGATTATTATAATTAAGCCTAGGCTTGGTAGACGTTAAATAACCCTTGGATGGTTTTGATATGAGGCTACAATCTGTCTGCTGTTGACCCGTGGATTCCATTTCCCCAGCTTTCTCTGGGCCCTTTCGGTCCTTGTAGCCTTTAGGTCATTTAGCCCATTGTGTACAAGAAGTGTCACTCAAAGGTGAAACACTCATCTCCTATAGTATCGTAAGTCTGACACAATTACTCCAGCCAGTCCTCGGGACTCATTTCTACTGAGGAGGTTCAAACTGTTTTTGATAAGTGTCTGTAGATTTTCACTCGTTCCATCAAAGTCAATGAGTCTTCTTTGAACGCTTTTTTATACTTCCTGTTACATGTTAAAACAAAAACTGCATGAAAGATCATTTCTAGATATAACAGCTGAGCTAATTGCGATGAATTTCATGTTTACAGGATGTTTTTTGATCTTATTTGATTTACATTACTTCCATTTGTATATCATGACGCCTACTGTTTTATGTATTGCTTCAGTAATGATCTGAAATGTGCAAATTTAAATTATTGCTTATATCTACTGAGTAATCTCTACAAATTTACTTAAATATTCTGTTTAATTCAGGTCACCTCGTATATAAAGATTAAGATGCATGGTTTAGAAAAGGTAGAAATCTTTATTTCATTCTGATAGCTATCGGTGTAATAATGAAGATATTAATTCAGCGTAACCGTAAATCATCATTTTTTGTCTTATGCTATTTGCTAGATAAAAGTAACAAAAGAAGGGTGAAAACAGCTACCACTATAAATTATAGTATCATTTGGTGTAGTCTTGTGTAGTCGTTTAATCACAGAAAGAACTATTAAACGAAGATGGATTCCAATTCAGTGACTTCCAACGTAAGTCGCTAAAAATAAAGAATAGTAGTGTAGGACCTGTTATTTTAGAACACGTAGTTTATAATATACATATATGACGTAACAGAAGGATTTAACGCTTCACCCCACACGCTGTACATACAGAACGGCCTTTTCATTTTACTAACATATTTCATGTAGGAATCTTTACTTTTGTATGAATGTCAACATACCAAGTGAGTATTAACTGTACTAGTATTTAATTAAAGGGATATTACATAAAAAAATATGATTCTTGAAATCGGTAAACGCTAAAAAGACTAATCGCAAAAATAAATATAGCATTTTAATGTCGTAGTGTACTAGGTCGGTGGCTTGTTTAATAAAAACGTTAATAGTACGTTATGTGATACCACATTATAACATACATCTCACCCTCAAAGCTCCTCGGTGTTACAGATGAGTTCCTAAAGAGTACGTTCGCTCAAAAAAATATCCGAACACTATTGTTGATATCAGAAATTCTGAAATTCTGAATTCTGAAATCAACCATAGTGTTCGGATATTTTTTGAGCGATTGTACATGTACAATAAGCGGTTCCATCATTAAGTGTAGTCATATATTATGTCATAATAAGTCAGTTGCAGAATTCGGTAAATTCCTTAAATAAGAGTTTTATAAAAAATGTTTCATAATTCAAAAATCTCAGTCAAATCTATTTAAATCAAAATATCTTCTCCGAACGCAACAAAATTTTAAAAATATGCGTTTAGTGTGGAAGCTTAAACATTTAGCAAGTTGCCTTCTTGTTCTGCAAAACATTTATAATTAGTGGAAATTAACATAATTATTACAAGAACTGCTAAAAACACTCTTATATGGATTATTAATGTTCAGTATGACGGTTTTGCTTTCTTTTTAACTAGTTTTTATTAACTTACCAGAACAATTATTTAAACTGTCATTTTAGCTGTTAAATATTAAAATCTGCGCAACTGTGAAAATTATTGAACGAATAACAAAATTCGTTCACTATTCGACACTGAAATAGATTTGATTGCGATGATTTTCGTGAAAAGCTTTATTAAGAAGTTACTAAGTTATATATTTGAGTTATTACTGAGATAACATGAAACTGTACCAAATAAAGCATTGTGCTCTGGAGATGCTTTATTTATGTTATACGTGTTATCATGGCTTGGACCACCTCGCAAAAGAAGGGTTCCAAGATGATATTAGAATTGAAAACACACCACACAGTAACAGGTGGAGAATGCTGTGAAATTTCATCAACGCCAGAGGATATGGCGATTCCATTACCCAACAATGATGAGTGTTGACATTAGCTGGAAGTACGCCTCCTTACTCCGTAAAATGTTACATTGCCAATGGTTTTCCAGCTCCATCCTATCCAGCCCTAGGCCATGAAAATACCAATTTGTACTGGAAGACTCTTCGTAAAACTGTCTAAAACAGTTGATCACGCAAGATTCAACCTGGAACGCAATCACGCAAGAATCGACCCTGGCTCTAAGAGAAGACTACAGCATTAGCCATTTACATTGTGTTCAAAACCGGTAGACTTCCTCTGCAATGGCGTTATGATTTATAACCGCTTCTTCAAAAATCTGAGCCCTGTTCTGTAACTCATTCTCCTCAAAGGCGTCTCCATCTATTCAGTAAGCGATATTCGGCTATAGCTTTCGTGTCTTTGTTATTGTTTGGGAAATAGAGTTTAACGAATAATGCACAATCCTTCAGTTCCAGTGTCGCGGCTCTTCCTGTTCACTTTTCTGGAAAGTTTGGGAAAGTGAAAATGATCATGCTCTCTATTACAAAAGGGTCAGGTCTCATCATGGCTTTCACGCATGGTTTTTCTGTACAGCGCCACGTTCAACCCGTTGACAGTTTTTATAGGAATTTCATTTTTTACATACCATTTTATTCTGCATGACCTGATTATTATCCCCTTCAAATTTCAGCTTTGTGCAACTAACCGTTTTTATCCGCAGACCTACAAAGTAACATAGTTTAATTCAATCACTCAGTATATATCATCAGTTTGTAACATTTCACTGCAGACCTCCTCCTCCTTTTGGGGGCGGGGGTGGCTCAGTCGGTAGTGCCCCAAGTTTTGTAATCTTTAGTTCACAGATTCGAGTCACAGGGGACGCCGATGGGCTTGGAAAGCCTCCCACCAAATCAACTCTCAAGAGAAGAGCAGATCAAGATCACTAAGGTTCAGAACAGGAAAATTATTTTTAAATAAAACCCAACATGTATAAAAAAAATAAGGAAAGCCCAAATTGCCCACACTGTCCAACTCCAGAGACTGTAAATCATGTACTATTGAATTGTACTAATTATCAATAGCAGAGAAATTTCATATTTAATAAAATGGAAAACCTGAAATTTAAAGAATTTACAATCCAGAATGTGCTCGGTAGTAATAACACACCTCTTCGTTTAATCGATATAATAATCGTTTAAGAGAAAGTCCCTCCGATATCGCGCTTTTGAGCACGCCCCCTTTTCGAAAAGTCGGCGGCGTGGTCAAAAGCGCGGCATCGGAGTAACTTTCTGCCAACTCTGTTACGATTATTATATCGATTACACGAAGTGGTGTGTTACTTCCTTATTCTGTGGTGTTACTACTCTCGGTCATCCAGCTAGCAAAATCAGACATCAAGTGAACAAACTTCTGCTTAAATTTCTCCATTCCACAGCAGTTTATTTTTGCCTGTAGCCTTCCGAAAAAAAAAATCATCTCCAATCTTAGTCCAACGTTTCCTCGGCAGCTGATGGAGGACCTCCAGTTAAGATCTACATTACGAAAATATCCTTCAGTCGAAAGTAAAGAGTTCTTAAGACGTACTAGGAATGACTTTATTGGTAGACAGCATAAAATGAATTAAATCTAAAATGCGCTTTTCCAATACTCTTTCTTTATATTGATGCAATGTGCAATTTCAAGAAATATTTAGAATATTTCGAAATATTCTTGAATATCATTTTTTAGAATATCACATTTTTCGGTTGTGAGACGATGATAAAAAACTATTAATTAATTTGAAAAACAAAATCTCCTACACTAGCATTAAATTGGAAAAGAAAAAAATGTCTTTGTAGTAATTTAAATTTAAACAAATTTATAAAAGTATAGAGAAAATGAATTAACCTATCTACTTACCATACTGAACTCATATGTAGGAGTTTGGAATGTGTTTTCGTGAACATATGTTCCACAATTTGCTTTGTACACTCAGAGTAAATGGTGTAAGCTTAAAATCATTTGTCCAAAAAATTATTGCTTCGCTATGAAATTCTCCTTTTTGATTAAAAAAATGTAAACTAGGTTAAAAGTTACTTGATTTACAGCGGTTGTTGTTTAAATTATTCGTGGAAATGTTTTAACTTTAAAATTTATAGACTTTAAAGTTAAGCAAAATGTTATGAGACTATCTTCTTTAGTACACTGACTGCTTTCAGAATTAAAAAAGAATATAATATGTGGTTCTCTCCCGAATTTAGACCGTTTGCATCTGTCGTTTAGTCAGGGTTAAGCCTCGTTTTGAATCTATCGCCATTGTTACATCTCAGCATCACATACCAACATCCTCTGCGACACCTCTCTGTCCAACGTTTTCCTCTCACGTTGGGACTACAGATACAATTTCTATTCTCTAGCGTTGTTCATATAAGGTTCTGACACAGTTGACGTCCTCAGGTGTGATTGTAGATAGTTTGTGTGCATAATTTTTGCATGAGCCACTTTGTGATAGTTCTTTGTTAGGCCTAACCACCACGACTCGACTCTGATTTATTGTGTGCTTGGTTGCATCAACAACTATCGCTCGCCTATGGAAAATATTCTTTTGTGTGGTATGATATTTTGTGAAAATCATGTCGATCAGAATTTCATCGTCACTTTCAAAAACTATCAAGGTGAATGGAATTTTGAAAAATTTAATAGGTAAGTGATTTGGTTTTACAGTTGAAATCTCAGTGATATCTGAATGATTAAATTATTTGGTTTACAGTTGGCATTCGCTGATATTTTATTGGTAAAATGAATTGCTTTATAGCTGATATTTTAGTGCTAAAATGATTCGATTTACAGTTGACATTCACAGATTATTTTAGTGGTAAAATGATTTGGTTTATAGTTGACCTTTCGCTGATATTTAAGTGGTAAAATGATTTAGTTTAAAAATGACATTCGCTGAGATTTTAGTGATAAATTGATTTGGTTTATAGCTGAAATTAATCTGATATTTAAGTGGTAAAATGGTTTGATGTATAGTTCACATTTCGCTTATATTTAATTGGCAAAATAATTTAATTTATAGTTAACATTTCGCTGATATTTAATTGGTAAAAATGATTGGTTGTATAGTTCATATTTCGCTCTTATATAAATGGCAAAATGACTTAAATTGGGCATTCGTTGATATTTTAGAGCTAAATGATTTAGATTAAAATTGACATACCACTGATATTTCAGTGGTAAAGTAACTAGACTTTATTGTCATTGCATTTCGAGTGTAAAATTATTTCGTTCAAGCTGGCATTTGATTAATGCCTAGAATGAAAATGTATATGTCATTAAATGTGATTGAAATATTATGAATAGTTGGGGTTATTTTCGCTTAATTTGATAAGTGTTACTAAATACTTAAATTTATATGAGGGATAAGCAGTCTAATTATGACAAGGCAAAGATATCAATTACTTACATGTTTTGTGTCATAGTGACACAAAACGTTTTAGGTTGTGTGGGGTTTCCCATTCAGATTAAATAGAAGGTTCTCTTGCATGTATAATATGCATTACTAAAACAATTCAACTTTCAATAAAACTTTTAACGCTATTTTAAATCATTTGCATAATTAAAATTTAAACATTGTAGAAAAGGATTCTCCATTTTTGCTGAGAATGATAATCAATCAATATATGATAATGGTTGTCGACTTTTACTTCAGTAATTCCATTTAATTACTAACATTTTTTTTTATTTCATAGCTGATCATGTTTATCAAACGCTTTGTTACTCTGTGAATAAAAATGCAATTTTACTGGGATATAAAATCCTAATCCATTTTAAATTAATTCACTCTTCTCTTGTAATATATTCATAATGTGATAGGTAAACGCAGCCGACCCTGCCATCTCGTGGTGCAGGCCGTTAGTACCTTTCAAAATAGATACTCTTTTGTGGAAGTGAACGGAAGTTGAGGGCTGCCAGATTAGTACGGCCTACTGATCTGGACAACTATGGCTACTTTTTCTTTTTCTACCCTGCTGAGGAGTGGTCAACTACACAGGGTCCTGGTGCTGTCACACACTGTCGTTGTCACATGAAGTATGGCCTTCTCCATATGAGAGGATTCTCCATACGAGAGAGGGCTTTGTATGATGGCACAACCGTTTCCAGAAACACCCAATCTGAAAAATAAAGAGGGACAAACAATAAAATACTAGATAAAAGTGGGCAAAAAAATATTAATAGCTACCACTTGTTTTAAATAAGGGTGAAATTAAAATAAATATCTTTCGTTCAATCGCAGAATGGGGTTGTAATGATAAGAAATGATAGATTACGGATGTACTCAATGGTATGTCCAAGATTTAGGAAAAAGATAATTTTTTGCGAAATACACAAATGGTTGTCCTTCTGCATCTATTGGATGTCTCAATGCTGAAATGTGCAATTGTATCATCACTACAGTTTCTTATAATATTTTCAGACTAATTTAGCCTTTAAAATGACTATTAATTCGATATATACGTCAAATGATACGTAGCGTTTAAACACAATAAAAAATAATTTTTGCAAAAAATATTTCTCCAAATTTTTTTTGAGCAAACTAATACATATAGTCGAAATAAGTTATGAATAACCTGAACCCACTGCGCTTACCTTAGTTGTTGGGTTGGGTTGTTTTACCTCTGAGCGGCACTTTTTTGCACACCGTGGGCTAAATGGCCAGGTCACAAGGACCCCGAAGGCTCAGAGAAGGTTGGGGGAGGGGACCCACTGGAACACCTGTTGGGAGACAGATGGTAGTCTCCCGTCAAGGCCATCCAGCGTGTTCTTTAACGTGCACAGGGTATGGCTCTCCCGCACACGGGGCCACGGCTTAACGTCCCATCCGACGGACGGCGGCCTTTCCAAGCCCATCGGTGTCCCCTACTGACCGTGGGCAAGGCGGGGAATTTTGCGGAGATAAATCTCAACGCTGACCCAGCTGGGACTCGAACCTGGGAACTACAGATTACGAGCCTGGCGCGCTACCGACTGAGCCACCCCCGCCCCACTTACCTTAGTATTGTCAACTTTATATTAAACGAAATCTGACATTTTGTTTGGGAGAGACTTCTGTATCTCCCTTTTTTTACTTCTTTTTATCAAATGTTTAGGGAAAATGTATATAAATAAATATGCAAAACTGATCTACAGATTTTTTCAGACTAAATACAAACACCCTTTACTCCCAAAATTTAAATCTATCAGCCACTGTTATTAAGCATGATCATTTCCAGAACTATTCTATCACACAATCGATTATTGACTTAAAACATGGGTGCTAATACACAATCGTGTTCAATATATATTAATAATAATAAATAAATGCCCCCTCAAGCAGCTGCTTGTCACAGAGGTTTGACAGGAACCTGTAAGTTTATGTGCCATAGTAAAAGGTCTGTGAAGATGGCAGGACCTAAGCAAGAAAACAACACGAACATCCATGCCTTACCTGGGACTTGAACCCAGTTCCCGTAGATCAGTAGCCAAGCGCGCTAACCACTCGGCCACGGAACGGCTCAAAAATTTATCGCCCACACGGGGAGCATCGAACCCGCATCCTCCAGATTCATGCCAGAGTGCACTACCATTGACCAGCTTCTAAACAACAAGGAGAGACGTTTTCCATCTGGGAGTCCACAGAGAGAAGCTAAAGGATGTTTACAAATTATATATATATATTCTTTGAAAAATAAAGCTTTATTTAACAAAAAATAAATAATAAAAGATTTCCAAAATATTTAAACCTTTCTTCAAACGTGTTTCTTCAACTTATATTTATTTTCTCCTTTAGGGGATATTAACAGATCTTTGCAGACACTGTATTTTCGTTAAGCACTTCGTGTAGTCTGGTAGCTTTTTGTAAGTACGCTGATACTTGTAATATCTATGCTGTTTGTTAATTTCAATACTTGACTCAAGTTTAAACATAGTGCAATTTTTTACAGATTTAGACCCGTTTAAATAACACAACACAGGTAAGTTCTTATGATTTGAACGCCAACTTCTTAACTCACTTCGAAGAAGTAGGTCTAATGATTTCGTTGCCTTCGACGAATAGTTATCACTGCTACGGATTTAAGAAGCAGGACCAAGTACTCTTCATTCTAGGAGCAAGCAGGTTGTATCCCTATCTATTTCATTAGTACTCTTACTGTAAAAGAAGAGACTGTATCGCATGAAGCTGTTGAAACTATTGAGGTAATAAACAGTGCTATATGCTTATTTGTGGACCATCTTTTTTAGAAGCCTTATCTTTATCTTATCTTCCATGCATCTCCCAGGTCTAGATGTAATATATCACCATACACGCCTGCTTCCAAAATGCGCATCATTTAAATCCGAAGATAGAGAAATCAGAAAAGTTGTGTGTGGTCGAAGTCATAACCTGGACACAGAACATTTCAGTTGGAAACAGGGCGGTTAGCAACTCTAGTCATATCCCTGTTGTATTTTTGTGACCATGGCTGAATCCAGTTCGTTGTACCACGGATATTATGCAAGCACGAAGAATGTTTGATAATAAAATCGACAGGGACACGATATGAATGATTCATTATGGTGGAGAGCGTTTAACGGTACGTCGGTGGTGGTAGGTTAATGATGTCTAAATGGTGACGTAATGTGATATGGAAACAAGGGATGCATTCCGAAAAATTACACGTGCAATGTGGGATGAAAGAATAACACAAGCAGATGACCATTATCTGGTTCTGAGTGGCAGATGCCATAAGTGAATTAACTGTCCCACATCGAATCATATCTCGTTGGAAGGTTGTAGAAGAGAGGTATGCAAGACTAACCGAGATTTCTATCCGCAACAAATCAATGCAGTGAGGAATGGTTTCAACTGTTGTCGCGAAAATGGAAACTTGAACACGGAGAAATGTTCAATCTAATATTTACTGATGAGTCCAGATTGAGTCTACGATCTGAATCTCGACGTCTCTTAACATGGAGAACGACCAGATTGAAGCCGGTTGGATTGTCGGAAAGCACATTTTTCTCTTGTAGAATCCAGTCGTTTCTAGATTTTATGATTTTTTCTATTATTTTTAGTATGGTCGCGGAGATCGTGATGGGTCGATATCGTTCAAAGGTGTTCTGATCTTTGTTCGGTTTGGGAATGGATACGAAAAATGCTTCACACCATTGCTGGGGCAATTTTTCAGTGATTCAGTAGTAGTAAATAATGTTAAGTAACTGACTGACTGCTTTATTCGGTAGATGTTTTAGTATTTTATTTGTTAATTAATCTGGGCCTCCTGATGAAGTAGCTTTAGAGGAGCCCATGGCATTTATTAATTCTTCTATTTTATATTTATCGTTTATTCTGTCTTCATCCGTAATGTCTACTTGTTTGCTTTTTTTCTTTGTTTTACAGTTTTTAATCCTGTCTTGGTTTTCTAGAAATGCTTCAGTGGCGGAATTTTCTCCTATGTTTTGGAATTGTTGAGCAAACCTGTTAGCGCCGTTTTAGTGTCAATATTTTGCTTCACAGATATATTTTTCCATGGAGTTTCTGTTGTTATTGGCTTTCCAATTTTTTAAATTAATTTCCATGCTGTGGATGTGGGGGTATATATATTTATTTCGTTGGCTATTTTTTGTCACTCCATCTTTCTCGCGTATTTTAATTTTTTATTGACTGCAGTCCGTCTTTTGTGTGCTCTTATTATGTCTTCTTCCATTCTAGTTCTACTTTCCTTTCTTTCCGCTCTTCTTCGGATAGCGATCCTCTTCATAATGCTAGAAAATTAATATAGTTGTGTTTGAATTTCAATAGAGTTAGCTGCATGATTGTTCCTAACTTGGTTTAGGAATTTTAGTAACAATTGATCATTTATTTGAGTTTCGGTGTTGATAATGTTGTTTAAATCTAGAGTGAATTCTTGCAATTAAACTATTTTTCCTTTGTTCGAATTTTTTTTTTGTGAATAACGGGAATCCCTTAATAATGATGTGCGTGTGGTCGCTTGTGAGCAGATCCGTTGAAGTGGAACAATTTAAAAAATATTCCAGCTCAGGTGATTCAAGGGTCAGATCGATAGCTGATGAATTAAAGTTGTGTCCAAAAAAACGTATGTCGTCCTTTGTTAAATAAAGTTAGATCCAATCTGTCAATGATATTCGCTTCAGGGGTCAGTAAAGGAATTTCCCCAATTAATGCTGTGGGCGTTGAAATCTCCGCAAATGATCCAAGGAGGTGGGGGGGAGCATCTATAATCTCTTCAGTTATAATCTCAGGAATGTCCTCTTCTGGGTTATAGAAGTAAATGAGTGAAAATTCCAGATGTTTAACCTTGATATGGACAGCTGTGATTTCTAATCTTGTATCGTTTTCAGGTACCTTGATTAAGCTGTGTGGTATGGGGCGATGTAAAAAGTCGTATCTGAATAATATGACCACCTATTATATTATATCTATGGTAGGTGGTCATATTATTCTTATACGTCTGTGTATAAGTAGACCAAGCCCTTGATTGCAAATATCTTTTCTAATGAAAAAGTTTACATATTCTGGTATTTTAAAATGGTCAATATTTTCGGAGCTGTAAACGTCTTGTATGGCCAAAGCAGTGACCGATTTATATTTCAGAAAGTCCATGAACACAATTTTTTTATTTGAAAGGGATCTAGCATTCCACTGAATAATTTAAGACAAGAAGGCAATGGAAGGTTAGCAAATGAGATCCCGTAGAATGGAGAAAAAGTTAATATTCAGTTTCAACTATAGCCTCTGGCGATGGGCTGTGGCTCTCTGATTCTGATTGCCTTGACCTGTGACCTCTCTTTCAGTAATCGCCGGTGCAATGACTGACATAGATCGTTGGTGAATTCTTGCAAGATGTTATTTATATGAGATTGGACTTTTTTTCACGAGGAACTGTAATATTTCCTGGTCATTTACACTTTCAGAAAGATGAGACCGGTGGCTGAAGGTAGAACTTCTGGCTGCTGGACTTGCGATTGTAATTTGAAGGTCTGTTTAAGGCAGGAAATTCTTCGGAATGAACTACGATAATTTCTGCTGCAATGACGATTCTGGATTTCTCGAATGAAGACTCTCTGACTTGGTTACGACGGGGGTGGCGGGAAGGACCTCAAAATTGCGGCCGAATATGGGATTATGTGATATAGTAGACAGTTTCATTCTTTTTATTTTAACTGCTTCCGTCCATGTGACATTCATTTCCACTTGTATTTTTCTGACCTTCCTATCTCTGATCTGGTAGGACACCCTTTGAAAGTGACCGGATGTCTGCCACCGCATTTGGGGCAGCAGGAAATTCGAGCCAAACATTCCGAATGGTGGTGCGGTTCACTGTAGTGAACCACACCACGCATATTTCATAAATCTTTTATTTAATAAATTACTGAGTTCTATACCTGAATTACTATTGATATAACATAGAACTGTATTACTTAATGAAGGGGTCGCTTTGCGTACATGCACTCTGTGGGGTCTCCTCCATAAATTCCATGACGATCTGAGGGGAGGGAAAGGTTAGGATATTTTAAAAGAGTATTAAATAACATACTATTAACGATCTTATTAAACAAACCACCGACCTACTACGTTATGACATTAAAATGGTATATTTACCCTTGTGATTAGTACTTTGTAGCGTTTTTCGATTACAAACATAATACGTTTTATGTATGACCCATCTTGTAATGAAATACTACTACAGTTAACACTCACTTGGTATGTTGACCCTTGTACAAAAGTAAGATTCCTACACAAAATACGTTTCGTAAAATGAAGTGGCGGTCCCGCTAAGCACTGCGTATAGGGTGAAGTGTTAAATCCTTCTGATGCGTTATATAAATTACAGACGACCGGTTGAAAAGTAAATAGGTTGAATTCTTTTGAGGTTAATTTTTAGTGACTTTCACTGCAAGTCACTGAACTTGAATTCTTTACGGAAAAAAAAAATTACTGATTAAACGAATGTTAAATTCTACACTAAAAGATACTGTAATTTATAGTGGTAGTTGTTTCCACTTTTCCTTTGAATACTTTTATCTAGTTAAAAGCATATGATAAAAAATTTTGTTTTAGTGTTTCGTTGAAGTAATATCTTCTTTGTTACACTGACTGCTTTCAGAATAAAATAAATTATTATATTTTTGCTAAACTATGTGTCTTAATGTTTACATACGAGATTACTCAAATTAAACTGACAATTCCCTAGTAAAATTCCCTTTTTGAAATAACTCAGTGGCTATAAGTAATATTTGATATTTGCACATTTCAGATCATAACTGAAACAAGACATAAAACGGTAGGCATCATGATAAAGAAATCGAAGTAGTTTAGACCTTCTACTATGGCATATAAACTGACAGGCTCCTGTCAGACCTTTGTGGCAAGCAGCTGCTTAAGGGGGTATTTATTTATTTTTATTTAATTTTCAATATTAGAAATAATCGGAAAATCTCTGTGAACATGAAACTCATTGTAACTAGCTCAGCTGTTATATCTGGAAAGTTATTTTTCGACCGCCATTTTTACTTCCAATGACTGACCGTTATTTTTCGACTTCCAATGACTGACTCTGTGGTATAAAAAAGCCATCAATAGAAGAGATCTCAGTCGGCGGATGGTAGTGAAACTGTCAGAGAACATGACACACCTTTAGGAGTTCTTAGGTTTGTATCCCTTTCGGATCAAGTCGATTTTACCTATCTTCCTCTTGCTTTTGGCTTTGACAATTTGTCGATTTGTCTATTTGAGGATTTGACAAAAGATCATTGCACCATATCTTTCCAACGCGATGAGAAGATTGATGATTTATATGTCAAATGAAATCTTTGAGGATTCAGATTTCATTTGACGGGGAGTGTCAGAGGCAGTAACAAATTAACTCTCCATGTTTTCTTCCCACTCAAAAGAGAGGAAATAGGACAAATGTTCTTGGCTGTATCTCCAGAACGTGAATGCAGAAAACAACAAGCTATACATCAAATGAATCCTTCTGAAGCACGGGAAGACATAGGCTACGAAAACGTGACCCCCTTGCTTTTTCCCCTCGAAAAAAGGACGAAATATGAAAATGATTGTCCTCCTATATCTTCTCAATGTGAGTGCGAACAGTAACAATCTTTGTGTCAAATGAAAGCCTGTGACGTAGGAAGTGTCATTGTCTATATAAATTCACCCACTTGTTTTCTTCCCCCCAGAAAAATGGGTAATGTGAAAGTCATTTTACTATATTTTCCGAACGCGAGATCATATAGTTATGAGTTAGTTCGGTTATTTTACCTCTGAGCGGCACTTTTTTTGCATACCATGGGCTAAGTGGCCAGGTCACATGGACCCAGAAAGCTCAGAGAAGGTTGAGGGAGGGGACCCACTGCAACAGCTCCCGTCAAAATGATAGCCTCCCGTCAAGGTCACTCATCGTGTTCTTTAACGTGAACAGGGTATGGCTTTCCCGCACACGGGGCCACGACTTAACGTCCCATCCGACGGACGGCAGTCTTTTCAAGCCCATCGGTGTCCACTACTGACCGTGGGCAGGGCGGGGGAATTTTGATGCGATAAATCTCAATGCTGACCCAGCTGGAACATGAATCTGGGAAATGCAGATTTTGATATTTCATATGAGATATTTTTCTTGAAATAAACCCAATTAATAACCTTAAATTGAGACTTTAGCTGAAATAATGACCGGTAGATGATCGCTCCCAAGAGAATCATGGTTTGTTATCCATGTAAAATGCTTGGCAAAGGGAGCTGAGGCAATAGAGAGATCAATAGCACTTTCTTTTCCTGGAAGTTTGAGAAACGTAGGAGAGTCTTCATTGAGAACAACCAGGTTTAGATCCAAGGACAGATCTTCTACGATGTGTCTTCTTCTGTCTGTAGTGTAGCACCCTCAAGTTTTACTATGTGCTTTCCAGTCTCTTAGTGCAAAATATTTCTAAAATCCTACAACGATAAATATATACTGGATTATACAGTGAGAAAATGCTGAAGGTAAACTCTTTAATTTTCACTTATACTGCCGCAATTTCGGGGAACTGTTTCCGACAGGAAATCTCAATAGGAACTTGGGGTAATTTGGAATGAAAATAATAACCCCCCCCCCCCCCCCCCTCCTTTAGATCCATCGTTTCTAGGTTTTTAGATAAGAAACAAACTTAGATAACTTAGGTGTTTTTCCACATATTTTTCAATGAAAATTCGAATTGCAAAATGTTTTTCTCCAAGAAGAGCATTTCTCAAGAATTTTATTTTTCAAACCTCTACAGTTCCACTGGAATAAGAAGTTATTAGGATTGTGATTAAGGTCCATAAACATATTTTTTATTATTTTTACTAATAATATTATTACTTATAATCATCAAGTGTCTGATAAATTTTCTGCTTGTTTATAAATTTATTTATATTATATTTCTTCGATAAATTTTTTAGAATGTTTAGGAGCTCTGTTTGGCATTCCACAACATCATTAATTTTCAGGAGGATGATTTCAGCTTCAGTTTCTTCATAAGGTTTTTGTGGCTAGGGATTGGATTTTTTGATCGGATTCTGTTTTCTCGCAGTAGATTTTTAAATGGACACTCCATTCAATGAAAATTAATTTTTCACTACATTTCTTGATTTTCTGTGTAAAATACCATGTTATCCACTGTCATGACCTGTAAGATAATTACAAGTTTCACTAGAATTGATTTGTAAAGTTCCTTTATTAATGTAGGTGTGGTCCTCTTGTATCATGTTGAGAGCCTGTGACCATGGTAAACTATTCCTGATCATTGCAGTCTCACTTGTCATCCTGCATAAGTCGAAGGGTGTTGTCCTCCACTGTTAGGAAGCATAACAAAGTGTTATTACATTCTCTATAATATGATGCCTCTTGCATCTCTTGCATGGATTTCTGCTTATATCAGTAAGCTGCAAAATGCCCAAATCTCTGGCAATTAGGACAAATTGGAGGTAGCCTTAAATATTCATTCACTTTGTATTCTTGATATCTAATTATTATGTTATCGAATATCTTTTGATTGAGTGTTAGGGCCGTTGTGGAGATAGGATTTCCCCTTTCGGTAGGATTTCCCTTTTCGGATAGGATTTCTCCTTCAAAATGCTTCACAGCGGTAGGTGTCTTCACTTTCGCATCAGTTCCTTTTTTATGACTAATGTCTATAAAAATAATATTTGAATACATCCAGTCTCTTCCCTCCTCTTCCATTTGTTTCTAGATTCGGTCGTTTTCTAGATTCGACATACATACATACATACATACATACATACATACATACATACATACATACATACATACATACACACAGCGATATACACAGGGAAGAGACAGGGCCCCCTTAAAAATTCGGTCGTCTCATACGAAATCTGAAAATTGTCTACTTCCTTTGAAATCCAAAACATTTTTCTTTGCATAAATTTATTCTAGCACCACATTTTATGTTCGAATTAAAATACATTGAAAAACACTAAGAAATATCATGCCATATAGAATAGCATTTTAACTTTCGTGTTCGGTGGAATATTATTTCTCTAGTCTTACCTCTTGAAACTAAATTATTCTCGATACCCTCCGGCCCCACGAGACTAAATTCTCGGACCACCCCTTTCCTGAAAAAAAATTCTTGGGATACATACATAAATACATACGTACATACATACAGAATCCTCAAGCAGCCATGGGCTACGGAGCTCCAACCAGACGGCAATTTAGTTCTCCAGATATTCTGTCCTGAGCTAAGGCTCGATTATTGAAACGTAGTGTCGATGAGTTATCAAAAAGGCAGATTAATTAGGCCACCTTATTAAGTCAGTCTCCTAAAACGTTCTTTGTATATATATATGACAAGATAAAATGAAAGTAACTGTATTCTGTAAATTGATCTTTGCAATCCAATGAACCTGTTTCTAAACGGAATGGATATTTTTATTTAGTTGAATGAAATGTAACTTTACAATAATCTGTAATCTAAACAGCTTTGCAGTTCCCTTTAAAATATTTTTACAATTATATCACACCACTTATAAATTTATATTATCATCATTTCTGAATTTTTTTCAAGAATAAAAAATAAATACCTAATATTAATTGTAAGACAATATCGCCTTTAATCGCGAATTGACACATTTTGCTTAAGTCATAAATAAAGTAGTGTCGGATTACGTTAGTTTTTAAACTAATAAGTTCGTCAGATATCCTAGCCATTGGAACTATGGTCGCATTTCGAAACATCTATTATTTGTTCGTCATATATAATATCTATCTGGGATAAAGATCATTGAAACTTCATACTTATGCTTGTAACCTGCAATTGACATTCTTCAGATTGTCTTGAGGGATGATCGCCTTCTAATGACCAAATTCGAATTATTGTGTTTTACACATTTAAAAAAAAGAGAAAATTTTAAATATCACATTTATCCACTGAGCAATTTTACATATAAAGCTGAAAATACTCGTATATTGTCAGTTTAAATTCCTTCGCTTCACACCTGTAGATGAATTCTTATATCAGTCAGTGGACTAGGGAAAAAAGTTTCATATTTTTTGTTTAAATATTGGTGTATTAGATGCTTTAGTCGGGTACTTGTAAAACAAACAGTAAATGTTTATTTCTTTCATAATTTTTACTCATAGAAAAAATTTATATGAAAGGGAAAACAACTACCACTATAAATACTGACATACTTTAATGATGAATTAAACTTTCGTTTAATCATAATTGATCTGTTTGAACTACTAGAACATTCCAGTTCAGTGGTCTATAGTGTAAGACCACTAAAAATCAATAAGATACTATTTGTTAAAGACGTAGGGGGGCGTTCATAAATTTCAAACGACTGTTATAGAATAATTTTAACATTCTTTTTCACTTACGTCACACAGTGTAACGCTTGAACGGAACTCCATAAACTCTTTTCCTTTTTTCTTTTTTGCAACTAAAAATCAATAACATACAATCTGTTAAAGACCCTAATTACTTCTATTGGTGATCCTGTTTTCATGAAAAAAGTGAATTCAATATAAACCTTTTATTTTTAAAATAACTGTAAAAAAGGTAAAATTATTACAATTTAAATTATTATAAAAAGGTAAATTAATTATTTATAAACACATGGGTAAATTGAGAATCTAAAATAAAAATAGTCATTCTTCATAATTTGCATAATAAAATTTAATCAAGTTGGCCTTGATTAAACACGCTGCATTTATCCGATATCTCTGGGAGCATTGGCGTTCCCACCGTATGACTGGAATAGTACGTTATCAATGGAAAAAGGTCTCCATGAAATAGTACGTTATCAATGGAAAAAGGTCTCCATGAAATAGTACGTTATCAATGGGAAAAGGTCTCCATGGAATAGTACGTTATCAATGGGAAAAGGTATCCATGGAATAGATGTTTCTCGTCAAATATTTGATGTCATTTGCATACATTTGATACATTTGCTTCTCGCCGGGAAATACTCAGAGGGTAGACGGCGTGCTGTTGGACTTTCGATCTGAAATTTGGCACTGTAATCCGGACCACAATCTGAAACATTCTCTGAAAATTTGGAGCGTGTACGTTGATTTCCCGATGAGTTGTGGCTGCCACAGACAGATAGTAAATGACACTCCCCAACTCGCTATGACGCCGTATTCCGTATCATCTCATTCGGATAAAATTTACGAAGAATAATTGGTTGTAAAACACAAAATAAAAAAATACCCTTAATAAATAACAGACATTAGAGAATCTATTTTAGTTTACTATTTAAACTGATGTAATTTTTAATTAGTAATGCAAGTAAATATGTTTAACAGCAGCGATATCAGTTTATTTATTCTGAAACCCTAACAGAAACAAGTTTATAGGAAGGCAGAATCGAATAATCTACATTTCTTTGGGCAAAACGAGATAAATATTTCGGTTTCCATTACTATTTGATTCCTATTGATATTTATAATCCTTATTTATAATCCTCCTCCTATTGCGGAGATAAATCTCAACGCTGAGGATACTCAGCGTTAAGATTTATCTCCGCAAATCTCCCCGCCCTGTCCACGGTCAGTAGAGGACACCGATGGGCTTGGAAAGGCCGCCGTCGGTCGGATGGGACGTTAAGTCGTGGTTCCGTGTGCGGGCGATTCCGGGAGTTCTGTAACGTTCACAGGGTATGGCTCCGTATTCGGAGCCATATCCTGTGCACGTTAAAGAACGCGCTGGGTGGTCTTGAAAGGAGGCTACCATCTGCCTCCGAACAGCTGTTGCAGTGGGTCCTCTCCAACAATCTTCTCTGAGCCTTCGGGTTCCTTGTGACCTGGTCAATTAACCCACTCTGAGCAAAAAAATTGCAGCTGAGAGGTCCTTTACACATATTTAATTCTTCTTCTTTATCCCTTCTTTTGCTATTCAGCTGTTCGGGTCCGGTTACATCTATATTGTCCTGATATCTGTTGAACAAAATAGTCACGAAAAATGTAAAAAGAAATGCGTCTTTTTTTCTATTATTTGAATTTGTTTAAAATTTAATTTTAAACCATTTATTTCACAAAATGACAAGTAATAAACTAATTTATTGAGACTTTATTAAAAGATCATGA
Source organism: Ryuthela nishihirai (assembly GCA_038380435.1). NCBI lineage: Eukaryota > Metazoa > Arthropoda > Arachnida > Araneae > Heptathelidae > Ryuthela > Ryuthela nishihirai. The sequence continues at coordinate 311,795 of JAWZYU010000137.1, read as the reverse complement.
AATATTTCGAAATTGATTAAAACTTTTTTTAGAAATTTGAGAGCAATTAGTTGACTTTCAATACAAACAGTTTTCATAGCACCGTAATGTAATTGGTACTCCAAAATTTGAACTACGTCTTCAAAAGACAAATAAATCTGGTTCTGATTAATTCCAAGCTCAGTTAAGAGATTTAAATACAAATGAACAATAAAAAAAAATCCCTAAAAACAGCATAATTGTTACGATATTTTGTTTTACAGACTATACAGGGATTAACTGATTAGCCAAGGAGTCATTTCACACCCTAAACAGTTAACCTCTAACGATTATTCTACTTTCCAATCCAAAGAGGCTTTAGATTTTAGGGAAAAGGGTGAAAATATCTTCATAAATAAAATAAAAAATTTAAAAAATTCTCCCTCAAGCAGCTGCTTGCCACAGCGATCTGACATGAGTCTGTCAGTTTCTGCGCAATAGTCGAAGGTCTGTGAGGATAGTGGGACCTCAGCAGAGACAACACAAATATCCATGCCTTACCTGGGACTTGAACCCTAGTCCCTTTGATCACTTTAATACGCCATAGAGAAGATATGAGCTGGGTTGGGTTGTTTTTCCTCTGAGCAGCAATTTTTCCTAGACAATGGGGTAAATGGCTAGGTAATAGGGAACCCAAAGTCTAAGAGAATGTTGGGAGAAGGTAACCCAGTGTAACAGCTGTTAGGGGACAGATGGTAGACTCCCGTTAAGGTCATCCAGCGTGTTTTTTACTTTGGTTTATCTTTGAGAGGTAGTTTTTTTTCACACAATGGGCTAAATAAAATAAATAAAAAAAATAATAATATAATAAAAGACCCAGAAAGCTCAGTGCAGGTTGTGGGAAGGTGACCCAATGGAACAGCTGTTAGGAGACAGATGGTAGTATCCTTCCGTCAAGGTCATTCAGCGTGTTTTTTACATTAATTGTTTTATCTCTGAGCGGTAGTTTTTTGCACGCAATGCGCTAAATGGCCAGTTCATAAAGATCCAGAGGGCTCTGAGAAGGTTGGGGACCCACTGGAACAGCTGTTGAGAGACAAATGGTAGCCTCCCATCCAACGTTTTATTTAACCTGCACAGGGAATGGTACGTACAGAATTTCTACACTCTTTTCTTTCGGTTTTCATCAAATTTTTATTTTAAAAATATTCTGATTTTACGACAGTTTGGTTCGTCCCATGGCCGAGAGGTTAGCGCATTTGGCTTCTGCTCTAAGGGATCTGGCTTCGAGCCCCGGGTAAGGCATGGATGTATGTGTCGTTTTTCCTGCTGAGGTCCTGCAATTCTCTCAGATCTTTTACTATGGCATATAAACTGACAGGCTCCTGTCAGACCCATGTGGCAAGCAGTCGCTTGAGGGAGTATTTATTTTTCATTTATTTAGTAATGGCTTTGCTAACTTTACGCTTATGACGTCATCTCCTTGAACTTTATATAAATAATAGAGCAGTGGTTCTCAACCTTTTATGCTTCACGCACCCTCTGGAAATGTGTATGTTAATGTCGTACCCCATGTATAGACACAGAAAACTATAGTTATACTATAACAATGGGAATAAAATAAAACATATATATGTGTACAAATTCTTTATTGTAAAATTTCAATTAAAATGTCGTTACCAGAATTTTTCCAGATATCGAAGCAATCTTCCAATGTCTGTCGTTTTAAAAAAGTTCCGTAATATCTGGTCAGTGATTTAGTTCTTTATAGGCAAGTTGTTAAAGGCAAAAAAAACTATTACAATCTATTTATTAAAGGTGGAGTTGATCAATTGACCTGTCGCTTCTGTTTCTGAACGGATTAATTCTTCGCCCCCTTCTGGAATATTAACTAACCACTTTTACTTCTATTTCGCCAATTAGGAGGATTAATTTGATTTCAGGATTGTACTGTGAATCTATTGCTTGCTAAAACTTATTCGGGACGGAAATGCTAATCACGAAACAAATAAATGTCGTATCCGGGTTAACGTTTCTAAAAGCATTGTTGTGTCATCGATTTTTTAGCATGCAAGACCTTTAATTCCTTTCTATTTCATCGTGAAAGGTTAATTATTTTTTCAAACGTCTTATCCTATGATAAGAAAACCACGTAAGGAACTGTTTTCGATACATTGTAACAGTTACTAGTGAATATAAATCTTTGGGCTTCAACTGAAGTAGATTTCATTGGTTATTTAGATATCGTTATTTCTGTTATTAAGAGCTTTCCGGGAGTCTCCCAAAAGACACGTAGGAGCCTTTTCTGCAGGTAAGCTTAGGAGAATAAGGATTTCCTCAATTACGAATAGTTATGAAATGTAACGGACTTCTTTATCGCGGCATGATACTATTGAAGTAACGTTCATTTCAGGGAACTCTTAGTACGTACGACCGATGTGATGCAAATATATTACGTCAGGGAATATTTTTAAAGTCCCAGAAGTTTGTGGTATGTTGAGCATTTTACAGATAAATTTGGGCGTTCTCGATTTTTTGGGTACAGCACTTTACGGCACCTAAAGAAATAGATATTTTGCTCGTATTTACTTAAAAAAATATATATATATATAACGTACTAAATTCTGAATAATTACGTTAATGTTTAAAAAGGTTAGTATGCCTGTAACATTGTGACGTTTGGAGCATTTAAATTATTCATGATTTCACGCTATTATTTAATTCGGTAAACGTTTCACAGGTGATTGAAAGATTTAATGTGGTAACGAGTGTGTTGGGTTGTTTTACCTCTGAGCGGCACTTTTTTGCACACCATGGGCCAAATGGCCAGGTAACAAGGACTCCGAAGGCTCAGAGAATGTTGGGGGAGAGGACCCACTGGAACAGCTGTTCGGACACAGATGGTAGCCTCCCACCAAGATTACCCAGTGCGTTCTTTAACGTGCACATGGTTTGGCTCTCCCGCTCATGGGACCACGGCTTAACGTCCCATCCGACGGACGGTGGATTTCCAAGCCCATCGGTGTCCCCTACTGACCATGGGCAGGGTGGGGTGTTTTGAAGAGATAACTCTCAACGCTGACCCAGCTGGGACTCGAACCTAAGAACTGCAGATTACGAGCCTGGCGCACTACCGACTGAGCCACCCCCGCCCCAGGTAACGAGTGGAACACGAAATTGTTCCATCCCTTTCATAATGGGTTCTTTTACGTATGAGAGGTACTTCTTGGCACAAATGGGACAAAATGGCCACTCCACCAGGACTCCATGCAGGCGGTGATAGGAACCCACTGCACCACATCTGTTAAGAGACAGATGACAACCTCACATCATGGCAATCCAGCGTCTTATTTAACAGGTGCAGGGTATATTTCTCTTACACACACCGACCATGGCTTTACCTCACAACGGATGGACGACGCTCTTTATAGAAATCATCGGTGTTCGTCTTTCTAACCCACAGAAGGAATGGGGGTTTAACGTTAAGAAAACAGAACTTTGACTCTAGTTGGACTCGACCCTGGGAAATACATATTCCTATCCTGTGGCAATATCATCAACCCCTTCGCTTTAATGAGAGCACTCTTTCTGATCGTATGTCTTTTGGTGGCATTTCTAATAGCAATGCGGAAGACTGCTTAGTACGAAAGCAGATATCGTTACTATGCGATGACGTATGTATACTGTATACGTAACTGAGGAGCTCGACGCTGTCACGGGTGCTACTCGAACCAGAAAAAAACTGCACATGAAGAGAAACTATAGCAGTTATTCATTCCTTAACGGAAAGAAACTCTGAGGGGGCGGGGTAGCTCAGTCGGTAGCGCGCCAGGCTCGTAATCTGTAGTTCCCAGGTGGGTCAGCGTTGAGATTTCATCATCATCATCATCATCATCCTCAAGCAGCCATCGGCTACGGAGGTCCAACCAGACCGTGCAATTTAGTTCTCGAAGCAAGTCTATCCTGAGCTACATCTACTGCATCTGGCCACTGCACACCAATTCTAACAAGGTCCTGTTTGACATTGTCTACCAACCGCATCCTAGGTCTCCCCTTCTTTCTCAGGCCTTTAGGCACACTGTTCATAAACCTATTCGGCAGTATATAATTATTCATACGGGCAACATGGCCAAACCAAACGGAGTCTCCCTCTGCACAATATGCTCCTTAAAGGAGGTTGCAAACTCCTTTGCCTAACCTCATCATTAGTTACAAAGTTGAACCACCTAATGCCCAAGATACCGCGTAAGCATCTGGAATCAAATGCATCTACTTTCCTGTTATCTTGTTTACAAAGTGTCCATGTTTCACTACCATAACTAACCCTAGAAAGAACCAAACTATTATACAGTCTAATTTTAGTCTTTAGGTGTATACGCCTATTTCTCCACACTCTCCATAGATTCTTAAAAGTCCCGGCAGCAATCCCTATTCGTCTGTTAATCTCATGCCGCATATCACCATTATCTGTTACGTAGCTCCCAAGATAATTAAACTGTGACACCTGCACAAGACTGCAACCATTAAGATAAACTGAATCACAACCTGCCTGACCAATTTTCATCACTTTAGTTTTCTCTCTATTTACAAACAAACCTACTGTACTACCAGTCTCATCAACAGCTCGAATGAAAGAGCTCATCTCATCAACATCATTTGCCAAAAGGGCTAAATCATCAGCATAATCTAAATCAGACATTTTCGTATCTCCAGCCCATTTAAGGCCAAAATCTTTCCCTTGAAGTGAATTTCGCATAACATAATCAATAACCAAACTAAAGAGAAAAGGAGACAAAATGCACCCTTGTCGAACACCAGAAGTAATGCTAAACCAATTGCTACAAGCCTTACCAACTCTCACACAACACTCAGTGTTATTATAGAGAGCTTTCATTATGTTAATTAACTTGTCTGGTATACCATATGTTTTCACAATCAACCACAAATTATGACGATCAACAGAGTCAAAAGCCTTTTTGAAATCAACAAAGCTAGCAACCAAAGGTTTCTGAAACTCTAAACATTTCTCAAGAATCTGCCTAAGTGAAAATATCTGATCCACTCATCCCCTACCACTTCTGAATCCACATTGCTCATCACGCAATTGACTGTCAACCAGATTCTTAAATCTATTAAGCACAATCATGGAAAGAACTTTACCTGGAACAGAGAGTAGGCTAATACCCCTATAGTTATCACAAGAACTGCGATCACCTTTTTTGAAAATAGGGATAACAATAGCTCTGGTAAAATCCTTAGGAATCATGCCTTTATCATAAAAGATATTCAGAATTTCAGTCATACAAGTGGTAACCGAAACTTTTCCAGCTCTAAGCATTTCTGTAGTAATTTCATCTACCACTGGGGATTTATGAAGTTTAAGTTTAGAAACAGCCAAAATAACTTCATATTGTGTTATAGGGCCAACATTAAAGCCACCAATGCATCTATCATCATTGCAAACAATGGGAATAGAACTAACCGCATTGTTTAGAACATCACTGAAATGCTCAGCCCACCTAGCCATGACAGAATCCTCACCTTCTATAACCTTACCTTGTTTATCCTTCAATCCCTGTATACCTGTCCGTTTTCTACCACACAAAACATTAACTATCTGGTACAGCTCTCTGCTGTTGTGCTGTCTAACTGCTTCCTCGGCTTTGTCACCCAATCCATCAAGCCAAAGATTCTTATCAGCAGCTAACTGATCTTTTACACGTTTATTAAGTTCTCTGTAATGCTTTCTATTAGGACTAGTAGGGTACTGATTAAGGACATTCCTGCAGTTCTTTCTTTCCGAAATAAGCTCAAGTGCCTTATCACTCAGATAATTCTGTCTCTTCTGCTCCTTTTTTCCTAAAAGAGTACTGTTAGTGTCCAAAAAAGCCTGTTTAAAATGATCCCATTCTTCCTCAACTTCAGTAGTAAGCATACCATGACTGTCATACTGACTAAGTAACCTATCATGGTAAGCTTTGGCTATAACTGGGTCTTTCAGCGCTTCAGTATTAAAAGCAAATTTTTTAACCCTAGCACAACACTTTTTAAGTTTAAGTTGCAAGACACTTTTAACTAGGTAATGGTCAGATCCAATTTCAGCTCCCCTATATGCCCTGGTATTTCTAACAGAACTAGCCCATTTGTTGTTAATTAATATAAAATCAATCATATTCCTATGCAGCCCATCAGGTGAAACCCATGTGTACAGTCGCTCAAAAAAGTATCCGAACACTACGGTTGATTACAGAATTCAGAAAAAATATCTGGCAGAGATTTTTTTAGAAATTAGTGATCTGGTAACCTTCGTGTCACGTGACACGGAGGTTGCCAGATCACTAATTTCTAAAAAAATCGTTTCCAGATATTTTTTCTGAATTCTGTAATCAACCGTAGTGTTCGGATACTTTTTTGAGCGACTGTACTTATGTATGTCGCGGTGTTTGTAATAATTGTTTGTTATTCTGAATACATTGAGTTTACTTACATGTAGGAGACGTTGCCCATTGAAATTGTAGCTACTAATACCAAAAGGGTCAATCACCCCTCCCCAAAAGTCAGAGTCAGTACCAACTTTGACATTGAAGTCACCAAGAACAAGGGTAATATCTCCTTTCTTGACAGAATTCAAAATATCCTGAAGTTGTCCGTAAAACCTATCCTTCTCATCCTCATCGGCATCCTCAGCAGGGGCATAACAGCAGATAGCATTCAAGTCTTTAATGCTTGTCTGAAATTTTGCTGTAAGAAACCTTTCATTAATGCACTCATATCCTAGAAGAGCATCGCTAGCGTGTCTGCTGAGAAGCAGATCCACGCCTTGGTGATGCTTATTGTCGTCCCTCCCTGAAAAGAGAAATTTAAGATTATTTTTAAGAATCTGACCTTTATCTGTCCATCTGGTCTCTTGCAAGCCGAGAATATCTAAATTATAATGGTGGAATTCTTGTGTGAGGACATCAAGAGAAAAAGCTCTGTGCAGAGTCCTCACATTCCAACTACCTATGGAGAGAAAATGGTTAGTAGGATGTTTAAAGAAACTATGTTTATTGAGAGAGGGAATGCCGACAATATCAAACAGCCCCCTAATCGCAGACATGGGGCAAAGACCCGTTCCCCCAGAACTAAAGGCTGAAGCCATCTACACTGGAAGACTTCCTCCAATGTAGAATTTGATGATGCCAATAAAAGCAAAGAGTTCAGGTGCCTGCGATGACCTCTGCTCAGGATTATCCACCAGCTGATAAACATATCCTGTGAATCTATTCACTTGGGGCTGTCAACCCACAAACAAACAGAAAACACAGCGGAAGATTTTCCCTCCACAGAAGCCCACCAGTGCAGCAAAATCAGGATCCATAATCAAGCTCAGAGCCATATATCTGTCCAGTCCAGTGGGTTTATATGGTCAGCACCAGGACCCTGTGTGATTGAGCACTCCTCAGCAGGGTAGAAAAAAAGAAAAGTAGCCATAGTTGTCCAGATCAGTAGGCCACACTAATCTGGCAGCCCTCCCCTGCCGTTCACTTCCACAAGAGAGTATCTCTTTTGAAAGGTACTAACGGTCTGCACCACGAAAAGGCGGGGTCGGACATTAGGTGCTAGGCCTGGCCGGTTCTATGCATCATCACAGGGGATTGTTGCATAGCTCTCCTTCCAGTGACTACCTAGCTACCATTTACAGACCCGTTGAGATTTACCTCCGCAAAATTACCCGCCTTCCCCACGGTCGGTAGATGGCTTGGAAATGGAAATGATGGAAACATGGGCTCGGAAATGCCGCCGTCTCTCGGATGGGACGTTAAGCCGTGGCCCCGTGTGCGGGACAACCATACCCTCTCCATGTTAAAGAACACGTTGCATGGCTTCGACGCGAGGCTACCACTTGTCTTCCAACAGCTGTTCCAGTGGGTCCTCTCCCCCAACCTTCTCTGAGTCTTCGGGGTCCACGTGACCTGGCCATTTAGCCCAAGGTGTGGAAAAAAAATGCCGCTCAGAGGTAAAACAACCCAACAATCTACCATCCACCGAGGAAGGTTAGGGGAGGTTGAAGAGACAGTGAGGAAGTAAAAAAAAAAATGTTAATATATTTCGGGTGAGATTTTAGTCATGGACTTGCGATGTTGAAGGGCTTTACGTCGGAAGCAGCCATTTATACCTTTATGAATCGTTGAAGCTTTGGAAATTCCGGTTTCTAAAAATCATTTTCGGTAAAAACTTATTTTTTGAGAATAATCTTCAGATTAATATTTCTGTTGTGGGTCATAAATGAAAATTAACACTTATGCGGGGATGGATTTGTATCGCATCTTAAGCCTTTTCCTCAAAGTTTAAAGTGTTTAAAAAAATTAAAAATTATTTTTATGGTCAATAAATATTTCGATTTAGAGTGAATGGTAGGGTAAATCTTATTTATTAAGAGATGAAATAAACAGTTGCAATTATCTTTCTATAAATAGGAATTCACGTTCATAATTCAGTAACTTATTCGTAATGAAATATTTGTGTTCACACAAAATAGACTCCCCTAATTGTAGCTATGGAAATGGTGTTTTTTGAACTACATTTTTCCTTTTTATAGTTATGAACGAAAGAATAATTTTTCAGGCACGAAATAAATGCCTGACAATGCAATGCGAAGATGGAAAACTATTCTCCCGTGCAATACACTAATTATTCGATTAAGAATTAAACTGAAATCTAAATGTGATTTGAAGTTTCATGTGAACTTTGCATTTAATATTTTTTGGGTGTTAAATATCCCAGCGTTCATCATTTGCTGTGCTGAAGTCATCTCTGCGTTTTATCGAACTTAATATTAAGGCGCACACATATTTTAATTTGCTTACTTATGGCAATACGTAGCTCTTACAAGGTACACGAGGGATATTTTTAATTTTAACGAATCTAGAGAGGGAAATTTTTCGTTTTTGGATTATCTTTGGTTATTTGATGGCGATCCTCACTGCTAGATTATGTGAGATAATGTTCGTTTCTAAAATATCTAGTAATTAGCGTCACCCAGGTACGAGAAATGGTGAGAAAGGAATCTTAAAAAGAGGGAACTTTGTTGCGAATATCGAGAAGTGTCACTTCCGTCGAAGTCAGACAACAGTTAAATCAGCAATGTTATTGTCAGACGTCAACAACGAATTATTACGATTGTTTTAAATCAGGATACAGTTTATGAAATCTGCTGAAGTGAAACGTGTGTAGAGTGGACATTTTTCACGTTTTCTTCTAGGGAATCGAAGAGATTACTTAAGGTTTGAAAAATGAGCCGTCTTTTAGTCATGTAGGTAGGAAGAAGAAATTTTAATGATATCGTATACGTCGTAGGGTACTCGCCATGCTGGTCTTATAAACATATTTAAACTAACATTTCTAACTTTAAAAACGAATGAGAGACCAAGACTAACGTATGTATTGAAGATAAAAATTGAGGGGAATTCCCGAAACTCAGTGTTGCCACTTTATTCCCAATGAAGTACGTTTTGTACAATTTTTCCGTAAAATACAGAATAAAATACAGAAAATTTGTTGTGTAGTCATGTTAGTGTAGTTTTTATTTTGGGGATTTCAGTGCAGAAAATGTGTGTCTGTAGTACATTTTCAGAGTTAAAACAACTTCGAAAAATGTGACCATAATAGCGGCATCCTTCTTATAAATGTAAATTCTAAGAATTTTGTCTTGAATATTTTTTCAGAATTAAATTCAAATAGAGATTTTTGAACCGTGTTACATCAAAATAAATCGTGTAATACGAGAATTAGATTTTTTTCCTAAACTGTGTTAAATCAAAATCGTGTAAAAGAATTCCGTTTCAGAACAGAATTGGGTGTGCAACGAAGTAACATAATTGATTGAGATTCCAATTTGTCACTCATTAACCTAAACTGATTGCATTGTTGGTGCCGTAACTAAGCACGAGCTTGTGACGCCATAGTAGAACGGGACCTCAGCATAAAAGCAACACACATCAATGCCTTACCCGAGATTCGAATGACAAGCCATAAGGCTTAGCGGGGTAATCCATGTATATAACCATACTAAGGCTTAATAAAGATATTATTATTTTTAAAACCCAGTTCCCTTAGATTAGTAGCCATGCGTGCAAATCACACGGCCACGGAACGCCAGTAACCAAAATAACCAGGCTCGTAATCTGTAGTTCCCAGGTTCGAGTCCCAGCTGGGTCAGCGTTGAGATTTATCTTTGCAAAATTCCCCGCCCTGCACACCGTCAGTAGGGCACACCGATGGTCTTTCAAAGGCCGCCGTCCGTCGGATGGGACGTTAAGCCGTGGCTCCATGAGCGGAAGAGTCATACCCTGTGCACTTTAAAGAACACGCTGGATGGCCTTGACGGGAGGCTACTGTCTGTCTCCCAACAGCTGTTCCAGTGGGTCTCCTCCCCCAACCTTCTCTGAGCCTTCGTTGTCCATGTGACCTGGCCATTTAGTCCATGCAGTGCAAAAAAGTGCCGCTCAGAGGTAAAACAACCCAAACCAACCCTTGTGTGCTGTAGAGCAACTTGGTAATTTGCGGTTAGGCTTGTAGGATGCATATCCGTGTGGTGGCGAAGAGCAACTTGGTAGTTTGCGGCTAGGCTTTTAGTACGCATTTCCGTGTGGTGGCGTAGAACAACTTGGTAGTTAATTGTTAGGCTTGAAATACATGTTTCCGTGTGGTGACGTAGAGCAACTTGGTAGTTTACTGTTAGGCTTGCAATTCGTGTTTCCGAGTGGTGACGTAGAGCAACTTGGTAGTTTGCTGATAGGCTTCAAATACGTGTTTCCGTGTGGTGGTCAAGAGCAACTTGGTAGTTTACTGTTAGGCTTGAAATACGCGTTTCCATGTGGTGGGGTAGAGAAACTTGGTATTTTACTGTTAGGCTTGAAATACGCATTTCCGTGTGGTGACGAAGAGCAACTTGGTAGTTTGCGGCTAGGCTTGTAATACGTGTTTCCGTGTGGTGACGTAGAGCAACCTGGTCGACGATAATGATGATTAAGCCGAGACCTGGTAGATAATAAATACGGTAGATGGTACGCAAACATTGACGATAAATACGGTAGATGGCGCGCCGAGACTTCGTAGATGATTATTATAATTAAGCCTAGGCTTGGTAGACGTTAAATAACCCGTTGGATGGTCTTGATATGAGTCTACAATCTGTCTGCTGTTGACCAGTGGGTTCCATTTCCCCACCTTTCACTGGGCCCTTTCGGTCCTTGTAGCCTTTAGGTCATTTAGCCCATTGTGTACAAGAAGTGTCATTCAAAGGTGAAACACCCAGCTCCTATTGTATCGTAAGTCTGACACAATTACTCCAGCCAGTCCTTGGGACTCATTTCTACTGAGGAGGTTCAAATTGTTTTTGATAAGTGTCTGTAGATTTTCACTCGTTTCATCGAAGTCAATGAGTCTTCTTTGAACGCTTTTTTAAATTTAATGTTACATGTTAAAACAAAAGCTGAATGCAAGATGGTTTCTAGATATAACAGCTGAGCTAATTGCGATGAATTTCATGTTTACAGATATTTTTAATCTTCTCTAAAATTGAAAATTACACTACTTCCATTTGTATATCATGATGCCTAGTGTTTTATGTATTGCTTCAGTAATGATCTGAAATGTGCGAATTTGAAATATTGCTTATATCCACTGAGTGATCTCTACAAATGTACTTAAATATTCTCAGTTTAATTTAGGTCACCTCGTATATAAAGATTAAGATGCATGGTTTAGAAAAAGTAGAAATCTTTATTTCATCCTGAAAGCGGTCGGTGTAATAATGAGATATTAATTCAGCGTAGCCTTAAATCATCATTTTTTGTCTTATGCTATTTGCTAGATAAAAGTAATAAAAGGAGGGTGAAAACAGCTACCACTATAAATTATAGTATCATTTGGTGTAGTCTTGTGTAGTCGTTTAATCACAGAATTATCTGTGAAAGAAAGATGGATTCCAGTTCAGTGACTTCCAACGTAAGTCGCTAAAAATGAAAAATAATAGTGTAGGACCTGTTATTTTACAACACGTAGTTTATAATATATAACTTTATAATATATAACATATCAGAAGGATTTAACACTTCACCCCACACGCTGTACATACAGAACGGCCTCTTCATTTTACTATCATATTTGGTGTAGGAATCTTTACTTTTGTATGAATGTCAACATACCAAGTGAGTATTAACTCCAGTAGTATTTAATTACAAGGGATATTACATAAAAAAAATATGATTCTTGAAATCGGTAAACGCTAAAAAGACTAATCGCAAAAATAAATATAACATTTTAATGTCGTAGTGTACTAGGTCGGTGGCTTGTTTAATAAGAGCGTTAATAGTACGTTATGTGATACCACATTATAACATCCATCCCACCCTCAAAACTCCTCGGTGTTTACAGATGAGTCCCTACAGAATACGTTCGCTCCAAAAAATATCCGAACACTATTGTTGATTTCAGAAATTCTGAAATTCTGAATTCTGAAATCAACCATAGTGTTCGGAAATTTTTTGAGCGATTGTACATGTACACTAAGCGGTTCCATCATTAAGTGCAGTCATATATTATGTCATAATAAGTCAGTTGCAGAATTCGGTAAATTTTTAAAATAAGAGTTTTAGAAAAAAATGTTTCATAATTCAAAAATCTCAGTCAAATCTATTTAAATCAAAGTATCTTTTCCTAACGCAACAAATTTTTAAAAATATGCGTTTAGTGTGGAAGCTGAAACATTTAGCAAGTTGCCTTGTTCTGCAAAACATTTATAATTGGTGGAAATTAACATAATTATTACAAGAACTGCTAAAAACACTCTTATATGGATTAGTAATGTTCAGTATGACGGTTTTGCTTTCCTTTTAACTAGTTTTTATTAACTTACCAGAACAATTATTTAAACTGTCATTTTAGCTGTTAAATATTAAAATCTGCGCAACTGTGAAAATTATTGAACGAATAACAAAATTCGTTCACTATTCGACACTGAAATAGATTTGATTGCGATGATTTTAATGTAATGCTTATTTAAGATGTTAATAACCTATGTTTCTGAGTTATTACTGAGATAACATGAAAATGTACCAAATAAAGCATTGTTCTCTGCAGATGCTTTATTTATGTTATACGTGTTAGGAGATCATGGCTTGGACCTCCTCGAAGAAGAAGGGTTTCTAGATGATATTAGAATTGAAAACACACCACACAGTAACAGGTGGAGAATGCTGTGAAATTTGATCAACGCTATATGATGTGACGATTCCATTACCCAACAATGATGAGTATTGACATTAGCTGGAAGTTCGCCTCCTTACTCCGTAAAATGTTACATGGCCAATGGTTGTCCAGCTCCATCCTTTCCAGCCCTAGGCCATGAAAATACCAATTTGTAATGGAAGACTCTTCGTAAGACTGTCTAAGACAGTTGATCACGCAAGATTCAGGAGTGTTACATCGGCCCTGGCTCTAAGAGAAGACTACAGCATTAGCCATTTACAATGTGTTCAAAAACCGGTAGACTTCCTCTGCAATGGCATAACGATTAATAAACGTTTGTTAAATATTCTGAGCCCTGCTTTGTAACTCAGTTTCCTCAAAGGCGTCTCGATCCCATCAGTAAGCGATATTCAGCTACAGCATTCGTGTCTTTGTTATTGTTTTGGAAATAGAGCTTAACGAATAATGCACAATCCTTCAGTTCCAGTGTCGCGGCTCTTCCTGTTCACTTTTCTGGAAAGTTTGGGAAAGTGGAAATGATCATGCTCTCCATTACAAAAGGGTCAGGTCTCATCATGGGTTTCTGTTTTCATACTGTAACCACGTGATATATTCTCTTACTAACAAGTGATTGGTAACTAAGGTGCATGGTTTTTCTGTACAGCGCCACGTTCAACCCGCTGGCAGTTTTTATAAGAATTTCATTTTTTACCTACCATTTTATTCTGCATGACCTGATTATTATCCCCTTCAAATTTCAGCTTTGTGCAACTAACCGTTTTTATCCGCAGACCTACAAAGCAACATAGTTTAATTCAATCACTCAGTATATATCATCAGTTTGAAACATTTCACTGGAGACCTCCTCCTCCTTTTGGGGGCTGGGGTGGCTCAATCGGTAGTGCCGAAAGTTTTGTAATCTTTAGTTCACAGGTTCGAGTCACAGGGGACGCCGATGGGTTTGGAAAGCCTATCGCACGAAATCAACACTCAAGAGAAGAGCAGATCAAGATCACTAAGGCTGAGAACAGGAAAATGTTTTTTAAATGAAACCCAACATGTATAAAAAAAATAAGGAAAGCCCAAATTGCCCACACTGTCCAACTCCAGAGACTGTAAATCATGTACTATTAAATTGTACTAATTATCAATAGCAGAAAAATTTCATTTTTAATAAAATGAAAAACCTGAAATTTAAAGAATTTACAATCCAGAATGTGCTCGGTAGTAGAAACACACCTCTTCGTTTAATCGATATAATAATCGTTTAAGAGAAAGTCCCTCCGATATCGCGCTTTTGAGCACGCCCCGTTTTCGAAAAGTCGGCGGCGTGGTCAAATGCGCGGTATCGGAGTAACTTTCTGCCAACTCTGTTACGATTATTATATCGATTACACGAAGTGGTGTGTTACTTCCTTATTCTGTGGTGTTACTACTCTCGGTCATCCAGCTAGCAAAATCAGACATCAAGTGAACAAACTTCTGCTTAAATTTCTCCATTCCACAGCAGTTTATTTCTGCCTGTAGCCTTCCGAAAAGAAAAATCGTCTCCAATCTTAGTCCAACGTTTCCTCCGGCAGCTGATGAAGGACCTCCAGTTAAGATCTACATTACGAAAATATCCTTCAGTCGAAAGTAAACAGTTCTTAAGACGTACTAGGAATGACTTTATTGGTAGACAGCATAAAATGAATTAAATCTAAAAGGCGCTTTTCCAATACTCTTTCTTTATATTGATGCAATGTGCAGTTGATATAAAATATTTTCTCTCCTGCTAATGCATAACCAGATTTTCATTGCTGAAATAATTTCAAGAAATACTTAGAATCTTTTCAATTATTCTTGAATATCATCTTTTAGAATATTACATTTTACAGTTGTGAGACGATGATAAAAAACTATTAATTAATTTGAAAAACAAAATCTCCTACACTAGCATTAAATTGGAAAAGAAAAAACTGTCTTTGTAGTAATTTAAATTTAAACAAATTTATAAAAGTATAGAGAAAATGCATTAACCTATCTACTTACAATACTGAACTCATATGTAGGAGTTTGGAATGTGTTTTCGTGAAAATTGTTCCACAATCTGCTTGTACACTCAGAGTAAATGGTGTAAGCTTAAAATCATTTATCCAAAAAATTATTGCTTAGCTACGAAATTCTCCTTTTTGATTAAAAAAATGTAAACTAGGTTAAAAGTTAACTTGATTTACAGCGGTTGTTGTTTAAATTACTCGTGAAAATTTTTTTAACTTTAAAATTTATAGACTTTAAAGTTAAGCAAAAAGTTATGAGACTATCTTCTTTAGTGCACTGACTGCTTTCAGAATTAAATAAGAATATAATATGGGATTCTCTCCCGAATTTAGACCGTTTGCATCTGTCGTTTAGTCAGGGTTAAGCCTGGTTTTGAATCTATCGCCATTGTTACATCTCAGCATCACTACCAACATCCTCTGCGACACCTCTCTGTCCCACTTTTTCCTCTCACGTTGTGACTACAGATACAATTTCTATTCTCTAGCGTTGTTCATATAAGGTTCTGACACAGTTGACGTCCTCAGGTGTGATTGTAAATAGTTTGGGTACATAATTTTTGTGTGAGCCACTTTGTGATAGTTCTTTGTTAGGCCTAACCACCACGACTCGACTCTGATTTATTGTGTGCTTGGTTGCATCAACAACTATCGCTCGCCTATGGAAAATACTCTTTTGTGTGGAGTGATATTTTGTGAAAATCATGTCGATCAGAATTTCATCGTCACTTTCAAAAACTCCCAAGGTGAATGGAATTTTGAAAAATTTAATAGGTAAGTGATTTGGTTTTACAGTTGAAATCTCAGTGATATCTGAATGATTAAATTATTTGGTTTACAGTTGGCATTCGCTGATATTTTATTGGTAAAATGAATTGCTTTATAGCTGATATTTTAGTGCTAAAATGATTCGATTTACAGTTGACATTCACAGATTATTTTAGTGGTAAAATGATTTGGTTTATAGTTGACCTTTCGCTGATATTTAAGTGGTAAAAGTATTTATTTTAAAAATGACATTCGCTGAGATTTTAGTGATAAATTGATTTGGTATATAGCTGAAATTAATCTGATATTTAAGTGGTAAAATGGTTTGGTGTATAGTTCACATTTCGCTTATATTTAATTGGCAAAATAATTAAATTTATAGTTAACATTTCGCTGATATTTAATTGGTAAAAATGATTGGTTGTATAGTTCATATTTCGCTGTTATGTAAATGGCAAAATGACTTAAATTTGGCATTCGATGATATTTTAGAGCTAAATGAATTAGATTAAAATTGATATACCACTGATATTTCTGTGGAAAAGTAATTAGACTTTATAATTATTGCATTTTGAGTGCAAAATTATTTTGTTCAAGCTGGCATTTGATTAATGCCTAGAATGAAAATGTATATGTCATTAAATGTGATTGAAATATTATGAATAGTTGGGATTATTTTAGCTTAATTTGGTAAGTGTTACTAAAAACTTAAATTTATATGAGGGATAAGCAGTCTAATTATGACAAGGCAAAGATATCAATTACTGACATGTTTTGTGTCATAGTGACACAAAACGTTTTAGGTTGTGTGGGGTTTCCCATTCAGATTAAATAGAAGGTTCTCTTGCATGTATAATATGCATTATTAAAACAATTCGACTTTCAATATAATGTTTAACTCTTTTTTAAATCATTTGAATAATTAAAATTTAAACGTTGTAGAAAAGGATTCTCCATTTTTGCTGAGAAATGTCATATTCGCTGAGATTCGCTCCATTTTCAATCAATATATGATAATGCTTGTTGACTTTTACTTCAGTAATTCCATTTAATTACTAACTTTTTTTTTATTTCATAGCTGATCACGTTTATCAAACGCTTTGCTATCCTGTGAATAAAAATACTATTTTACTAGGATATAAAATCCTAATCCATTTTAAATTAATTCACTCTTCTCTTGTAATATATTCATAATGTGATAGGTAAATGCAGCCGATCCTGCCTTCTCGTGGTGCAGGCCGTTAGTACCTTTCAAAATAGATACTCTTTTGTGGAAGTGAACGGAAGTTGAGGGCTGCCAGATTATTACGACCTACTGATCTGGACAACAATGGCTACTTTACTTTTTCTACCCTGCTGAGGAGTGGTCAACTACACAGGGTCCTGGTGCTGTCACACACTGTCGTTGTCACATGAAGTATGGCCTTCTCCATACGAGAGGATTCTTCATACGAGAGAGAGCTTTGTATGATGGCACAACCGTTTCCAGAAACAGCCAATCTGAAAAATAAAGAAGGAAAAGCAATAAAATACTAGATAAAAGTGGGCAAAAGAAATATTAATAGCTACCACTTGTTTTATATAAGGATGAAATTAAAATATTTATCTTTCCTTAATTAGATATCCTGGAATTTCAGTATGTAAATGATACATTACGGATGTACTCAATGGTATGTCCAAGATTTAGGAAAAAGAGAATTTTTTGCGAAATAATCAAATGGTTATCCTTCTGCATCTATTGGATGTCTAAATACTGAAATGTGCAATTGTATCATCACTACAGTTTCTTATAACATTTTCAGACTAATTTAACTTTTAAAATGCCTATTAATTCGATATATACGTCAAATGATACGTAGCGTTTAAACATAATAAAAACTAATTTTGGCAAAAAACATTTGTCCAAATTTTGTTTTTGAGCAAACTAATACATAGAGTCGAAATAAGTTATGAATAACTTGAACCCACTGCGCTTATCTTAGTGTTGTCAACTTTATATTAAAGGAAAAAGCTGACATTTTGTTTGGGAGAGACTTCTCTACCTCCCTTTTTTTTACTTCTTTCTATCAAATGTTTAGGGAAAATGTATATAAATAAATATGCAAAACTGTTCTACAGATTTTTTCATACTAAATACAAACACCCTTCACTCCCAAAATTTAAATCTATCAGTTATTGTTATTAAGCATGATCATTTCCAAAAATATTCTATCACACAATCGATTTTTGACTTAAAACATGGATGCTAATACACAATCGTGTTCAATATATAATAATAATAATAATAAATAAATACCCCCTCAAGCAGCTGCTTGTCACAGAGGTCTGACAGGAGCCTGTCAGTTTATGTGCCATAGTAAAAGGTCTGTGAAGATGGTAGGACCTAAGCAACGCCTTGGTGATGCTTTCCATCCTCCCTCCCTATAAAGAGAAATTTAAAGTTATTTTTAAATATCTCACCTTTACCTGTCCATTTGGTCTCTTGCAAGCCTAGAATATCTAGGTTATAGCGCTGGAATTCCTGCATGAGGACATCAAGAGAATAATCTCTATGTAATGTCCTCACGTTCCACGTTCCTGCAGAGAGAAAATGATTAGTAGGATTTTTAAAGAAATTAGGTTTATTGAGATTGGTAGGGCAAACAATATAGCTTATCAGAGGGTTATAATAACACGTTTATGTTACTTTGAATTGAATATATGAAAACACTGCAAACAAACAGTTCATAATGATTAGAGCAGGTTTTTCCCAAATGGCACGGGGCGGGGGTGGCTCAGTCGGTAGCGCGCCAGGCTCGAAATCTGTAGTTCCCAGGTTCGAGTCCCAGCTGGGTCAGGGTTGAGATTTATCTCCGAAAAATATCCCCGCCCTGCCCACGGTCAGTAGGGGACACCGATTGGCTTGAAAAGGCGCCGTCCGTCGGATGGGACGTTAAGCCGTGGCTCCGTGTGCGGGAAAGCCCATACCCTGTGCACGTTAAAGAACACGCTGGATGGCCTTGACGGTAGGCTACCATCTGTCTCCCAACAGCTATTCCAGTGGGTCCCCTCCACCAACCTTCTCTGAGTCTTCGGGGTCCATGTGACCTGGCCATTTAGCCCGTGGTGTGCAAAAAAGTGCCGCTCAGAGGTAAAACTACCCAATCAGAGGGTTATAATAACACGTTTAGGTTACTTTGAATTGAATGTATGAAAACACTGCAAACAAACAATGCATAGTGATTAGAACAGGTTTTTCCCAAATGGCAAGCAAGGTTCTTTACATCACTAGAAAAAAAGAAGTCGTTTAAATAATCACCACGTGTCATGAATCACCACGCTTATGACGATCAGTTGGAGAGATTTCCGTGCTCTAAATGAATATTCGTATTTCGAAGTCCCCTACCCTTCTATATACAAGGAAGGGATTCCCAAGGAACAATCTAAGGACTTAAATGGCCGCCCTGCCCACGGTCAGTAGGGGACACCGATGGGCTTGGAAAGGCGCCGTCCGTCGGACGGGACATTAAGCCGTTGCGCCGTGTGCGGGAGAGCCATACTCTGTGCACGTTAAAGAACACACTGGATGGCCTTGACGGGAGGCTACCACCTGTCTCCCAACAGCTGTTCCAGTGGGTCCCCTCCCCCAACCTTCTCTGAGCCTTCGGGGTTCATGTGACCTGGCCATTTAGCCCATGGTGTGCAAAAAAGTGCCGCTCAGAGGTAAAACAACCCAACCCAAGGACTTAAATGGAGTTTATGAGCGCAACACATCTGTGTCTTGTGATGTCCTCTACAAAGCATCACAGATAATCATCCAAAGATTTCCAGCATTATTTCCAGCTCAATTTATTCTTCGATGCTATACGAATCATGAAATACTTCCAATGTTACACTTCCAATGAAACATTTCCATTGAGGAACTCACAGATATTTTTATAGCAAATAATCTTGTGTTTGGCTACAAGTTTTCCCGATTGCTTTCTTACTATAATTTATAATTACGGTGTGCAGTGAAAAAAATGAATAATCTCGTATTGACTTTTTTAATGCAGTAGTCCCGATTTATGGAACTTAGTATGGAATTTCACACTTAGGGAAATTATATCCCAGTATTCAGGTTCGTTCCACGACAAATTTTCTACATTATCGAATTTTTTCGGAAAAGTTTTTTTTAAATTGATTTACAGCTCCATGTGCAACAATCAAACGCCAACGATGTTGTCATATGGACCGGTGTGATAACTCCCGAACGATTTCTCATCACCTGAGGTTATAATTGAAAAAACAGATCTGTTAGTTGTTACGTTCTTTCTTCGATGTGCATTAGAGATCACGTGCTCTCTTTGTAATTAAGGAAATGTCCACTGCACTATGGAGAGCACGGGAGCGCGATTATTGGGTGGAAGTGAAATGAGTGGATGACATCTGGGAGGGCGATAGTTGGGTGGAAGTCAACTGGGTGGATGACAACTTTTTTCGAGGCTTAAGGGACCAGCACGCAACCCTTTCAGAATACTAGTAAGGGTAAGAATGTGTTTATAAATATTTAGCATACTTAGCAAATTTTAAAGACTTGTAAAAGGGAGCGTATGTGTAATAGTGCATTAATCTAGTCTTTTGACCCTTCAATTTTCCGTTTCGATGGTGTTCCTTACCCCCATTCCCTCCCCTTCGATGTTTTGAAGATTCGTACCCGGTCACTATTATTGTGACGTCTGATAATGCATCCCATGTTACTCTATGTGTAACACGATAGGATATGTTCGATTCAATCCATTATCTATCGGTAATAAACGCCTTTTTCAAGTGAATGCTTCGATTCTTGACTTTTTATAATGCATCGTATGGATGCGTTCTGGATATCCATTTCGAGATATGGATTTGTGGATTGAATGAAACATTTTCTTTTGTAATTAACAAGATTGAAAGAATAGTGGTGATTAGAACAGGAGTAAAGAAAAAAATTTGGGGCCAATTTGCATAGTCACTGTATCGAGCCTAAAAAGATCGACGGCCGTTCACCAATATGAATATCAAAAAGAGGGAAAATACAAACAGGAAAGCAACAACTATTGAAGTTTTTCCTTGAAAACGACGTAATGCTATTGTTCGCGGATGAGCCCGAATCGTAACCTCTCTATACTGGGATTAAGGCGCTAGCCTTTAGCCCTGTATAAGCGGAGATGCACGAAGGAGCAGTAAAATTCAGTAAAATTCAGACTTCTCGAGCCTGCTAGGGTGAAATGAAGATATTCGCTAAGAAACCAGATCTTTGACTATTTGTTGCTTTGGTAGAATTAGCCAATCAAGTGTCTCCGACTACTACAAAATGAGGGACCACCTGCTGCAATTCAACGGTATTGTAATTCAGCGCATGCGCATTTGTGTCATCGCTATAATAGGTAATGATAAGATTCCGGATGGTGGCGGTAATGTTAAGATTGGGTTAGGTCGTTTTACCTCCGAGCGGGACTTTTTTGCACAAAATGGGCTAAAATGGCAAGGTCACATGGACCCCGAAGGCTCAGGGAAGGTTGGGGGAGGGGACCCACTGAAACAGCTGTTGGGAGACAGATGGTAGCCTCCCGTCAAGGCCATCAAGCGTGTTCTTTAACGGGCACAGGGTATAACTCTCCCGCACACGGGGCCACGGCTTAACGTCCCATCGGACGGACGGCGGCGTTTCCAAGCCTATCGGTGTCCCCTACTGACCGTAGGCAGGGCGGGGAATTTTGCGGAGATAAATCTCAACGCTGACCCCGCTGGGACTCGAACCTGGGAACTACAGTTTACGAGCCTGGCTTGCTACCGACTGAGCCACCCCCGCCCTCATGGCCACCCTCGCCCCCGTGTTACGTTTGGTATTGGCAATGGAAAAGCAGCCGACGTAGCCTTGATTCGAAAGTAAATTCTCTGATTATCTGCGTAACACGTCAAATACAAATTTTCTGTGATTATATTTGGTGGGGCAATGCCCCAGGTGGCCCAATGGACGAAACCATTCTGTTGTACCGGTGCCGACGTAATTGGAATGCCTGCCGATTTCAAGACGTGAAGTGAAAGCAGCGCTAGTTACATTTTCGTCCGCTATGGCGCTGGCGATCCGCTGTTTTGCTTACTACTTGGTTCGTTGCAGTATAGGTTATTACACTGTTTACGACATGATTCAAAATGGATTCTGATACGGATTTGTTCATATGTGATTTATTTACTGCCCTTTCTACTTTCTGCTGTCTTTAAGTAGACATCTGAACGATGATGCAGCATTGTGTGATGTTCTGCAGAAGCGAAACTTATGAAACAAAACTCAGTTTCTACCGAATCTCTTCCAAACTACATCTGCAAGACAGGTGGCTTCAGCAATATGTCGGCAAAGTAACGTTGACATGAAATTAGAAAAAAATTCTGAGATCACTTTTGACTAAATAATATTTTGGGAATCGCAGAAATCTTTACATTATACGGAATTCAGTTACACTGCCGTAACAGAATATTAGAGAATTTATCTGCTATGTGAATGGGAGTCTTACTTGCAAGTTCTGTAACTTCTAACATATTCATTTAATGAAAAAATATTACTAAAAATAAATTCAAGATCATAATCTTATCCATTTAAATATCGATTTTCAACAGCATTCGTCAAGTATTTAAGAAATTATGGAAGCCAGAATATTTCACAACAGTAATGTGCCATAAGAATTTATTTCAGATATTAATTAAAACTTAATAAATATTTCTTCAAATCACTTAATAAAATATAAATTTTAAAAGTTTCATAACGATATTTTCGATGTTAGAATAATTATGAATGATTTTTATGAAACAAGATAATTTATTATTAAATTTTCCAGCGTCCATAACTCTTTAATTACTGAACGAATATTGATAATAAATCGAGAATTTAAATAAATTCGATTTAACTTCAGTCACAGTTTTTCATTAAATGCATCAAATGCGTATATATAAAATCTGAGTTTGGTGTTAATCGGCAACCTAGACAGCAGTAACATCCTGAAAAAGTGGAGACAACTATCCTTCTGCAGAGACGAGCAACTCGAAAGGATCTAGCCCTGACGGGTCTACAATTACCAATCTACAATCTTTATCCTCATCACGTTTCTCTATTAAATGCACATTTTAGATGTTATAGAGCAGAGATGACCAAACGGTGAATGTAGTAACTGCCAGTTTTAGATGGAAAAGATTTTAATTAATGTAACAATGTCACGTTAGTATGTTTGATGCTAAATTGTTATTTTATACTTAGTTGGTCAAGCAGTGTTAAATCATTATTATGACTTATGTACTGAGGTCGATAGCGAAAGATTTTCTGTCTTAATAGTCGGGGCGGGTGTGGCTCAGTCGGTAGCGCGCCAGGCTTGACATCTGTAGTTCCCAGGTTCGAGCCCCAGCTGTGTCAGCGTTGAGATTTATCTCCGCAAAAATTCCCCGCCCTGCCCACGGTCAGTAGGGGACACCGATGGGATTGGAAAGGCCGCCGTCCGTCGGATGGGATGTTAAGCCGTGGCCCCGTGTGCGGGAGAGCCATACCCTGTGCACGGTAAAGAACACCCTGATGGCCTTGACGGGAGGCTACCATCTGTCTCCCAACAGCTGTTCCAGTGGGTACCCTCCCCAACCTTCTCGAGCATTCAGGGTCCTTGTGACCTGGCCATTCAGCTCATTGCATGCAAAAAAGTGCCGTTTAGAGGTAAAACTAGCCAACGTTAAAGAACACGCTGGATGGACTAGACTGGGGTCTGCCATTTGTCTCCTACAGCTGTCCAGTGTGTCCCCTTTCCCTCAACTTTCCCTGAGCCTTCAGGGTCTTTGTGACCTGGCCATTCAGCTCATTGCATGCAAAAAAGTGCCGTTTAGAGGTAAAATTAGCCAACGTTAAAGAACACGCTGGATGGACTAGACTGGGGTCTGCCATTTATCTCCTACAGCTGTCCAGTGTGTCCCCTTTCCCTCAACTTTCCCTGAGCCTTCAGGGTCTTTGTGACCTGGCCATTCAGCTCATTGCATGCAAAAAAGTGCCGCTTAGAGGTAAAATTAGCCAACGTTAAAGAACACGCTGGATGGCCTTGACTGGAGTCTGCCATTTGTCTCCTACAGCTGTCCAGTGTATGTCCTTTCCCTCAACTTTCCCTGAGACTTCAGGGTCCTTGTGACCTGGCTATTCAGCTCATTGAATGCAAAAAAGTGCCGTTTAGTGGTAAAACTAGCCAACGTTAAAGAACACGCTGGATGGCCATGACTGGAGTCTGCCATTTGTCTCCTACAGATGTCCAGTGTGTCCCCTTTCCCTCAACTTTCCCTGAGCCTTCAGGCTCCTTGTGACCTGGCCATTCAGCTCATTGCATGCAAAAAAAGTGCCGTTTAGAGGTAAAACTAGTCAACGTTAAAGAACACGCTGGATGGCCTTGACTGGAGTCTGCCATTTGTCTCCTACAGCTGTCCAGTGTGTCCCCTTTCCCTCAACTTTCCCTGAGACTTCAGGGTCCTTGTGATCTGGCCATTCAGCTCATTGAATGCAAAAAAGTGCCGTTTAGTGGTAAAACTAGCCAACGTTAAAGAACACGCTGGATGGCCATGCTGGAGTCTGCCATTTATCTCCTACAGCTGTCCAGTGTGTCCCCTTTCCCTCAACTTTCCCTGAGCCTTCAGGGTCCTTGTGACCTGGCCATTCAGCTCATTGCATGCAAAAAAAGTGCCGTTTAGAGGTAAAACTAGCCAACGTTAAAGAACACGCTGGATGGCCTTCATTGGAGTCTGCCATTTGTCTCCTACAGCTGTCCAGTGTGTCCCCTTTCCCTCAACTTTCCTTGAGCCTTCAGGGTCCTTGTGACCTGGCCATTCTGCTCATTGCATGCAAAAAAAGTGCCGTTTAGAGGTAAAACTAGCCAACGTTAAAGAACACGCTGGATGGCCTTGACTGGAGTCTGCCATTTGTCTCCTACAGCTGTCCAGTGTGTCCCCTTTCCCTCAACTTTCCCTGAGCCTTCAGGGTCCTTGTGACCTGGCCATTCAGCTCATTCCATGCAAAAAAAGTGCCGTTTAGAGGTAAAACTAGCCAACGTTAAAGAACACGCTGGATGGACTTCACTGGAGTCTGCCATTTGTCTCCTACAACTGTCCAGTGTGTTCCCTTTCCCTCAACTTTCCCTGAGCCTTCAGGGTCCTTGTGACCTGGCCATTCAACTCATTGAATGCAAAAAAGTGCCGTTTAGTGATAAAACTAGCCAACGTTAAAGAACACGCTGGATGGCCTTGACTGGAGTCTGCCATTTGTCTCCTACAGCTGTCCAGTGTGTCCCCTATCCTTCAACTTTCCCTGAGCCTTCAGGGTCCTTGTGACCTGGCCATTCAGCTCATTGCATGCAAAAAAAGTGCCGTTTAGAGGTAAAACTTGCCAACGTTAAAGAGCACGCTAGATGGCCTTGACTGGAGTATGCCATTTGTTTCCTACAGCTGTCCAGTTTGTCCCCTTTCCCTTAACTTTCCCTGAGCCTTCAGGGTCCTTGTGACCTAGCCATTCAGCTCATTGAATGCAAAAAAGTGCCGTTTAGAGGTAAAACTAGCCAACATTGAAGAACACGCTGGATGGCCTTGACTGGAGTCTGCCATTTGTCTCCTACAGCTGTCCAGTGTATCCCCTTTCCTTCAACTTTCCCTGAGCCTTCAGGGTCCTTGTGACCTGGCTATTCAGCTCATTGAATGCAAAAAAGTGCCGTTTAGTGGTAAAACTAGCCAACGTTAAAGAACACGCTGGATGGCCATGACTGGAGTCTGCCATTTGTCTCCTACAGATGTCCAGTGTGTCCCCTTTCCCTCAACTTTCCCTGAGCCTTCAGGCTCC
Source organism: Ryuthela nishihirai (assembly GCA_038380435.1). Taxonomy (NCBI): domain Eukaryota; kingdom Metazoa; phylum Arthropoda; class Arachnida; order Araneae; family Heptathelidae; genus Ryuthela; species Ryuthela nishihirai. Next base: position 285,953 of record JAWZYU010000137.1, on the reverse strand, counting down.
TTGTGACCTGGCCATTCAGCTCATTGCATGCAAAAAAAGTGCCGTTTAGAGGTAAAACTAGCCAACGTTAAAGAACACGCTGGATGGCCTTGACTGGAGTCTGCCATTTGTCTCCTACAGCTGTCCAGTGTGTCCCCTTTCCCTCAACTTTCCCTGAGACTTCAGGGTCCTTGTGATCTGGCCATTCAGCTCATTGAATGCAAAAAAGTGCCGTTTAGTGGTAAAACTAGCCAACGTTAAAGAACACGCTGGATGGCCATGCTGGAGTCTGCCATTTATCTCCTACAGCTGTCCAGTGTGTCCCCTTTCCCTCAACTTTCCCTGAGCCTTCAGGGTCCTTGTGACCTGGCCATTCAGCTCATTGCATGCAAAAAAAGTGCCGTTTAGAGGTAAAACTAGCCAACGTTAAAGAACACGCTGGATGGCCTTCATTGGAGTTTGCCATTTGTCTCCTACAGCTGTCCAGTGTGTCCCCTTTCCCTCAACTTTCCTTGAGCCTTCAGGGTCCTTGTGACCTGGCCATTCTGCTCATTGCATGCAAAAAAAGTGCCGTTTAGAGGTAAAACTAGCCAACGTTAAAGAACACGCTGGATGGCCTTGACTGGAGTCTGCCATTTGTCTCCTACAGCTGTCCAGTGTGTCCCCTTTCCCTCAACTTTCCCTGAGCCTTCAGGGTCCTTGTGACCTGGCCATTCAGCTCATTCCATGCAAAAAAAGTGCCGTTTAGAGGTAAAACTAGCCAACGTTAAAGAACACGCTGGATGGACTTCACTGGAGTCTGCCATTTGTCTCCTACAACTGTCCAGTGTGTTCCCTTTCCCTCAACTTTCCCTGAGCCTTCAGGGTCCTTGTGACCTGGCCATTCAACTCATTGAATGCAAAAAAGTGCCGTTTAGTGATAAAACTAGCCAACGTTAAAGAACACGCTGGATGGCCTTGACTGGAGTCTGCCATTTGTCTCCTACAGCTGTCCAGTGTGTCCCCTATCCTTCAACTTTCCCTGAGCCTTCAGGGTCCTTGTGACCTGGCCATTCAGCTCATTGCATGCAAAAAAAGTGCCGTTTAGAGGTAAAACTTGCCAACGTTAAAGAGCACGCTAGATGGCCTTGACTGGAGTATGCCATTTGTTTCCTACAGCTGTCCAGTTTGTCCCCTTTCCCTTAACTTTCCCTGAGCCTTCAGGGTCCTTGTGACCTAGCCATTCAGCTCATTGAATGCAAAAAAGTGCCGTTTAGAGGTAAAACTAGCCAACATTGAAGAACACGCTGGATGGCCTTGACTGGAGTCTGCCATTTGTCTCCTACAGCTGTCCAGTGTATCCCCTTTCCTTCAACTTTCCCTGAGCCTTCAGGGTCCTTGTGACCTGGCTATTCAGCTCATTGAATGCAAAAAAGTGCCGTTTAGAGGTAAAACTAGTCAATGTTATAGAACACGCTGGATGGATTTGACTGGAGTCTGCCATTTGTCTCCTACAGCTGTCCAGTGTGTCCCCTTTCCCTCAACTTTCCCTGAGCCTTCAGGGTCCTTGTGACCTGGCCATTCAGCTCATTCCATGCAAAAAAAGTGCTGTTTAGAGGTAAAACTAGCCAACGTTAAAGAACACGCTGGATGGCCTTGACTGGAGTCTGTCATTTGTCTCCTACAGCTGTCCAGTGTGTACCCTCGCGGTCAGTACTTGGGAGGGTGACCACCTGGGAACACCGCGTGCAGTGGGGTTCCCAGGTGGTCACATTCCATTTTTAGGGTTCCATTCCATTTTTAGTAAATAAAGAAAGGAGAATTAATTTTGTTTACAAAACTTGCAACGTTTCTAGGTATGTGGAACGTCGTACGTAAGGTACGAATTTTAGACCATCGTCAGAATATACTGGTAATACTCGACACGTTCCAAATGAAAATTCGAGCTTTTCCGCCTCTCAAGTGATGGGTTGTTTTACCTGTGAGCGGCACTTTTTTGCACACCATGGACTAAATGGCCAGGTCTCGAGGACCCCGAATGTTAGGGGAGGGGACCCATTGGAACAGCTGTTGGGAGACAGATGGTAGCCTCCCGTCAAGACCGTCCAGTGTCTTGTTTAACGTGCACAGGGTATGGCTCTCCCACACACGGAGCCACGGCGTAATGTCCCATCTGATGGACGGCAGCCTTTTCAAGCCCATCGATGTCCCCTACTGACCATGGGCAGGACGGAGAGTTTTGCGGAGGTAGGTGTCAACGGTGACCCAGCTGGGACTCGAACTGGGAACTGCAGATTACGATCCTGGTGCGCTACCTACTGAGCCCAATCAAGGGCATACAGCGTGTTTAACATGTACAGGGTATGGATGTCTCCCACACACGGATCCACATACGAGCTTCCATTTCAAAGGAAATTCGTAATTCTTTGCTGTCCGAACATGTAGTAACTAGTAAATTTCTTCTATTTTGACGGGAAAGAAAACGAAGGTTGTTAGTTTTATGGACAGCAGCATTACCTACTTAAAGAGTTTTCATATGACATGGAACTTGTTGCGTTCGGGCCTCACGTTCCTAAGATTTAACATAAGCTGGGCCGTATGTAGAAGAAATAATATATATTTTTTTGGGGGGAGGGGGGGGGGCATTTATTTCCTGCATAGGTCAACCATGAGTTAACTTCACAGCGACTTTCCAAACCTGTTAGTGTTTCCTTTTTCATTCGCAGAACAACGGGATTAAATCTTAACGTTGCCCGAAGTGTGACTCGATCCTCAAAATTTCAGATTCGCAGCGTGGACACCTAACGACTTGACCGCATATGTTTTGAGATTGTATTTAGTAATACGGCAGACCTTATCCTATAAAACATGATATCATATCCGTGATGATTTAATTTCTATAAATTGGGTGTCTCCACGGTGTCACAATTGTTAGTAAAACCTGTAAAGTTTTATAATTAAATTAATAATTCGTAGTTATTTGAGCTCAAACGAAACAGTGCAATGGTATGTAATTTCCAGCTTCAATATTACATTGCATTCGCATTTTATAAATATTAATATTACTGGAATTTTATATTATTACTATTGATCATTGCTCACTATAGGTCGATTCCTGTGTACGTTAAAATTACTTAACGTGGTCTAATAAACAACAATACGGAAAAGAAGTAATGCATTGAGACTAAAGTTAAAGCGAAAACATTGTTGCTATCGTTACTAATGGTGCACGCGTTATGTTCTCAACACGCACCTGCCATTGCAAAATATTTGACCAATAGAAGAGATAGAGCAAAAACCGTTGCGAACGCGGTAACAAGGAAATATTCCATTAGAAATACATTAACAGCACTTCCAGGAATTTCGTTCCTTTGGCACTGAACGTGGTACGTATGAGAAAGTACATAACTTGAGACACGTTTATGCATTCAGAGACATGTTGAGACACGTTTTTTTTCTAAAACTTTTATTTATTTCAAGCATTCCTAAGAAGAAATAAAATCCTCTGCTTCTCGGCTAAAAGGGTTAAATAGGCAAAACCTAAGACCAACGACTCTTGAGTGAAGAGATTGTTTAAACAATAATATCTATTTTTGCGGTTATAAATATAAAGAAAATTTATTTATCAACTCTAGCATCTGGTTGTCACAGAGGCTGTTATGTTATACGCCGTAGTTGAAGGCGTCATCCCGGCATAAAAGCAACAGAAACATCCGGGCGTTAGAAGTGGTTGTTGGAACACGTTGGATCAGCAGCTAAGCACGCTAACCACTGGGCAACGGATATTGTAATAAGCACATTTTTCTAATAATTCTTTGAATGGTTTTAATGAATATTCTTTATTAGGGGTAGCTTCTGAGGAATGATTGGAAGTAATTTAAGGTTCTGCCTTGTTTAGACATATTTACTCAGGTAGTAACCTTAATCTGTTCAGTAAACAGTAATCACCGGTTAGGTTTTAAAGAAAATAAATATATAAGGAATTCTTAAATATTTCTTAGTTTTTATTTTATTCATGTTACCTGAAACCATAAAACTACTTCGAAACAAAAGCGCATATTTGTTATAAATGTTAATTCTAGAAATATTTTCTTCAATGGGAATATTTTTTCAGAATTAAATTCAAATGGGGATTTTTAAAAAGGCGCCGTGTGAACCGTGTTACATCAAAATAAATCGTGTAAATAGGGAATTTAATTTTTTTTTCTGATCTGTGTTATATCAAAAACGTGTAAAAAATAATATACTTGATTGAGATTCAAATTTGTCACTCATTAACCTCAACTGAATGCAATGTTGCCACCTTAAGTAAGCACCTCAGCAGAAAAGCAACACACATCAATGCCTTACCCGATGTTCGAACCCAGTTCCCTTACATTGTTAGCCACGCGTGCAAACCACTCGGCCACCGAACGCTAGTAACCGTTATGCTTGAAATACGCGTTTCCGTGTGGTGGCGAAGAGTAACTTTGTTGTTTACTGTTCTGCTTGAATTACGCTTCTTCATGTAGTGGCGAAGAGCAACTTATTAGTATGTTCTTAGGGTTTAAATCAGGACATGGCACTTGAAAATAGCACCTATTAGAATGTAAATGTGGAGGAAGATGTTATGCGAAAAAAAAAGACATTTTAAAAATTCTCTAAAAATACTGCTGGATGAAAGGAGGATTTAATATGGCATGAAGACGTTGCCGATTAATTTACTTTTCCTTATCGGCTTCCTTTTCATACTGTCACGATAACCATTTAATATTTATTTAATTTGAACTTCTAGAAGAGTGAGTGGCAACGTTATTTTATATTAACTCAGTGATGTAATGATAAAGTTTCCTCAGGTGTTGTTATAATGCAAGTATACATTTTGGTGTGCATATTTTTTAGAGGAAATTATCGTGCTCGACACGATTTTGTGGCGAGTTATATCTGTTTATCGTATTAATCCAAATTCTGTCCGGCTATGAAATTGGGTTGGGTTGTTTTACCTCTGAGCGGCACTTTTTTGCACACCATGGGCTAAATGGCCAGGTCATATGGAACCCGAAGGCTCAAAGAAGGTTGGGGGAGGGGACCCACTGGAACGGCTGTTGGGAGACAGATGATAGCCTCCCATCAAGGCCATCCAGCGTGTTCTTTAACGTGCACAGGGTATGGCTCTCCCGCACACGGGGCCCACGGCTTAACGTCCCATCCGACGGACGGCGGCCTTTTCAAGCCCATCGGTGTCCCCTACTGACCGTGGGCAAAATTTTTCGGAGATAAATCTCAACGCTGACCCAGCTGGGACTCGAACCTGGGAGCTACAGATTACGAGCCTGGCGCGCTACCGACTGACCAACCGCCGCCCCGCTTTGAAATCGGAAATTGTTGGTACACCTCGGTGTCTAAAATTTTTCGCTCACGTAATTACGAGTTAACGTAATGCTGCCGGTGGTCTAATCGGAAGATTCGTTTTGCTTTTAGGGATTTCTTTTTCCAGGTCTGTCGATAAATGCCCTGTTGCTCTTAAAACTGGGATCAGCAGCATTTCTAGAAACGCTAAATGAAAAACTTTAAATGCTGAATAGGAAATCTTTTTATGTAACATTTCGAAAGGATAAGAGTCACGTTTTTATCCCGCAGTATGAAACATTACGATATGTGTCTCACAAAGAACAACATGTGGACTTTTGTTCTCGACGACCACCCAAGTTACATCTACGATATCATTAAAATTTCCTCTTCCTAAATCCATGACTAAAAGACGGCTTATTTTTCAAACTGAAATAATATCATCGATTCCCTAGAACAAAAGGTGAAAGGTGCGCTCTACATATGTTTCACTTCAACAACAGATTTCATTAACTGTATTCTGATTCATAATAGTCGGTGATATCCGTTGATGACGTCTGACAATAAAGTTACTGTTTTAACTGTTGTCTGACTTCGAAGTAATGATACTTCTCAATACTCGCAAAAATGTTCCCTCTGTTTAAGCTTCCTTTCTCACCATCTCTGCTATCTATGTGACGCTAATTACTAAATGTTTTGGAAACGAATATCACCGAACATATTTAGCATCTCTGAACAACGAATATCACCGAACAACGATTATCACGAAGAGTCTGATAAACGAATATCACCGAACATATTTAGCATCATTTTGGGATCTCCATCAAATAGCCAAAAATAGCCGAACGCGACAGAGTAACCCATTCGAAGTACGAAAAACTTCCCTCACTAGACTCGCTGAAATAAAAAAAAATCCTACCTATAGCATATAGGAGCTACGTATCGCCATAAGAAAAAGTAACATATATCGGCATAAAAAAATAAATAAAATTACGAGTTACAATAACATTCTTATATGTGCGCGCCTTAATAATGAAGTGTATAAAACACAGAGATGACGTCAGCAACGCGGTTTCGGCTGCTTCCAGACATAATTCCTATAGTATGCATGTCTCGAAAAAACATTTCGAATGTGTCATGAACGCCATACAAGAAAAATATATATCGAAAGACACAATCATATTTCAATATTCATCTCAATATATTTTTTCTCCTGAGGTCAATGACAACACGTAGGTCAATGATCAAAAAATCAAAAAATCGGAAACATTTCCGTAATACCTCAGTAGCAAAATAATAGACCCACCTCAAGAACTTATACAATATCATTTGCATTAGGCATCTGTAACTACACAAATAGAGATTACACAATCGAGATTAGAGATATCTACACAAGATATCTCTAATCTCGATTATAAATCTCGTTAAAATTACCTTACCAATCACTCTAATTCGTAATATTTATTGGCATAGTCTACCTTTACCATAAAAAGCATTTCTTTTCTTTTTAAACACTTGAAACGTTGAGGAAAATGTTTATCATGCCATGCAACATAAGTGTTAATTTTGATTTGTCAGCCACAACAAAAATATTATTTTTGATATTATTATTCGAAAAAAAAAGTTTTTACCGAAAATGACTTTCCAAATATCGGAATTTTCAAAGCTTTAACGATGGGTAATCATATGAATGGCTGCTGCCAACTGAAAAGCCCCGCAATACCGTAGTCCATCACTAGAATCTCACCCGAAATATATTTAATAAAAAAAAAAAACGATTTTATCCTCTATCCCCCCCCCCTTCCCCTATGGATGGTAGTAGTGTAAGACAAATCATCCAGTGGATTTCTCATCACACAGCAAAAATCGCTCGCAATACGAAACTTCCAACTTTTACTACGCTGCTTCACAATGTTTCGTCTGTATCTCTACGAAGACGTATGTATATACAGGGTGATTCAGAATTCATCATCAATATTTAGTGGGGAGGAAGGGAATAAGAAAAGAAAGAGATTTCACATAGGAAAGTATGGGGGCAGACGAACGCATGGTGGTGTAGAGGGCGCTGTGTGTACACACTTCTCATACAGAAGCACAGCTGTTTGACGCTGTTTGACGCAGTCAGTTGTCATTCGACAAGGTGAATTTGCAGAAGTAACATGAACCGGTATACGTGGAATGAATGTGCAGATATGCATGTAACTTACGGTGCGGCAAGAGAAAGATGTCTTCGAGATAGGCAATTGTATGCAGTGCGCTTCCCAAACCGCCGTGTGCCACAGCATCAAATGTTTTCACGTATTCATCGCCAACTGCGTGAAACAGGATCGTTTGCTGCTAGTAATGTTAATCGAGGGTGGCGCAGATCGGCACGGACAGTAGCAGTAGAGGAAGCTGTCCTACAGGAAATCGAGGAACAACCTGGTGCTAGCACACGAGGTATGGCTAGGCAGTTTGGAATTTCGCAAGCAACAGCATGGCGGATATTACACGATGAAGGGTTACATCCGTTTCATCTGCAAAGAGTGCAATTATTAGCAGCAGACAACCATCCCAAGCGTGTTATTTTTTGTCAGTGGTTCATGCAGAGAACAGCCGTTGATCCCAATTTCCCAACGTATGTTCTTTTCACCAATGAGGCGTTGTTCACTCGAGAGGGTGTCTTCAACACACACAATTGGCATGTGTGGGCTCATCAGAACCCACATGGTACAAGACCTGGAGCTGCGCAACAACGTTTTGCTGTCAATGTGTGGACTGGGATTGTCGGTGACTGTTTGTTGGGCCCGTATTTACTACCATCCCGTTTGGACGGTGCCAAGTACCTAACATTTCTTCAGACGGTGTTACCGGATCTTCTGAACGAGGTTCCTGATGGTAGTCTCCGGCGAATGTGGTTCCAACATGACGGCGCTCCTGCACATTTCGCAAATGCTGTGCGTGCTTACCTACGCAGACAGTTTGGTGGTCAATGGATTGGCCGCAGTGGACCGGTTTCTTGGCCACCACGTTCACCGGATTTATCTCCAATCGATTTCTTTGTATAGGGTGCTATGAAAAACATGGTGTACGAGACCCCTGTTGATAGTGCTATGGATCTTGTAGCACGCATATCAGTTGCTGCCTCAAACATGCGGGAAATGCCAGGCATCTTCCACAGGGTCCGGCTGTCCATGCAACGCCGTTGTGAGTCATGCATTCTAGCACATGGTCGGCAGTTCGAGCACCTCTTGTAAGTCTGTACAACCAATGCAAAGAAATGTTACATGTAAGATAATAAATGTTTTTTCCTTACCACATCCTTCTTATGTGTTCTTTCCATCATTGAACTGGGGTCATTTTGTCCTACTACATGGCATATGCGCCCATGCTTTCCTATGTGAAATCTCCTTCGTTTCTTATTACCTACATCCCCACCAAATATCGATGATGAATTCTGAATCACCCTGTATATGTAGAGACGTATACTATATACATACGTAGAAGACGTATGTATATATTATGTAGAGATACAGACGAATGTATACGTCTGTATCTCTACATAAGCATTTTCAATTCTCTCTAGAAAAATATTTGTTACGTAACAGGTTATTAAACCATTACACCATTAGTTCTACTGACACCCTTAGTTACACCATTAGTTCTACTGAGCGAGCTTTACAACATTCGAGCCGAAATGAAGGGGTCGTTAGTGGTCGACAGGGTTGGGTTGTTTTACCTCTGAGCGGCACTTTTTTGCACACCGTGGGCTGAATGGTCAGGTCACATGAACCCCGAAGGATCAGAGAAGGTTGGGGGAGGGGACCCACTGGAACAGCTGTTGGGAGACAGATGGTAGCCTCCCGTCAAGGCCATCCAGTGTGTTCTTTAACTTGCACAGGGTATGGCTCTCCCGCACACGGGGCCACGGCTTAACGTCCCATCCGACGGACGGCTTACTTTCCAAGCCCATCGGTGTTCCCTACTGACCGTGGGCAGGGCGGGGAATTTTTGCGGTGGTCGACAGCGACAAATAGGGTTCAACTATAGAATTTATAACCCATAATCAGAATAATGTGCTGTATAGTAGCTGTCGGTTGAATGCCGATCGAAATTTCATAGCTCTCATGCTAAAAAGGGGAAAATTAAATCACCTCTACTGTAAATTAATTATTCACTACAAAGTTAATTACGTGAAGGAATTTATAAACGAACCACAAACACTTTATGAATATTATTTAACTTGATTCACCTGATATTTTTTCTAGCAGCAGAATGGTGGTTTAGAGAAGGACATAAGGAATACAGGCCGTGTGTATTTTTTAATCGCATAGACCTTGACAATGCTTGCTTATTACACTGAAATCTGTTCGCGGTACGCAAAGCTCTGAAAACCTCAAAAAACCCTCAAATTATATCAATTCTTCGCCATATCCATACGCTAACGCGGCAAACGTAGCAGCAACATAGATGCTTCATATAAACTCATAACCTGACATTATAATTTTTTTTCCTTGCAATAATATGGTAATGACGTCTGACAGAGTGACGTTGAAGAATGCACTGTTTGCTCACTCATAGGAAGTGACTCTTACAGTGTTTCGTATTGCGAACAGAGGTGTTTGTTTACTCTTCCACAGTTGTATTTTCCAATATCATGTTTACGAAAATTACTATGAATTGTGGACGAGAAATAAGACGCATTTCTTTAAACATCGGATTCACGTTGAGTATTATTTCTTCAGGATATTTAATAATAATACGTACAATTAATAATCCTCACTTTACATCGATGAGGTTGGGTTGGGTTGTTTTACATCTGAGCGGCACTTTTTTGTACACCATGGGCTAAATGGCCAGGTCACATGGACCCCGAAGGCTCAGAGAAGGTTGGGGGAGGGGACCCACTGGAAAAGCTGTTGGAGAGACAGATGGTAGCCTCCCGTCAAGGCCATCCAGCGTGTTCTTTAACGTGAACAGGGTATGGCTCTCCCACACACGGGGCCACGGCTTAATGTCCCATCCGACGGACGGCGACCTTTCCAAGTCCATCGGTGTCCCCTACTGACCGTGGGCAGGGCGGGGAATTTTGCGGAGATAAATCTCAACGCTGACCCAGCTGCGACTCGAACCTGGGAACTACAGATTACGAGCCTGGCGCGCTACCGACTAAGCCACCCCCGCCCCCATCAATGAGTTGGGGTAAGATAAGCTATGATGCTTATTCCTAGTTTTTTCCCAACAAATCGATACGTACAACAAAATATATGTTGGAAAGGTACTGAATTCCTTTCCTTTACCTTTTACACTGTCAACGGCAGCAACATGAACAAAAATACACCATTGCTACTAACCTCGTCCTTTCATTTACGTCATGTTTAATTTTTCTTTACCCGGTAAAGCAATAGTTATTTCCGGTGTTCCACTTTCTCCCTTTCTCCGCTGTTTATAAATCGAATACTTATCCTTTTCAAAGGAAATTGCGTGGAGGACAAAATTAATTAAAAATAGGTGTGAATGCGTAGGTTGCACCTGCGAAGAGGCCAGTATTAATGTACGCAATACAAACTTAAATACCTCAACAATTAACAAGTAAAATAATTACTTCGCTTATAATATTACAAATTAAATTCTCAGTCTTAAACTTTCAGAGTCATAGATACTTAACGCAATATTTCAATCCGTTTCACCTTAGCAACCCTCCCTCTCTTTCAGTATGCGACACTGCATAGCAACGATGATTTTAGAAATTATTGATCTGGCAATCTTCGTGTAAGTACACGAAGATTGCCAGATCTTAAAAAAAACTAATCTCTAAAAACATCGTTGTCAGATTTTTTCTGAATTCTGTAATCAACCATAGCGTTCGGATATTTTTTGAGCGATTGTACGAGTTTGCCAAAAATGAGTTAAATAACCAGATCACAAAGACCCCGATGTCTCAGAGAAGGTTCGGGGAGGGAACCCACTGGACAAATCTTAGGAGATAGATGTTAATCCCACCAAGACCATCCAGTGAGTTATGCTTTTTTAATAAAATAATTTTTTAATAATATAAATTTTATAATATTCTTTTTTAGGTTAAATAGAATATACTTAGTCTTTTTCGTATTTAAATGTAATCCATTTAAATCCAACCATTTCATCACATATTTTAGATCAGTGTTCATGTTATAAAGGAGATTTTCCAGAGAATCAGCACATAAAGTTAATGATGTATCATCTGCAAAAGTGTTAATAAGCTATTTATTTTTAATTTACATAGATCATTTATGAATATCAGAAACAAGGTTGGTCCCAGGACTGAACCTTGTGGTACGCCACATGAAATATGTTTTGGGTTACTAAGTGTATTAAAAAGACTAATACATTGCGTTCTGTGCTGTAAGTAGTCTAAAACCATTTTAATACAACACTACGAATGCCAATATTTTCTAGTTTGCTAATAAAAATTTCGTGATCAACGGTGTCAAAAGCTTTCTCCAAGTCGATAAATAAGGATAGAGTAAATTGATTATTGTCAATTGGTGTATGGAATGAAACACCTTTGACGTATAATTCAACAATGCAGTTTCTGTACCTCTGCTCTTCCTAAACCCAAATTGGTTGCCGAACGAAGGTCGCCAGATGCAACCTTCGTCCGTATAACTTACAGAATAACATTAGCTAATTCCTAACTGTATCACTATGCAGTCCTGTTCGAACCATATCCATGGCAATTGGAATTCTGTAAGGAAAGAAACAACAATGGGCTTGATAAGATTTATTTATACATTACTAGAAATCAATCGTTGTCATGGCATTTACCAGACTGTTTGTCTCTGATTGGATTATTCTGCTATGATGTCGTTATGCAGATCAGCTTCCCACTTAAGAAAAGCACTGAAACTAAATAACCCAATCAGAGACAACTTGTCCGAAAAGTGTAAATTCATGAACAAGTCACTTCCAGTCCATACTTACAGAAACACGGAGAGTGAATAATGGAATCAATAGCACTTATTAATTATTTTCTGATACAAAGTGTTATAAATAATAAATGCTCTTGTAAGTCACTACAGACAACGAATCTAAACTTACAGAATACCATTAGCTAATTTCCAATTCTATCACTATGCAGTCCTGTTCGAACCATAGCCATGGACCAACTGACTTTCGAGAAATAAGAATGTCCATAGACTTCAAGTTCGACAGCGATTCCGTTAACAAAAACTCTAATTCTCTATGAGATTTTATCTCCGTTTAACCTTCTGATATAATAAAATAAATAAATAACAAATACCCCCTCAAGAAGCTGCTAGCCACAGAGGTCTGACAGGAGCCTGCTAGTTTATACGCCAGAGTACAAGGACTGAGAGGATGGCGGGACCTCAGCAGAAAAACAACAGCGGTAGGTGTCTTCACTTTCGCATCAGTTCCTTTTTTATGACTAGATGTGTAAAAAAATAATATTTGAATATATCCAGTCTTTTCCCTCTACTTCCACCTTTTTCTAGATTCGGTCGTGGACATACATACATACATACATATATACATACATACATACATACATACACACACAGGGATGTAGCCAGAGGAGAGAAAGCCGCCCCCCAAAAAAAATTCTGTCGTCTTATAAGAAATCTGAAAATTGTCTACCTACTTTGAAATCCGAAACATTTTTCTTTACTTAAATTTATTCATATCACCACCTTTTTTTTATGTACGAATTAAAAAAAAATTAAAAAACACTAGAAAATATCATGCTATATAGAATAACATTTTAACTTTTCGTGTTCGGTGGATCATTATTACGGAAGTCGTACCTCTTGAAACTAAATTATTCTTGAAGCCTTCCACCCCCACTAAACTGAATTCTCGGACCGCACCCTCTTGAAAAAAAATTCTTGGGATACATACATACATAAATACATACGTACAGTCGCTCAAAAAATATCTGATGATCTGGAAACCGTCGTGTACTGTACACGAAGATTGCCAAATCACTAATTTTTAAAAAAATGTTGCCAGATATTTTTTCTGAATTCTCTAATCAACCATAGTGTTCGGATATTTTTTTTGAGCGACTGTACACGAAGGTTGCCAGATCACTAATTTGTAAAACAATCGTTGCCGGATATTTTTTCTGAATTCTGTAATCAACCATAGTGTGCGGATATTTGTTAGAGCGACTGTACATACATACAGAATCCTCAAGCAGCCAAGGGCTACGGAGCTCCAACCAGATGGCAATTTAGTTCTCCAGATATTCTGTCCTGAGCTAAGGCTCGATTATTGAAACGTAGTATCGATGAGTTATCAAAAAGGCAGATTAATTAGGCCACCTTATTAAGTCAGCCTCCTAAAGCGTTCTTTGTATATATATATGACAAGATAAAATGAAAGTAACTGTATTCTGTAAATTGATCTTTGCAATCCAATGAACCTGTTTCTAAACGGAATGGATATATTTATTTAGTTGAATGGAATGTAACTTTATAATACTCTGTAATCTAAACAGCTTTGCAGTTCCCTTCAAAACATTTTTACAATTATATCACACCACTTATAAATTTATATTATCATTTCTGAATTTTCTTTCAAGAATTGTAAGTAAATAACAAATATTGATTGTAAGACAATATCGTCTTTAATCACGAATTGAGACATTTTGCTTAAGTCGTAAACAAAGTAGTGTCGGATTACGTTAGTTTTTAAACTAATACGTTCGTCAGATATCCTAGCCATTGGAACTATGGTCGCATTTCTAAACTTCTATTATTTGTGCGTCATATATAATATCTATCTGGGATAAAGATCATTGACACTTTCATACTTATGCTTGTAACCTGCAATTGACATTCTTCAGATTGTCTCGAGGGATAATCGCCTTCTAATGACCAAATTCGAATTATTATGTTTTACATATTTCAAACAGTGAAAATTTTAAATATCACATTTATCCACTGAGCAATTTTACATACAAAGGTGAAAATACTCGTATATTGTCAGTTTAAATTCCTTCGCTTCACACCTATAGATTAATTCTTATATCAGTCAGTGGACTAGGGAAGAACATTTCATATTTTTGGTTTAAATATTGGTGTATTAGAATCTTAAGTCGATTATTTGTAAAACAAACATAAAATTTTATTTCTTTCACATTTTTAGTGATAGAAAAAATTACATGAAAGTGAAAACAGCTACCACTCTAAATACTGATATACTTTAATGAAGAATTAAACTTTCGTTTAATCATAAAATGTTTTCCACATTTATAGAATATTCTAGTTCAGTGGTCTACAGTGTAAGACCACTAAAAATCAGTAACATACAATCTGTTAAAGACCTAGCTGGGGGTCGTTCATAAATTTCAAACGACTGTTATAGAAATATTTGATATTTAATTTTCACCTACGTCACACAGTGTAACGCTTGAACGAAACTCCATAAACCCTTTTCCCTTTCCTAATGATTTTTCTTTCTCAAAGTAACAGTTAATCATGTCATTAAAAAAAGAACCATTTTCTCCTTAGAAAACAGAAAAGCAATTAATAAATGCTTACGGAGTGCTTCATTACGTATTGAAATCAAAGACTTTATCATCATTTCTATCTTCTCTGGCGGAGCGTAAAGTTCGGTCTGCGAAATCTGTGCATTGTTACTGTGGAGCCTACTAAAGAAGGTGAAAGATTTTACACTTTTAGAAGGATATAGGTTCGGGACAAGGAGAAAAAAATTCATGCCAATTTATCACAAGTATATAAGGATAATGCCTGTTCACATGGCACTGTTACAAGATGGATGCACAAATTCAGAAAAGGAAGGCAGAGCTTCGAAGAACTCCCTCGTGCACGAAGACAAAGGAGGCCGTGAACGAGAGAACCGTCGCTGATGTTCGTGTGGTAAACTGATTAAGGAAAACCCACACATCACCATTCAGATAATGCCAGTGTATCGATTGGCAGTGTGGAAAGAATTATTCATCAGCAATCCGAAGCATCTGTGCCAAATGGATACCCCACAAGCTCAGAGAGCAGAAAAGAGGACTTGAGTCGACTCCTGCAACGAAATGCTGACAATGATTGAACCTATGGCCCCAAGTGGTTAACAGAAGATTGTCACAGAGATGAGATGTGGTTTTATTACTATACAACTCCCAGAAAGATCGAAACTATGTTTGTGTTGCTGAAGATGAACCGGGTCCACAAATCCTCCAAGACTTTCGCTCAAAAAAAAGGATGCTCACAGTTTCTTTCAATTACCGAGAAATGATAGCCAGGAACACATTACCTAAAATTGCATTTAAATGGTAATACTACACCAACATTGGGGGACGGGGATTAGTCAGTCGGTAGTGCACCAGGCTCGTAATCTGTAGTTCCCAGGTTCGAGTCCCAGATGGGTCAGCGTTGAGATTTATCTCTACAAAATTCCCTGTCCTGCCCACAGTCAGTAGGAAACACCGATGGGCTTGGAAAGAGCGCCATCCGTCGGATGGAACGTTAAGCCATGGCTCGTGTGCCTGACAGCTATACCCTGTGCACGTTAGAGAACACGCTGGATGGCCTTGACGGGAGACTACTCTCTGACTCCCAACTGCTGTTCCAGTGGGTCCCCTCCCCCAACCTTCTCTGAGCCTTCAGGGTCCATGTGACCTAGCCATTTAGCCCATGGTGTGCAATAAAGTGCCGCTCAGAGGTAAAACATCGTGCTCACAAAACTCGGAAAGTTATGACCTATCTGGAAGAGGAAAAAAAATCAAATTACTACCCCATCTAGCATATTTATCCAATTTTGCACAGTACAATTATTGTTTTTTTTTCCTCTAGAAACTAAAAGGAATTTCCTGAGAAAACGTTTTCAAGGGTGCAAAGTATGAATATTAGCAAGAATGAAGATACAAGCAGGAAAGAGACAACTATTGTGTTTTTTATTATTTAAATTTTTTTGCTCTTCTTGGTCCTCCCTCAGTATGAAACCTAATAGATTTCCAGTGAGCCTATTTCTCAACTCAGACCTTTATAAGTATTCCTGTATCCTCTTGGCAAGTGATTGAGAAGTAAATAAAATCTAATGTATTTTGTCTCTCCTCACCTAGAGCCATTCCTAAAGAACCCATTAAATGGGCATTGAGTTTTTCAAGGTCATCAGTGTTCATTTTTATACTGAGGGAGGATCACTAAGAGAAAATCGAAACAAAAATTAGTTGGCTATAATTTTGAAACACAATCATTTACATCTCAATACTGCCACGTAGCAAGCTTATCAGAGGGTTATAATAACATGTTTTTATTACTTTCAATTTAATGTTTAAAAACAGTGGAAAGAAAGAGTGCATAGTGATTAGAAGAGGTTTTTCCCAAATGACAAGCAAGGTTCTGTACATCACTAGAAATAAAAGGAGTCGTTTAAATACTATCCACGTGTCATGAATCACCGCGATTATGACGATCAATTTGAGAGATTTTCATGTTTTAAATCACGATTCGAATTCCTAAGTCTCCTATCAGTCTAGAGACAGGAAAAGGATTCCCAAGGAACAATCGAAGGACTTCAACGGAGTTTGTGAATGCAATACATTTGTGTCTTATGATGTCATCTACAAAGCATCACAGAACATCATCCAAAGAGTTCTCCAACATTATATCCAGCTCAATTTATCCTTCAGTGCTTCACGAATCATGAAATATTTCCAATGTGACACTTGAAATAAACAATTTCCACTGAGGTACTCACAGATATTTTTATAGGAAAATATCATGTGTTTGGATACAAACTTTCCCGATTACTTTCTTACTATGTTTTATAAATACGGTGTAGCGAAACTAACCACAATCTCCTATTAATTTTTAATTGCAGTAGTCTCCGATTTACGAAAATTATGTATATAGATAGATTTACTTAAATTATTTACATAATTTCCGTAAATCGGGGACTGCTGTAATAAAATTTCTCACTTAGGAACACTTACTCACTTACTAATTTCTCACTTACGGAAATTTTATTTTACTACTCAGTTTCGTTGCATGGAAAAATTTCTGCAGCAACGTAAATTTTTCGGAAAAGGTTTTTAAATTATTTTACATCTAGAAATAGAAGAATTAAACGCCAACGTTGTTGTCGTAGACTGGTGTGGTAATTCCCGAACAATTTCTCTTCACCTGAGGTTATAAATGAAGCCACAGATCTGCTGGATGTTACATTCATTGGACCTGTACGCATGTATGAATGGTTTCTATCTTTCGGGACATTTTTCATTGAATACGTCTTATAGAAATTATAGAGCTTCGAAGTTAAATTCCCATTTTTAGAACATGGAAATTCTGTAATAATTTGATAGAGCAGTTTATTTAGGGTTAAATTTATTCGTTCAATATTGAAAGTCATGAAAAGTAGGACTCAAGCATCTGAAACTATTCATTAGCAATTAGGATAACGGATAGAATATATATATTTTTCCTATATTTGAGATGTAACAGAAGCAATGCCACGCAGATTTATTTCTATACTGGTTTAATAACTGTAATATTATTTGCTGAATATGTAGAAAATTATTCAGTATCAGTATTTCCCATATTTAAATGTTTTTTATCTGCCGTGGACAGGAGAGCGATACTTTAGAGAATATTCTTGGTACCTTTAAAGGGAAGCTTCCATCTTACTCAGAGGAACTGTACAGCGTTTGACCATTCATTGTAGGTGTCCTGTTCACAGTATACGTCCATATATGTCTTTTGACTCTTATGATGTGTCCTAGGGATGCGTTCCGAACACTTATAGAAGTTTCGGAGGACGTCCATTAGATTAAACGAAACATTTCTTTTTTCTAATAATCGAGTTTGAAAGATTAGTGGTGGTTAGAATAGGAGTTAAGAAAAACCTTTAGGGTCGATTGGCATAATCACTGTATCGAGTCTAAACAGATCGAAAGGCCGTTTACCAATATGAATATCAGCAAGAGGGAAAATACAACCAGGAAAGCAGCAACTATTGATCTTTTTCCTTAAAAGAGACGTAATCAGTATTCCTAACGGATGAACCTCGAACGTAACCTCTGGAGTCAAACTTTCGCCTTTAGCCCTGTATAAGCGGAGGATGATATAGAAATATATATTTATAGATATATGATTGATTACAGCATTCAGAAAAAATATCTGGCAGCAATTTTTTTAGAAATTAGTGATCTGGGAACCTTCGTGTACGTCCAGTCGCTCAAATAAATATCCGAACAATATGGTTGATTACAGATTTCAGAAAATATATCTGGCGACGATTTTTTTAAAAATTACTTGTCTAGCAACTTTCGTGTACGTACACGAAGGTTGCCAGATCACTAATTTCTAAAAAAAATCGTTGCCAGATTACGTAAATATATTCTGTAATATTTTTGTTCATAATTTCATATACTATTCTGGAATTGCATTATCTTTTCTAATTCGCTGAATACCAACATTTCAGCTACTGCTTATGCAGGAACCATTTAGATCTGTGTCTATAGAATTTGGGGAAAACTGTAATTGAATTTATATATATATATATATTACTTATATTTACTATAATTTAAACGTTTTAAGAATATAGGCTATGGAATTTTGAAATAATTGAAAAATACTTTAATTACTACGATTAAAACTAAAAAAACTTATTATTCCTCTCTTCAATTAAGCAAGTAAAAGAGGAATATTTAATAAATTGAAAATAAACGTATTTTTTTCAACTTTAGAGCCTTAACAATGGAAACTCCATTTTCCGAATATGCAAAATTCCAACTTTGGAAAATTTTCGAAACTTGGGAAAAATATTCCTCTAAACCAGGCTTATCAAACTCGTTAACCACCGAGGGCCATATTAAGTATTATATATTAAATCGCGGGCCGCAAAACAAAAAAAAATGGAAATAAAGATGAAGTATAGCTTTTATTATAAACAAATCAATACATACAAAATAATAATACACAGAATATAAACATATTAAAAAATACATATGTATGTAGGAAAGTTTTTTTTTTTTTCAATTTAACATTATTTAAATAAAATAATATCATCTTTTTTTTTGAAGAAACTTGGGAACGTTTTTCATTAACCGAATCTTCAAAATTTGGTTGAATTTGTTGAGCTGTAGTTATTTTTAAAATTGCTTGCACATGCTTGTCTGTTAATCTTGATCTTTCCGCAGTTTTATTATTTTTTAAAGTGGAAAATAGTTGTTCGCAGAAAATAGTTGTTCGCAATTCTACGATCGGGCTCCGACATATACATTTATGCGCAATAGTTTCCCTTATATATAAATGGAAATGTTTTCTGAAATACGTTTATTTAATTCGTGTAATGTGTACGTACTTATAATTTTAATTGAAGAATCCAGTGTTCTCAAAAGTTAAATAAACGTATTGGTTATCAATCTTGGCGGGCCGCGTGTTTGACATGCCTGCTCTAAACCGAGGAATGATCATATTTCGTAATTGAAGTTTCCGGCGAACAGCCGGGCTAGGACCGCTGCCGTCGCTTACCTTGTTTTTTCTAGGAACTCTGCCGTCGCCTACCTTGTGAATGGGGGGCGGAGGTGGCTCAGTTGGCAGCGCACCAGGCTCGTAATCTGTAGTCCCAGGTTCGAGTCCCAGCTGGGTCAGCGTTGAGATTTTTCTGCGTAAAATTCCCCCGCCCTGCCCACGGTCAGTAGGGGACACCGATGGGCTTGGAAAGGCCGCCGTCCGTCGGATATGACGTTAAGTCGTGGTTCCGTGTACGGTAGAGACGCCCCTAAGAGATGCGAGAACAAGATTAGTATAAAGAAGACAATATTTATGATTACACTGTTTCATATAGTAAATCGTTAAGAGAAAATGCTCTTAAATTTCAAAGACCTCGATTTTTTTCCCCTTAGAAACTTATTTAGAGTTTTTAATAAAATCATTCTCATTTATAAAATGCCAATTACTGAATTCATGTACATTCCCTCAAAAAAGTATCCGAACACTATGGTTGATTAGAGAAATAAGAAAAAATATCTGGTAAAAATCGATTTTTTTTTAGAATCAACCATAAAGATTTCAAGATCACTAATTTCTAAAAAAATCCTAGCCAGATATTTTTTTCTGAATTCTCAAATCATCCATAAAGGTTGCCAGATCACTAATTACTAAAAAAATCGTTGTCAGATATTTTTTCTGAATACTGTAACCAACCATAAAGGTTGCCAGATCACTAATTTCTAAAAAAATCGTTGCCAGATATTTTTGTGAATTCTGTAATCAACCATAGTGTTCGGATAATTTTTTGAGCGACTGTACTACTTTCCTGGTTATATAATATTTCGGATATCATTTCTGCAGAAAATGAATATCAGAATTGAAATAATCAGCTCATAGGCCTCTACTTTTATCTGGATGGAAAAATCGCAAAAAATTTCTTTATCAACATATTTTTTCACTCAAAACGTTATCTCTTTCATATTATGACAAAAGATTATTCAACTGCAATGCAAGTTCCAAAAGGAACCAATCAGTTCAATCATGTTCTGTACAGTATAGATCATATCAATCTATAAGTGAAAATGTTTAATTCTAGTTTAGCCCATAGCTGGTCTAGTGGTTAGCACACATGACTACTAACCTAGCGGGCATGACCTTTGTTTGTATGTTATATGAGAAACAAGGATAAGCCTAATATAGCTTCTAGGCTATCTCCATTCTTTGTGGGGCGGGGGGTGGCTCAGTCGTTAGCGTGCCAGGCTCGTAAATTGTAGTTCCCAGGTTCGAGTCCCAGCTGGGTCAGCATTGAGATTTATCCCCGCAAAACTCCGCGCCCTGCCTACTGTCAATAGGGGACACCGATGGGCCTGGTAAGGTCGCCGTCCGTCGGATGGGACGTTAAGCCGTGGAAAGCCATACCCTGTGCACATTAAAGAACACACTGGATGGCCTTGTCGGGAGGCTCCCAACTGTCTCCCAAATACATTTCCAGTGGGTCCTCTAAAGCAACCTTCTCTGAGACTTCAGGGTCCATGTGACCTGGCCATTTAGCCCAATGTGTGCAAAAAAGTGCCACTGAGAGGCAAAATATCCCAACGTTAAAGAACACGCTGTATGGCTTTGACGGGAGGCTACAATCTGTCTCCCAAATGCTGTTTCAGTGGGTCCCCTCCGCCAACATTCTCTGAGCCTTCGGGGTCCATGTGACCTAGCCATTTAGCCCATGGTGTGCAAAAAAAGGCCGCTGAGAGGTAAAATATCCCAACGTTAAAGAACACGCTGGATGGCCTTGACGGGAGACTACCATCTGTCTCCCAAATGCTGTTCCAGTGGGTCCCCTCCGCCAACCTTCTCTGAGCCTTCGGGATCCATGTGACCTGGCCAATTAGCCCATGGTGTGCAAAAAAGTGCCGCTGAGAGGCAAAATATCCCAACGTTAAAGAACACGCTGGATGGCCTTGACGGGGGGCTACCATCTGTCTCCCAAATGCTTTTCCAGTGGGTCCCCTCCAGCAACCTTCTCTGAGCCTTCGGGGTCCATTTGACCTTTCCAATTAGCCCATGGTGTGCAAAAAAGTGCCGCTGAAAGGTAAAATATCCCAACGTTAAAGAACACGCTGGATGGCCTTGACGGGAGACTACCATCTGTCTTCCAACAGCTGTTCTAGTGGGTCCCCTCCCCGAACTTCTCTGAGCCTTTGGAGTACATGTGACCTTGGCATTTAGCCCACTGTGTGCAAAAGAAGTGTTGCTGAGAGGTAAAATATCCCAACTCATTCTTTGTATAGGGGAGCGCCTCCTACCATTTAAAAAAAATATACTATGAAGCACAATTATGTCAAGAAAGCAAATGAAAAGAGCTATCATATTGACTCTTATTTTTGCCTAATTTTATAAGCATGCAATGTTTCGTATCTTAAATAAATATAATAAAAATTTCGCCTATCAAAGGTTTCGCCATTAATTTGTCAGACTTACCCTTCCGACTCAGTTTGTCGCCAAAATTCTTCCGAAAATCTCTCTGACATCCCAGGTTTCTCCTCTTCTTCAACCTCTAGACTTTAAAGAGCAAAAGGAAATTATTTAATGCGAAATCTTCGATCGAAATATTTGAAATTAAAGTTTCTTTTCCTGTTTCACTTTTCATATTCATTTAATTATTGCGCATTTCAAATAATAACGGTAACTGTTTGTTACGTCTTTGTTTGGCTGATGCCATATTACATGAGTATTAATTCTACAAATCTCCAAACCTTTCTTATGATAAGCTCTAGTTTAACTCAATTAGAAAACTAAATTATTTAATATTAATAACCAGACAATTAATCTAATGTAAAACAGAATGTCCTAAACCTCTACTGCATAACTTCATAAGCTGGTAAGTGGAGTGAATCAAAATAAAAAATGCGATATAATCGTTGATCCGAAAAGTGATATTTATCGAAGCCATGAAAAGGTTTGATCATTAGTTTCTTGTTACTACATTGACAAATAACACTGCGCAACAAATTTTCATAAAAGTGATGCCTCTGAGATAAAAGTAGCCATTTCTTAAAGATTCCCAGGTGCTGAACACGAATATGATAATGAAAATGCAAAATTGGCTACGATTTCTGAGAAATTCGCAACGGAGTGGCAACTGTAATAGGAGAAGGATGTGGTTCTGATGACTCTTATGTCACTTAATAGCATGATCATTCGTCGTTCTGTGAGTTTAAACCTTTATATTTAATGTTTTAAAGATTTGCTTATTTCCTTAGATATCTTTCTTGCCCATTTCGAGAACTACCTCATTAAATCTTTGCAACTTTGAAATGGTCATTTAGTTAAGACTAACGTTGGGCAGCTCGGCGTGCCTCTTGTCTCGTACTGACCCTTTCAGGCGCATGCGCATAGGTAATTCAGTAAAGGGACTGCTTCAAGGACACCCACGCTGTAGTCAACTCTATATTCCTCAGCAATGGAAGACTTGTGTGCTATCTGTGGGAATGAAATTCTAGAACCTATTGACAAACGATCAGATTCCATCAAATGTAAAGGTGCCTGTCGAAGCCAATTTCATTACTTTTGTGCAAATAATACAGGAGATAACTACCACAAATTTTCTGCGGAATGCAAATATAAAGAGCTGTATGAAATGTATTATTTCTGATGCTTACCTTGCCAGGTCGTACGATATTGAATATGCTGCGTCAGGTGCTTTAACTTTCCCTGACTACCCCGGAGAAAGATCAAGGCTTCAGCTCCGAACAAATGGCATGTGTAAAATCTTTAATATACCATTCAGTAAGACAAGCACTGAATGAATGCATGGGTGACCGGAAGAACAACATAGTGGAACTTACCAAATCATTAGATTTTTCATCAGGAAAATATGATGAATTGCGTGTTAAAGGTTGAAAATGTGACTCAGCACCTGGTTCTCTGCAAACATGAATATAAGAACTTATTAGCTAAGAATCAGAAAATTGGAAAATACTATCAAAAATTTATCAGAAAGGGTAAATGATTTGGAACAGGAAAGCAATGTGTGCAACTTAGAAATTCGAGGTACAGTCGCTCAAATAAATATCAGAACACTATGATTGATTACAGAATTCAGAAAAAATCTGGCAACGATTTTTTAGAGATTAGTGAACTGGCAACCTTCTTGTACAGTCGCTCATAAAAGTATCCGAACCCTATGGTCGATTAAAGAATTCAGAAAAAATATCTGGCAACGATTTCTTTTTAGAAATTAGTGATCTGGTACGTGACACGAAGGTTGCCATATCACTAATTCCTAAAAAAATCGTTGCCAAATATTTTTTCTGAATTCTGTAATCAACCATAGCGTTCGGATACTTTTCTGAGCGACTGTACTTATCTGGAACTGAACTGGTTAATGAGAGACAATCGCAACGTAAATGATTGAACAAACGACTGTGCCATCCTAGGATTCTGACTCGGACATCGGCAGAAGCAATGTCACTGCAAGCGAACGCGATACAACTGTGCAAAGAGACGGCGATATACATAGTGTTGGTTGAGTTAGTAATACTGCTAAGGATAGTCGTAACAGATGATCAATGTAAATTTCGATTGGTCGTCTGTAATGACTTGAAGAACATTTATTCATTGCTATAATTTATTTCAGAAAATCGTTAATTAAATCTAAATATTAAATTAGTCTCGGTATTTCATTTTTAGTACTGAAGGGAGCTGTCTTCAGACAACATCATTACAGAATAATCCAGTCACAGAGAACTACTTCAAACGATGGAAATTCTTTAACAAGACACTTACCCCGGTTAAAAAAACTACTGAAACTAAATAATCAGTGAATTAAACCTTATTAATGATTTATTGGAACAAACAATTTTAACGAATTAATGCTCTTGTGATTACAAACAAAGAACACAAATTTACCGAATTCCGTTAGAAACATTACAATTCAAGCAACTGTATCAGTTCGCAAGCTGCAAATATCCATCCACCTACAACTCCTAAACTGCACACAGATCCGTAGACTAGGCGTCGAATTATTAGTATTCCACCATAAAAAGAATTCGTTACAACAGTTTTCTTAAATTCATAAAAAATGATTAGCCATAAAAGTTTTTCTTTATCGACCTTTACCTCTCTGAAAAACAACTCTTTACTACAATTATAATAAAATCTTCTTCAAAATATCTGTACGTTATTAAAGCATATTGCAAGATTGTCTTTAGTTATAATATTTAAATGCGAATTTTAATACTTTAAAGGTTATTTAAATCATTTTACTGCATTTTTTACCTGTGCTGCAATTACTGAACAAATATTATAGCTTTTGACACGTTTGAATTTTAATGAATGAATGTGGAGAAAAATATTTTCCATAACAAAATTAAAATGATCGATTTAATATTTGGAGCAAGAAGCCACTTGAACACTTAATACCTAAAATACCTGTACAATGGCTTTACTCTAATCGACCTGCATGGAATAAATATTAATAATAACAGAATCATACTATATATATATAGTATATCTATGCATTACCGAAATATTCGAAGAAATTTGTTCAAAAATTACCAGTTAAATAAAAAGAAATTCAGCCTCTTATAGAAAGAAGAATAGCAATATAGTAATGACATGCATACACATTTTCGACAATTGAAGTTGGATCCATCTTATTACAGATATATACGTGGCATAATTGTTTACAATCAGTTATTACTTCTGGGCACATTTTAAAACTTGCCTCGTAATATCCTGCACTATATTTTAAGTTGATGCAAGGCAATTCCAAGTGAATATCTTCGCTAACTCCTCACATATTAGAGAAGTCTTCCCTATATCTTAGAGTAGTGTCCAAAGCACTTTTCATTCACTACTGGTGAGAATCCCATGGAGATAGAAAACAATCGTTTATGCTATTCCCCACGTTTTTGCGAGGGGAAAAAGAAGGGGTGGTAAATGTTCTAGAGTGTGAATACACAACTTGTTGTGATGGGTCAAAATGTTGTAATTATATACTAGAACAGTCGCTTTAATACCCACATAAATTGAGAAACGCAACAAATGACATGGGAAACGCAATTGAAAAGTAGGTAGAAATTAATAGAAAATTTGCAGTAACTACCACTATATTAATAAAATAGTTTAATACAATTAACCAAAAGTGTTTATCACATTGTACAGGTATATCACGGATGTATCTCAATGATATATCCAATATTTAAGAAAATTATATTTTACTGCGAAAGGCAAATGATATGCTCATGCATCTTTGCATGTCTTGATACTGAATATACAATTGTATCATCGATATTGCTTCTTAATATCCAAAGCTATTTTCATGCATCCGGTCACGTTAAGTTTAGCTTCAGAAGTTTAGCCATTGAAAACCATAATAATCGAATTTTCAAAGAGCACGATAATAAGTCAAATAACAGCGCTTTTGTGCAATTAAAATCAAAGAGCATTGGTTGGTTATGATTTTTCAAACAAACAAATATATATATATTTGAAATAAGGGTCGAATCTATTACATTTGTTGGTTAACTGATTATAAATGAGAACTTGTGAGTTAGGATGATACATGTATGATGAATCCAAATCGTTTCGGACAGAAAATGTTGATAAACGTTAAAGGAATGTCGTTATCTAGTAATCGATTTTGAGACCACACGTAGAGAATATTTTATGTATCATAATTTGCTACAAAAGAGGAGTGGATTTAAATTGAAGAGTTTGTCATTTACTTTTTCAATATTTTTCTGTTGCTATGTAGGATGAAATTTCGATTAACTGAGTTAAAGTTAGAAATACAAATTCGGAGAAAACAAGAAAGCCTTCTAACAAGATGTAACGAACAATTGAAAGAATAGCTAATCATCTCTGCTGATAATAAATTGCTTCGTTTTCAAAGAAAATGAAGTTTTTCGGTTTCCAATTTTTTCCCATCTCATACTGAAAATACGAACTAATAGATGATTTATAAAAAAAAAATTGCAATAATATACTGGTACAAAAAAATGCAAAATAGAAATCATTTTCTCATATATCTTTTAAAACGAAAATCTTTTACTTTCCCATCCCTTTGAAGTTAATGGGGAGAAAGGAAAATAAATATTTTGATCATCACATTCCATCAACTAAATTCTAAATCTCTCTCATGATGTATTATTTGAAACATTCGTTTTAAATTTTTGTGTTTTTCACATTTAAAGAACAGAGTCGTGACTTCGATCCTAGATCGTTAGGACTTGTTATTTAAATATTATATAAATTATTAATTAGAAATTTATTTATATAAATTATTAATTAGAAATTTATTTATATAAATTATTTTCCATTTAAATTATGTATTTTTTAGTTTTTTTGTATCGAAAATAATTGTTGAAGAATAATTGCCCAAACGCAATTACGTATATATTATAATATGATATAGCATAGATATGAATTAAAAGATACTTTAAAATTCGTGAAATATTTATATTGATCCCGGTTTTAAACATTATATAAGAGTTGTTAAACACATTTTTCAGAACACCAACATTTTAAATTCAATATTTCATAGGTTAGCCCTGTGTTTAAATAAATGTTTTATGTGATTTTGGCATGGAATGCACTAATTTAAGTTCGTCTGTAATAAAATATGATTAAGAAGTAACAGGAAAGCCTTAATTAACTCGCGTATTTGGACGTCTCTGCTCGGAAATTTCCATACCTATTCTGCAATACAAGCTCTGTATAGTCTTAAAGTGTGCAGATATTAATCGTCGTCCAGTCGATTCCATCTTTTCAATATTGCTATCTGCTAACCTCTTCTGAAGAACCTTTTCACACTGACAAAGTGCATTTCGTCCAGTTAATTAAAACATTATTAAGATCTACGTTCATCCCAAAATAAGATCAAAGACCCTTGGTAATAATTTTGTTTCCGGTATTTTGATTTAATCCTTAACTTTCGCTATTCCTTTTACAATATGTAGCTTTCCAACATCCTGACAGAACATGGAACACCATACAATGACTTTCGTTGAATGTTCACAATAACAGTAACAGACTAAGTGCTGAATGCCTTATGAGATCATTTTCGTAATGTGGACACTGATATACAGTAAAGAAAAGCTTATTTCCATCACTAAAACTTTCATTTGGACCAAAATATTAACAGGAAGAAATATTACAATCCAATTTCTAGGAATTTTCCTCTTACAGTTATTGAGCCTTTCAGTATTTGTGTTGATTTAAACTTCTTACAGTAATACCCCTCTGTACGACGTTTCACTTTATGACGATCCGCTCATAAGACGATTTTCAATTATGACGAGAACGCATTCGCTCATACGAAGGTTTTAGCGACATGACTTGCACTGATCAACCGAAGCTTCTGGAAGTGGACCGGTGCCTACGTTATGGAATGCTTGCCGATTTCACGACGTGAAGCGACAGCAGCGCTAGTTATGTTTTCATCCGTTGTATATATATATCCTGCCATCCTCTCAGATATCCTACTGTGGCATATAAACTGACAGGCTCCTGTCAGACCTCTGTGGCAAGCAGCTGCTTGAGGGGGTATTTATATTATTATTATATAGGGAGAGGTTGGCAAACGGCGTTCATGGGCGCCATGTCTGTGCTTTGCGAGTGCGTCAGTTAGGCTAGCTGACTGATGATATAGGTTGACGGAGCAACTATGCAAAAATAGAATTTGTTACTTAAATATTTTAGGATTTTGTTTCTTAAAAATCATGGAAGTCCTTTCTGTTCTCAGTATTTTATACTAATATTTATTGATTGTTAAGTTAATCAGAATTACTTAAAATAATAAAAATGAAAGCAATAACTGTTCTTTCATACATTCAGACCCAGATATTAAATATTTACTTAAAAAGTAAAAATGCTTAACCTTCCTGAAACGATATGGCAATATTTTTGATTTGGGCTCTGATTTATGCTTTTACAACTTGTACTTGTAGCATAAGCCAGCTTTATAAAATATTTCTACATATTCGGAAATCTGTCAAAATTATGCTATAGATATATATGTAGAACTAGAACATTCTAAATGATTTTTTCCCCTTTATTACACTACAATAATATAAATAAATACCCCTTAAGCAGCTACTTGTCACAGAGGTCCGACAGAAGCCTGTCAGTTTAATATGCCATATTAGGAGATCAGTGAGGATGGTGGAACCTCAGTAGAAATACAGCATACATCCATGTCTTAACCGGGACTCGATCCTAGGTCCCTTTGATTAGTAGCCTAGAACGCTAACCACTTGCAATCACTTTATATTGTGCATTTACACGTTTTTTTCAATGTGGTTACCTCAGCCTGTAGTTTAGCACACGAAGTACTCTGTTCAGATTTGAGTTGGGATGCTTTACCTCTGAGCGACACTTTTTTTTTTTTGCACACCATGGTCTAATTGACCAGGTCACATCGACCCCCTAGGCTCAGAGAAGGTTGGAAGAGGGAACCTACTGGAACACTGTTGCAAGACAGATGGGAGCCTCCCGTCAAGGCCATCCAGTATGTTCTTTAACGTGCACAGGGTATTGCTCTCCCGCACACGTGGAGCACGGCTTAACGACCCATCCGACGGACGGCGACCTTTCCAAACCAATTGTTGTTCCCTACTGACTGTGGGCAGAGCGGGGAACTTTGTGGAGATAAACCTCAACGCTGACCCAGCTGGTACTCGGACCTCCCTCCCAATAGGGGACCACCTTGTCGTGGTGGGGGGGCCTAGGGTCCAGCAACCCGGTCAAAGGCTGTGCTGACTGGCGTGGCTGCACCTGTTGGACACAGCCAAGGCCAACCGAGGTTGAGAATGCCGCTGACCGGTTCCGTGTTGGCCGGTTTGACGGTGATGGTGTCCGAGACCTCACCTATCAGGTGCTCTGGGTGAGCAGTTCGAGGACTCTTCTGAAAAGATTTGTGTCCCAGTAGGTCGAGTCCTCATCAAAGTCTGGGCCTTACTAAGAGTCTCCACCCCGAATGCCGAGCGAACTTGGATCTATATATCCTTGTTCATGGCTAACCGGGGAATAGATTAAAGTTAGGTTTCTTCCGGTGGTCAGCTTTCCTTCTATAGGACTGCTGCCATGTGAGGCTGGGGTTGAGGTGCGCCTATAGGGCGTATTCCTTGCCCCCGGCTCTAGATAGCACGGCTCTTCATAACTGGTACTGTCGTATAGGCGGAATCGGGAATTGCCGTGGTTGCTTAAGATCGCAACACAAGAGATTTGTGGTACTCGAACCTGGGAACTGCAGATTACAAGCCTGACGCACTACCAACTGAGCCACCCCCGCCCCTATTCTGTTCAGATGTGTCACCATATGAATCAATTGCCAACAGATCATCAACATTAACTTCATTTTTGACGCAATCTGCGATATTTTGCTTATTACCAGTGTTCACAAGTAAAGTTTTATTACATGAAGTAAAATTATAACTCGTTTCTTCAGCCACCAAAAAGTTTCTTTTACAATAATTACGATCCGGATAAACCCTTGCTTCTTCAGGAGCTTCATTTACATGGTTTCTTCTGGGAGTGCTTTTACGTGGCTTTGATACTGGGCAATATAAAAATACGGTTGGTACTGCTGAATTTTTTAACTTCCTTTGGCCATGAACTCGAATCTTCTCCCATTGAGGTGTATCAAAGTGATCCTGAAAACGAGATATCAAAAGTTAATTTGAACTATCATGAATACATATTTAAAAAATATCTAATTCGTTTGCTTTTCAAGACCTTTGCCAATTGCCCATAATCAAATTATTATTTTATGAGTTGGGTTGTTTTACCTCTGATGGACACTTTTTTGCACACCATGGGCTAAATGGGCAGGTCACAAGGACCCCGAGGACTCAGAGAAGGGTTGAGGGAGTGTACCCATTGGAACAGTTGTTGGGAAGCAGATGGTAGCCCCCCGTCAAGGCCATCCAGAGTGTTCTTTAACGTGCACTGGGTATGACTCTCCCGCCCCCCGGGCAACAGCTTAACGTCCCATCCGATGGACGACGACCTTTCTCAAGCACATCAGTGTCCCCTACTGACCGATGGGCAGGGAGTTTTGTGGAGATAAATCTCGACACTGACCCAGCTGAGACTCGAACCTGGGAACTGCAGATTACAAGCCTAGCGCACTGCCTACTGAGCCACCCCCGCTCCATTATTTTATGGAGATAATGATACTAATGAAATTGTTTGAATATAGACATACTGATATTATTTTAATTATATGTCTCAGATAAATAACTTGGAATATGTTTGATTACATACAATATTTTACCAAAAGTTTCCCGACATTTACATGTAATGTGAATGGAAAATTACATCCAAATTTCCTTAACTGCAAAAGCAAGTTTCTTAAAAAATGTCACTAGAAAAGAAGATCTCGCTCAAATTCTCGATTTTCAGCAACATTCTTTTAATATTTAGAGTTATTAAGTTAAAAACATTTAGCAACAAACATTGCTGCTTAATATTTTCAAAATTAATTGAATGATTACACAAATTTCTAACGCAGGATTCATTTTAGTAAGTGAACTTCAAAAATAGATTTGAATTTGAATTTGGCAGAAGTTGATTTTTTTTTCTTCACATATCGTGAGTGCGAATGGACATGCAGTGTAATAGAGAAGGCGTTTTTTGATGTTGTATGAGAAACCTGGAATGGCTTAATAGAGCTTCCATGTCCATCGTTTGTGTTTTGTAAAAGAATATTGAATGAAATATATAGCTCATTTGAATGAGAAACAAGAGTTGGCTTAGTCGGCAGCGTGCCAGTCTCGTAATCTGCAGTTCCCAGGTTCCAGTCCCAATTATGTCAGCGAAGAAATTTCTCTCCGGTGAACCCCATCGTTCTGTTGGTGAGAGAGAACACATGAATGAGTTTGAAAGGCTGTCGTAGATCGGTTAAGCCGTGGGCAGGAGAGCAATACTTTAAAGAATATTCTTCGTAGCTTTAAAGGGAAGCTTCCATCTTCACCACAGGAACTGTACAGCGTTTGGCCATTAATTGTAGGTGTCCTGTTCGCAGTATATGCCCATTAATTTCGGAGCAGGAGATGGCTCAGCCAGCAGTGTGCCAGGCCCTTAAACTTCAGTTCCGCAGTTCGGTTCCCAGCTGTGCTTGCTTTGAGATTTGCTCCTCTAACCTTAACCTCAGTTCTTCCTCAGTGATAAAAGGGACAACGTTTGGACTTGGAAAGACCACCGTACATCGGATGGGACTTGATTCCTATACCCTCTGTACAGTCGCTGAAAAAAGTGTCCGAACAGTATGGTTGATTACGGAATTCAAAAAAAATATCTGGCAACGATTTTTTTTAGAAATTAGGCACCCAGTCGTGTACGTACACGAAGGTTGCCAGATCACTAATTTCTAAAAAATCGTTGCCAGATATTTTTCCTAAATTCTGTAATCAACCATATATTTCGGATATTTTTTGAGCGACTGTATATTAGAGAGCATCTCTCTCCTATCAGCTGTCAAGTGGATCTGTCAAGTGGATCCCAATCTTCTCTGAGACTTTGAAGTCATTGAGTGAGAAAAAAGTGCTCCTCAATGATAAAGTAATTCAACACAATGAAATATTAACGAAATGCATGTTTAGGTGAATTCTGCAGATGAGAATGTGTAATGCCAAAATAAGTCTCATGTTGATAACGTTCACCTGACGAATTGATAGTGCACAAACGCTGTAAAGTGAAAGACCTATTGATAGGTATCGCTGAAGATTTAATTCATCAGTATTCCTTTGCATTTGGGGTTTATATATTTTATGGTAAAGGGCTCTGACGTGTATCTAGAGAGTTGCGGATTCGATTCCCGCCATGTCAGTAATAATTTATCTTACGGATAATTGCTATTTCTTCTAATTTCAACCCAATTGTCATATCCTCCCAATTGTGCTCCATCCAATTGTCCACCCAATTGTCGCACTTCCAGTTGTTATCCACCCAGATGACTTCCATCGAATTGTCGCGATCCCGTATAAAATTCATAGAATACAATATGTTTAAAAAGAATTCAAATGCAAAACCTTTATCTTAAAAAGGAAATGACGACTTGTTTCATTGAAGATGGAGTTGGGAGATAATTATGTGATGGATGATGTGGGATATATAGCTTGAGAGTCCTCAATTGTTCTCTCATCATCGCTATCATCCTTCCGTTATACAGGGCTAAAGGTACAAGTTCAAATCCGGAGATTACGTTTCAGTTTCATCCGTGAACAATAGTGATGACGTCGTTTTTAAAGAAAAACATCAATAGCTGTTGCTTTCCTGCTTGCATTTTCCCTCTTTCTGATATTCCTTTTGCTGAACTGCCTTTCGATCTGTTTAGACTCGATCAGTGACTATGCCAATCAGCCTCAAAGGTTTTTCTTTACTCCTGTAATAACTACCACTAATTTTTCAAAGATACTAGTTACAAATAAGAAATGTTTCGTTTCATCCGATGCTATCCTGATATTCATCATAAATCCGGAACGCATCCATAGGATGATGCATCATAAGAAGTCAAGAATCGAAGCATTCACTTGAAAGACTTTTTTTTTACCGATGGACAATGGATTCAATCTGACGTATCGTGTTACACATAGAGCAAAGTTGAATGCATTATAAGACGTCACAATAACAGTGATCGGATCCGGATCAAAAAAAGGTCCAAGGGGAGGGAGTGGTGGCAAAAAACACCATCGAACCGTAAAAATGCAAGGGAGGGGTTGCAAAAGACTGGATTAATGTAGTGTAACACATCCCCAACTCCATTTTTCAAGTCTTTAAAATTTGCTAAATATGTTAAATATTTTAGACACTCTCTTACACTTACTAGTATTCTGAAATGTTGTGCTTGCTGGTCCCTTAAGCCTCGAATAAAATATTTATATTACCACGGACAGTAGATAAAATCTGTAGAAATGTGTGCAAACATTACTGCATTGTTTATAGATGACCTAAGGGGAAAATGACTTTCTATCATGAGAAAAAACTAATTTGAAAATGCCATTATGATATTTTAAAAAGAAAAAACAGCACTTTGATAAACTCACAAATTAAAAGAAAAATTTTTTATTTTATGAAAATGAAGCGATCTTTCTGCTGACAGAGCAAACAAGTTCAAAAAATTTCTCGGCTGTTGGGTAAAAAACTTGAATTAAATGTGTGAAATTTCAGTCGTGCCAATCACGAAGTCTACAGAGTGAAATGGAAAGGAGATATGTTGGTTAATAAAGTGAATAGACCTTAAATAATAGCGTATAATTATATTAAAAGAAAAATTAGAAAAATGCAGATTTTTAGATGGATTGGTAGTAACATGTTTAATATTCTCATTTGCTTTTCCTGACTCTTTCATTAATTTGAAATGTTAAACTTTATCCCTTATTAATATGAACATTCCTTATTTGTTTACAGGCATTTGCAATTTTTGTTTGCGAATAATTTTAAAATACTACTCAGAAGATTATTGAGCTGGCATCTAGCATTTGGGGATTTTTCAATTATCCTACGCCTAATGCTACCCATTTTAATTTGAAATAAAGAGTGATAGGAAGTTAAATCACTTTTTTTTTCCTTTCCATGGCACATCAATACATTCAGGTAAAGCGAGCTTGTGTCAGATTCCTTTCCCAAGTACTTTCCTTGTTAATCCGAATTCGAAGTTTCAGTCAGCCTTGATAGGGCGTCTCGTTTCGGTGGGAAGCACCTTTCCTATTTGTTGCATCCTACTGATTAATGACAAAGGCCAATCTCTGCTATTTGCTGCTCAATGTTGCGATAGATATGAGTACCTTAGCAGGTTAAGGTCTGAAAAAATCTCGACCTGGGATCGATATGACCATGTCAAAAATTTTGTAGCCCTTCCCCCCTCCCCCCCCACACTCACAACCACCACCACATTTATTCTGGGTTCCGTGAGCTTCTCTCGAAGCGAAGGGAATGGGATGTTCTTGTCCCTGGCCTCCAATCAGGGAGAGGCATGCGCAGATGCATTTCAATGCAGAATATAAGGTACGCAGGACAGAGTATTTCATTCTGCTGCATCACACCTCCCCCCCCCCTCAGTTCCTCGAATGCCCAATCTGATTGTATGCCCCATTTCAACTGTGCAGGTGCCTGCTTCAGAGTCACGTCTGTCAGTGGATTTGCAAACTCTGCATACTGATACAGATAGTGTCGCTAATATCCAAAGAGTCCTAATATGCTCTTCAGTTCCTTCTTCATTCGAGGAGCTTTCATCTTTCTAATGACGTCTAGTTTTGCATGGTGGGGGCGGTGCCTGACGGACCCACAAATTCGTGTGACCAAAATATTTGTCTCTCTACTCCTCCAAGTACACTTTGCTAGGTTGATTGTGAAATATTTGACATTGAAATCCCTAAGATCCTCTCTAAGATGTTAAGATGATCATCCCAGCTGTTCGTAAAAGAAAGCTCTATCATTTAGATATGCACAGCAATAATCAACATGGGGAGTAATTATGGTATTCATAATTTTCTGGAAAAATATTCCAGAGTTCTTCAGTTTGGAAGAGAAGCACTTCCCACTGTCACAGCCCTCGGTGGGTCACGAATGCTGTGTAACCTTTACTACAGGGGCTAATGCGTACTTTACTACAGGGGCTAATGCATTTGTCAATATCCCTTTAGCATATCCGGAGTTGTTGTATAGCTCGGCCGTTCCACCTGGTACAGTCGCTCAAAAAAGTATCCGAACACTACGGTTGATTACAGAATTCAGAAAAAATATCTGGCAACGATTTTTTTAGAAATTAGTGATCTGGCAATACTTTTTTGAGCGACTGTACAGCAACTCTATTGGGTTTCATTGGGTGTTCAAACGTGTACGTACACGAATGTTGCCAAATCGCTAATTTCTTAAAAAATATCATTGCCAGAAAATTTTTATGAATTCTGTAATCAACCATAGTTATCGGATATTATCTTTGAGCGATTGTACAGAGGGTATGGGAAGTTTAAGTCCCATCCAATGTACGGTGGAATTACTGGACAACGGTTGGTTCCAGGTCCAACCGTTGTCCCCTTTATCACTGAGGAAGAATGGAGGTTAGAAGAGTAAACCTGAAAGCAGGTACAACTGGGAACCGAACTTCGGAACTGAAGTTTAAGAGCCTGGCACACTGCTGGCTGAGCCATCTCCTGCTCCGAAAGAAATGGGCATATACTGTGAACAGGACACCTACAATGAATGGCCAAACGCTGTACAGTTCCTTCCCTTTAAAGCTACCAAGAGTATTCTTTAAAGTATCGCTCTCCTGCCCACGGCTTAACCGATCTACGACAGCCTTTCAAACTCATTCATGTCTTCTCTCTCACCAACAGAACGATGGGAACTCCCGGGGATAAGTTTCTTCGCTGACATAATTGGGACTGGAACCTGGGAACTGCAGATTAGGAATCTGGCACGCTGCCAACTAAGCCAACTCTCGTCACTCATTCAAATGAGCCATATATTTCATTCAATATTCTTTTACAAAACACAAAGGATGAACATAGAAGCTCTCTTGAGCCATTCCAGTCTCTCTTACAACATCAAACACCGCCTTCTCTATAACACTGCCTATCCATTCGCCCTCAATGTAAGTAAAAAAAATTAAACTTCCGCCTAGTTTAAGCATTGGGCACTAGATGGGAGCATCTGCCGGGAAAACATTTCAATATGGGAAATACTGATACTGGATAATTTTCTACATATTCAGCTAATAATATTACAGTTATTAAACCAGTATAGAAATAAATCTGCGTGGCAATGCTCTTATTACAGCTTAAACAGGAAAAACGTATATATTCTATCCATTAGCCATAATTTCCAATGGATAATTTCAGATGCTTGAGTCTTATAGACTGATAAGGAGACTTGGAATTCGAATCGTCATTTCGAACATGAAAATCTCTCCAATTGATCGTCATAAGCAGTGGCGGCTCGTAGCTAAAATTAGTGGGGGTGCTGCTTCAGAAAATTTTTAACCTTTGTTTTAAAATTGTGTAAAAGGAAACAAATATAATATAAACTTATACATGTAAAAAGAAAATTTATTCACAAACTTGATAAAATCCTAAAGGAACAAAATCCAACATTTTTTACATACTTTAACCTAAATTGTTACAGTTCAAGCTTCATCTATTCATTTAAAAATGAAATCCATTCTTCTTGTTTTAATTTGCGCGAAAAAAAAATGAATCAAAATAGAATACCTGGAAGCAGGATAATAATGTAATTCTATACTTTATCACATTCAAGAATATGGTACACGGTTTTTAAGCACAACACACGCGGAGTAAAAAAAACTACCTTCAACCAGCACGCCAGGGTCGGCACTGCGGGAACGACAGTGCTCTCTCTCCCTTGCAGCGTCGCGTGTAGCTTCCTATGTGCCCATGCGCACAACAGTCAAACACCTCGCCGCTAGTACTGTGAAGCGCACAGTTCCATACAAAGATTTTTGTATCTTTTACATAAACTGGGGGATGGCTACTGACATTAAGCTTAAGGATTATGTATTGTACAAGTATAAACAAAGAATTAAAGAAAAAAGGACTCATTATGTTAAATGTTATCGATAATATCAAGTTGAAATTGGGGGTGCTGCAGTTCCACAGTGCCTATACGCGAGCCGCCACTGAAAAACAGTAATATGAAACCAATCATTTACGATATTGAAATAAATTGTATACGTACTGTAATGACAAATAGGAAAATGAAGAAATAAAAAATTAAGCAAAGAATTTTTTTTTCCTCGGACAACCATTACTTCTACTCAGCGAGCTTTACAACATTCGAGCCGAAATGAAGGGGTCGTTAGTGGTCGACAGCGACAAATAGCGTTTAACTATAAAATTTATAACCCATAATCAGAATAATGTGCTGTATAGTAGCTGTCGGTTCAATGCCGATCGAAATTTCATAGCTCTCATGCTAAAAAGGGGAAAATTATATTACCTCTACTGTAAATTAATTATTCCCTACAAAGTTACTTACCTGAAGGAATTTATAAACGAACCACAAACACTTTATGAATATTATTTAACTTGATTCACCTGATATTTTTTCGAGCAGCAGAATGGTGGTTTAGAGAAGGACATAAGGAATACAGGCCGTGTGTATTTTTTTATCGCATAGACCTTGCCAATGGTTGCTTATTACACTGAAATCTGTTCGCGGTACGCAAAGCTCTGAAAACCTCAAAAAACCCTCAAATTATATCAATTCTTCGCCATATCCATACGCTAACGCGTCAAACGTAGCAGCAACATAGCCGCTTCATATAAACTCATAAACTGACATTATAATTTTTTTCCTTGCAATAATAGGGTAATGACGTCTGACAGACGTGACGTTAAAGAATGCACTGTTTGCTCACTCATAGGAAGTGACTCTTGCAGTGTTTCGTATTGCGAACAGAGGTGTTTGTTTACTCTTCCGCAGTTGTATTTTCCAATATCATGTTTAAGAAAATTACTATGAATTGTGGAAGAGAAATAAGACGCATTTCTTTAAACATCGGATTCACGGTGAGTATTATTTCTTCAGGATATTTAATAATAATACCTACAATTAATAATCCTCACTTTATATCAATGAGGTGGGGTAAGATAAGGTACATAGCTATGACGCTTATTCTAGTTTCTTCCCAACAAATCGATACGTACAACAAAATACGGGCGGGGGTGGCTCAGTCGGTAGCGCGTCAGACTCGTAATCTGTAGTTCCCAGATTCGAGTCCCAGCTGGGTCAGCGTTGAGACTGATCTCCGCAAAATTTCCCGTCCTGCCCACGGTCAGTAGGGGACACCGATGGGTTTGGAAAGGCCGCCGTCCGTTGGATGGGACGTTAAGCCGTGGCTCCGTGTGCGGGAGAGCCATACCCTGTGCACGTTAAAGAACACACTGGATGGCCTCGACGGGAGGCTACCATCTGTCTCCCAACAGCTATTCCAGTGGGTCCCCTCCCCCAACCTTCTCTGAGCCTTCGGGGTCCATGTGACCTGGCCATTTAGCCCACGATGTGCAAAAAAAGTGCCGCTCAGCGGTAAAACAACCCAACCCAACTACAACAAAATATATGTTGGAAAGGTACTGAATTCCTTTCCGTTACCTTTTACGCAGTCAACGGCAACAACATGAACAAAAATACACCATTGCTAGTAACCTCGTCCTTTCATTTACGTCATGTTTAATTTTTCTTTACCCGGTAAAGCAATAGTTATTTCCGGTGTTCCTCTTTCTCCCTTTCTCCGCTGTTTATAAATCGAACACTTATCCTTTTCAAAGAAAATTGCGTGGAGGGCAAAACTAATTAATAATGGGTGTGAATGCATAGGTTGCACATGCGCAGAGGGCAGTATTAATGTACGCAATACAAACTTTAATACCTCAAGAATTAACAAGTAAAATAATTACTTCGCTTACAATATGACAAATTAAATTCTCAGTCTTAAACTTTCAGAGTCATAGATACTTAACGCAATATTTCAATCCGTTTCATCTTAGCAACCCTCCCTCTCTTTCAGTATGCGACACTGCATAGCTACGAAAGGCCGCCGTCCGTCGTAAGGCACTTAAACACGGGAGCCCATGTGCGTAACTCGTAGCCTCCTGCGTGTTATTTAACTTGCACAGTGTATGGTTGTGCAGCACACGTAACCGCGGCTTAACTTTTCACGGTGGACTTTTAAAGCTCACCAGTGAACCCTATAGCACTGCTGGTGGGCAGCTTTTATCTTTACACTTCCCAGCTGGGACTAGAAACTTCAGATTACGAGTCTAGAGCGCTAACGACTTAGAAAACCTTGCCCCATTTATACACTTAACTCATGTTTTAAGGTTGGGTTGTGGGTTGTTTTACCTCTGAGCGGCACTTTTTTGCACACAATGGGCTAAATAGCCAGGTCACATCGACCCCCGAAGGCTCAGAGAAGGTTGGGGGAGGGGACCCACTGGAATAGCTGTTGGGAGACAGATATTAGCCTCCCGTCAAGGCCATCCAGCGTGTTCCTTAACGTGCACAGGGTATGGCTCTCCCGCACACGGGGTCCGCCTTAACGCCCCATCCGACGGACGGCGGCCTTTCCAAGCCCCTCTTTGTCCCCTACTGACCCTGAGCAGGGTGGGGAATTTTGCGGAGATAAATCTGAACGATGACCCAGCTGGGACTCGAACCTGGGAACTACAGATTACGAGCCGGGCGCGCTACCGACTGAGATATCCCCGTCCCTAAAAGGGGATGGGAGAGAGTAGCATGAGATCCGGAAACGGAATGCATGCAGTGGAAAAGGAGAAAGTGGGTTCACTTTCTTTTTAATGGTTGCCCTAATCAGGCTATTCGTCGTCCCATGGCCGAGTGGTTAGCGCGCTTGGCTACTGATCTAAGGGACCTGGGTTGGAGCCCCGGGAAAGGCATCGCTGTTCGTGTCGTTTTTGGGACCTCTGTAGCAAGCAGGTGCTTGAGGGGGTATTTATTTTATTTTTTGTTTAATAAGGCTATCAGGTGTGCATACTCAGTTTACAAAAATACCACGACAAAAGTTGCGAATCCGTAGTGCAACATAAGTAGCTACCACATACTGTGTCCTCTAGTGTGTTGTTTTTTTCATTATTAACAATACTCCTGTTACTTCCTCTTTTGCTTTATCATTTCGGTAACATTTTTATGATTTGTACAGTTGGTTTTTTTGAATGGAATTTTGAAAATTTTAATAGGTAAGCAATTTGGCTTTACAGTTGAAATCTCAGTGATATCTGAATGATAAAATTATTTGGTTTATAGTTGACATTCGCTGATATTTTAGTGGTAAAATGAAATGGTTTATAGCTGATATTTCAGTGCTAAAATGATTTGATTTGCAGTTGACATTCACCGATTATTTTACTGGTAAAATGATTTCGTTTATAGTTGACCTTCTGCTGATATTTAAGTGGCAAAGTGATTTAGTTTAAAAATGACATTCGCTGAGAGTTTAGTGCTAAATTGATATGGTTTATAGCTAAAATTAAGCTGATATTTAAGTGGTAAAATGGTTAGGGTGTTAGCTTATATTTCGCTGATATTTTAGTGGTAAAAGGATTTGGTTTATAGTTCACATTCGGCTTATATTTAATTGGCAAAATAATTTAATTTATAGTTGACATTTCGCTGATATTCAATTGGTAAAATGATTGGTTGCATAGTTCGTATTTCGCTTATATTTAAATGGTAAAATGACTTAAATTTGATATTCGCTGATATTTTAGGGCTAAATTGATTTATATTAAAATTGACATACCACTCATATTTCAGTGGTAAAGTAATTAGACTTTACAGTCATTGCATTTTGAATGCAAAATCATTTCGTTCAAACTGGCATTTGATTAATACCTAGAATGAGAATGTATATGGCATTAAATGAAATATTATGAATAGTTGGGATTATTTTAGCATAATTTGATAAGTGTTATTAAAAACTTAAATTTATATGAGGGATAAGCAGTCTAATTATGACAAGGCAAAGATATCAATTACTGACATGTTTTGTGTCATAGTGACACAAAACGTTTTAGGTTGTGTGGGGTTTCCTATTCAGATTAAATAGAAGGTTCTCTTGCATGTATAATATGCATTACTAAAACAAATCAACTGTCAATAAAACTTTTAACGCTATTTTAAATCATTTGCATAATTAAAATTTAAACGTTGTAGAAAAGGATTCTAAATTTTTTCTGAGAATGATAATCAATCAATATATGATAATGGTTGTTGACTTTTACTTCAGTAATTCCATTTAATTACTAACATTTTTTTTTAATTTCATAGCTGATCATGTTTATCAAACGCTTTGTTACTTTGTAAATAAAAATACAATTTTACTAGGATATAAAATCCTAATCCATTTTAAATTAATTCATTCTTCTCTTGTAATATATTCATAATGTGATAGGTAAATACAGCCGACCCTGCCTTCTCGTGGTGCAGGCCGTTAGTACCTTTCAAAATAGATACGCTTTTGTGGAAGTGAACGGAAGTTGAGGGCTGCCAGATAAGGGTGGCTTACTGATCTGGACAACTATGGCAATTTTTTCCTTTTCTACCCTGCTGAGGAGTGGTCAACCACAAAGGGTCGTGGTGCTGTCACACACTGTCGTTGTCACATGAAGTATGGCCTTCTCCATACGAGAGGATTCTTCATACGAGAGAGGGCTTTGTGTGATGGCACAACCGTTTTCAGAAACACCCAAACAGAAAAATAAAGAGCGACAAAAATAAACTTTTTAGATAAAAGTGGCAAAAAATATTAATAGCTACCACTTGTTTTATATAAGGGTGAAATTAAAATTAATATCTTTCATTCAATCGCAGAATTAGGCTGCAATGGTAATAAATGATACATTACGAATGTACTCAATGGTATGTCCAAGATTAAGGAAAAAGAGAATTTTTTGCGAAATACACAAATATTTGTCCTTCTGCATCTATTGGATGTCTCAATACTGAAATGTGCAATTGTATCATCACTATAGTTTCTTATAATATTTTCAGACTAATTTAGCCTTT
Organism: Ryuthela nishihirai; assembly: GCA_038380435.1. Taxonomy (NCBI): domain Eukaryota; kingdom Metazoa; phylum Arthropoda; class Arachnida; order Araneae; family Heptathelidae; genus Ryuthela; species Ryuthela nishihirai. The sequence goes on along the minus strand of JAWZYU010000137.1, from coordinate 243,690 downwards.
AAAATGCCTATTAAATCGATATATACGTCAAATGATACGTAGCGTTTAAACACAATAAAAACTAATTTTGGCAAAAAACATTTGTCCAAATTTTGTTTTTGAGAAAACTAATACATATAGTCGAAATAAGTTATGAATAACTTGAACCCACTGCGCTTTTCTTAGTGCTGTCAACTTTATATTAAAGGAAAGCTGACATTTTGTTTGGGAGAGACTTCTCTATCTCCCTTTTTTTTACTTCTTTCTATCAAATGTTTAGGGAAAATGTATATAAATAAATATGCAAAACTGTTCTACAGATTTTTCCAGACTAAATACAAATACCCTTCACTCCCAAAATTTAAATCTATCAGCCATTGTTATTAAGCATGATCATTTCCAGAACTATTCTATCACACAATCGATTATTGACTTAAAACATGGGTGCTAATACACAATCGTATTCAATATATAATAATAAGAAATAAATACCCCCTCAAGTAGCTACTTGTCACAGAGGTCTGACAGGAGCCTCTAAGTTTATGTGCCATATTAAAAGGTCTGTGAAGATGGCAGGAGCTAAGCAAGAAAACAACACGAACATCCATGCCTTACCTGGGACTTGAACCCAGTTCCCGTAGATCAGTTGCCAAGCGTGCTAACCACTCGGCCACGGGAGGGCTCAAAAATTCATCGCCCACACGGGGAGCATCGAACCCGCATCCTCCAGATTCATGCCAGAGTGCACTACTATTGACCAGCTTCTAAACAACAAGGAGAGACTTTTTCCATCTGGGAGTCAGCACAGAGAAGTGAAAGGATGTTTACAAATTATATATATATATATTCTTTGAAAAATAAAGCTTTGTTTAACAAAAAATAAATCATCATCATCATCATCCTCAAGCAGCCATGGGCTACGGAGGTCCAACCAGAACGTGCAATTTAGTTCTCCAAGCAAGTCTATCCTGAGCTACATCTACTGCATCTGGCCACTGCACACATATTCTAACAAGGTCCTGTTTGACATTGTCCGCCCACCGCATCCTAGGTCTCCCCTTCTTTCTGAGGCCTTTAGGCACACTGTTCATAACCCTATTCGCCAATCTGTAATTATTCATACGGGCAACATGGCCAAACCAACGGAGTCTCTCTCTGCACAATATGCTGCTAAAAGGAGGTTGCAAACTCCTTTGCCTAACCTCATCATTAGTTACAAAGTTGAACCACCTAATGACCAAGATACTGCGTAAGCATCTGGAATCAAAAGCATCTAGTTTCCTGTTATCTTGTTTACAAAGTGTCCAAGTTTCACTACCATAACTAACCCTAGAAAGAACCAAACTATTATACAGCCTAATTTTAGTCTTTAGGTGTATACGCCTATTTCTCCACACTCTCCATAGATTCTTAAAAGTCCCGGCAGCAATCCCTATTCGTCTGTTAATCTCATGCCGCACATCACCATTTTCTGTTACATAGCTCCCAAGATAATTAAACTGTGACACCTGCTCAAGACTGCAACCATTGAGATTAACTGAATCACAGCCTGCCTGACCAATTTTCATCACTTTAGTTTTCTCTCTGTTTATAACCAAACCTACTCTACTACCAGTCTCATCAACAGCTCGAATGAAAGAGTTCATCTCATCAACATCATTTGCCAAAAGGGCTAAATCATCAGCATAATCTAAATCAGAAATTTTCGTATCTCCAGCCCATTTAAGGCCAAAATATTTCCGAAGTGAATTTCGCATAACATAATCAATAACCAAACTAAAGAGAAAAGGAGACAAAATGCACCCTTGTCGAACACCAGAAGTAATGCTAAACCAATTGCTACAAGCCTTACCAACTCTCACACACGACTCAGTGTTGTTATAGAGAGCTTTCATTATGGTAACTAACATCTCAGGTATACCATATGATTTCACAATCAACCACAAATTATGACGATCAACAGAGTCGAAAGCCTTTTTGAAATCAACAAAGCTAGCAACCATAGGTTTCTGAAACTCTAAACATTTCTCAAGAATCTGCCTAAGTAAAAATATCTGATCCACACATCCCCTACCACTTCTGAATCCACATTGCTCATCACGCAATTGACTGTCAACCAGATTCTTAATTCTATTAAGCACAATCATGGAAAGAACTTTACCTGGAACAGAGAGTAGGCTGATACCCCTATAGTTATCACAAGAACTGCGATCACCTTTTTTGAAAATAGATTTAATAATAGCTCTGGTAAAATCCTTAGGAACCATGCCTTTATCATAAAAGATATTCAGAATTTCAGTCATCCAATTGGTAACCGAAACATTTCCAGCTCTAAGCATTTCGGTAGTAATTTCATCTACCGCTGGGGATTTATGAAGTTTAAGTTTAAAAACAGCCAAAATAACTTCAGATTGTGTTATAGGGCCAACATTAAAGCCACCAATGCATCTATCATAATTCCAAACAATGGGAATAGAACTAACCGCATTGTTTAGAATATCACTGAAATGCTCAGCCCACCTAGCCATGACAGAATCCTCACCTTCTATAACCTTACCCTGTTTATCCTTCAATCCCTGTATACCTGTCCGTTTTCTACCACACAAAACATTAACTATCTGGTACAGCTCTCTGCTGTTGTGCTCTCTAACTGCTTCCTCGGCTTTGTCAGCCAAACCATCAAGCCAAAGATTCTTATCAGCAGCTAACTGATCTTTTACACGTTTATTAAGCTCTCTGTAATGCTTTCTATTAGTACCAGTAGGGTATTGATTAAAGACATTCCTGCAGTTCTTTCTTTCTGAAATAAGCTCAAGTGCCTTATCACTCAGATAATTCTGCCTCTTCTGCTCCTTTTTTCCTAAAAGAGTACTGTTAGTGTCCAAAAAAGCCTGTTTAAAATGATCCCATTCTTCCTCAACTTCAGTAGTAAGCATACCATGACTGTCATAATGACTAAGTTACCTGTCATGGTAAGCTTTAGCTATAGCTGGGTCTTTCAGAGCTTCAGTATTAAAAGCAAATTTTTTAACCCTAGCACAACACTTTTTAAGTTTAAGTTGTAAGACACTTTTAACAAGGTAATGGTCAGATCCAATTTCAGCTCCCCTATATGCCCTGGTATTTCTAACAGAACTAGCCCATTTGCTGTTAATTAATATATAATCAATCATATTCCTATGCAGCCCATCAGGTGAAACCCATGTGTATTTATGTATGTCGCGGTGTTTGTAATATGTGTTAGTTATTCTGAAACCATTGAGTTTACTTTCCTGTAGGAGACGTTGCCCATTGCCATTGCAGCTACCAATACCAAAAGGGCCTAGTACTCCTGCCCAAAGGTCAGAGTCAGTACCAACTTTGGCATTGAAGTCACCAAGAACAAGGGTAATATCTCCTTTCTTGACAGAATTCAAAATATCCTGAAGTTGTTAATAAAATCTATCCTTCTCATCCTCATCGGCATCCTCAGTGGGGGCATAACAGCAGATAACATTCAGGTCTTTAACGCTTGTCTGAAATTTTGCTGTAAGAAACCTTTCATTAATGCACTCATATCCTAGAAGAGCATCACTAGCGTGTCTGCTGAGAAGCAGACCCACGCCTTGGTGATGCTTGTTGTCGTCCCTCCCTGAAAAGAGAAATTTAAGATTATTTTTAAGAATCTGACCTTTATCTGTCCATCTGGTCTCTTGCAAGCCGAGAATATCTAAATTGTAATGGTGGAATTCTTGTGTGAGGACATCAAGAGAAAAAGCTCTGTGCAGAGTCCTCACATTCCAACTACCTATGGAGAGAAAATGGTTAGTGGAATGTTTAAAGAAACTATGTTTATTGAGAGAGGGAATGCCGACAATATCAAACAGCCCCCTAACCGCAGACATGGGGCAAAGACCCGTTCCCCCACCACTAAAGGCTGAAGCCATCTACACTGGAAGACTTCCTCCAATGTAGAATTTTACGATGCCAATAGAAGCAAAGAGTTCAGGTGCCTGCGATGACTTCTGCTCAGGATTATCCACCAGCTGATAAACATATCCTGTGAATCTATTCACTTGGGGCTGTCAACCCACAAACAAACCGAAAACACAGCGGAAGATTTTCCCTCCACATAAGCCCACCAGTGCAGCTAAATCAGGATCCATAATCAATCTCAGAGCCATATATCTGTCCAGTCCAGTTGGTTTATATGGTCAGCACCAGGACCCTGTGTGGTTGATCACTCCTCAGCAGGGTAGAAAAAAAAAGAAAAGTAGTCATAGTTGTCCAGATGAGTAGGCCACACTAATCTGGCAGCCCTCCCCTTCCGTTCACTTCCACAAGAGAGTATCGCTTTTGAAAGGTACTAACGGTCTGCACCACGAGAAGGCGGGGTCGGACATTAGGTGCTAGGCCCGGCTGGTTCTATGCATCATCACAGGGGATTGGTGCATAGCTCTCCTTCCAGTGACTACCTAGCTACCATTTACAGACCAAAGAATTTAAACCTTTCTTCAAACCTGTTTCTTCAACTTATATTTATTTTCTCCTTTAGGGGATATTAGCAGATCTTTGCAGACACTCATACAATTGTTCTCTATTTTCGTTAAGCACTTCGTGTTGTCTGGTAGCTTTTTGTAATTACGCTGATACTTTTAATATATATGCTGTTTGTCAATTGCAGTGCTTGACTCAAGTTTATACATAGTGCAATTTTTAACAGATTTAAAGCCGTTTAAATAATACCACATAGGTAAGCTCTTATGATTTGAACGCCAAAGTCTTAACTTACTTCGACGAAGGAGGTCTAATGATTTCGTTGCCTTCGATGAATTGACCAAGTACTCTTCATCCTAGGAGCAAGCAAGTTGTATCCCTTTCTATTTCATTAATACTCTTACTGTAAAAGAAGAGACTGTATCGCATGAAGTTGTCGTAACTATTGAAGTAATAAACAGTGCTATATGCTTATTTGTGGACCATCATTCTTAGAAGCCTTCTCTTTATCTTATCTTCCATGCATCTCGCCGGTCTAGATGTAATGTGTCACCATACCTGCCTGCTTCAAAAATTAACATCATTTAAATCCGAAGATAGAGAAACCAGAAAATTGTGTCTGGTCGAAGTCATAGCCTGGACACAGAACATTTCAGTTGGAAACAGGGCGTTTAGCAACTCTAGTCATATCCCTATTGTATTTTGGTGACCATGGCTGAATCCAGTTCGTTGTACCACGGAAATTATGCAAGCACGAAGAATGTTTGATAGTAAAATCGACAGGGACACCATATGAAAGATTCATTATGGTGGAGAGCGTTTAACGGTACGTCGGTGGTGGTAGGTTAATGATGTCTAAATGGTGACGTAATGGGATATGGAAACAAGGGATGCATTCCGAAAAACTACACGTGCAATGTTGGATGAAAGAATAACACAAGCAGATGACCATTATCTGGTTCTGAGTGGCAGATGCCATAAGTGAATTAACTGTCCCACATCGAATCATATCTCGTTGAAAGGTTGTAGAAGACAGGTATGCAAGACTAACCGAGATTTCTATCCGCAACAAATCAATGCAGTAAGGAATGATTTCAACTGGTGTCGCGAAAATGGAAAGTGGAACTCTGGGAAATGTTCAATCTAATATTTACTGATGAGTTCAGATTGAGTGTACGATCTGAATCTCGACGTCTCTTAACATGGAGAACGAACAGATTGAAGCCGGTTTGATTGTCGTAAAGTACATTTTTCTCTTGTAGCATCCAGTCGGTTCTAGGTTTTATCATTTTTCTATTATTTTTAGTATGGTCGCGGAGATCGTGATGGGTCGATATCCTTCAAAGGTGTTCTGATCTTTGTTCGGTTTGAGAATGGATACGAAAAATGCTTCACACCATTGCTAGGGCAGTTTTTCTGTGTTTTCAGTAGTAGTAAATGATGTTAAGTAACTGACTGACTGCTTTATTCGGTCATTCACTGTAGTGAACCACACCACGCATATTTCATAAATCTTTTGTTTAATAAATTACTGAGTTCTTTACCTGATTTACTATTGATATAACATGGAACTGTATTACTTAATGAAGGGATCGCTTTGCGAACATGCTCTCTGTGGGGTCTCCTCCATAAATTCCGTGACGATCTGAGGGGAGCGTAAGGTTAGGGATGTTTTAAAAGAGTATTAAATAATATTCTATTAACGATCTTATTAAAGAAACCACCGACCTACTACGTTATGACATTAAAATGCGATTTTTACCCTTGTGATTATTATTGTAGCGTTTTCGATTACAAACATAAGATATTTTATGTATGACCCATTTTGTAATTAAATACTACTATAGTTAACACTCACTTGGTATGTTGACACTCGTACAAAAGTAAAGATTCCTACACAAAATACGTTTCGTAAAATGAAGTGGCGGTCCCGCTAAGCACTGCATATAGGGTGAAGTGTTAAATCCTTCTGATGCGTTATATAAATTATAGACGACCGGTTGAAAAGTAAATAGGTTGTACTCTTTTGAGGTTAATTTTTAGCGACTTACACTGCAAGTCACTGAACTAAAATCCTTGACCTTTTCCCAGCACTTTGTGATTAAAAGAATGCAAAATACTACACTAAAAGATACTGTAATTTATAGTGGTAGTTGTTTCAACTCTTCCTTTGAATACTTTTATCTGGTTAAAAGCATATGATAAAGAATGATGTTTTAGTGTTTCGTTGAAGTAATATCTTCATTATTACACTGACTGCTTTCACAATAAAATAAATTATTATATCTTTGCTAAACTATGTATATTAATGTTTATATACGAGGTAACTCAAATTAAACTGACAATTCTCTATTAAGCTTTTAGAAATAACTCAGTGGCTATAAGTAATATTTGATATTTGCACATTTCAGATAATTACTGAAGCAACATAAAACGGTAGGCATTATGATAAAGAAATCGGAATAGTTTAATTTTCAATAAGAAAAACTCAGAAAATGCCCTGTAAACATGAATTTCATCGTACCTAGCTCAGCTATTATATCTGGAAAGTGATTTTTTCGACCGCCATCTTCAATTCCATTTAAAAGCAATTTCCAATGACTGACTCCGTGGTATAAAAAAGCCATCAACAGAAGAGATCTCAGTCGGCGGATGGTAGTGAAACTGTCAGAGAACATGACACACCTTTAGGAGTTCTTAGGTTTGTATCCCTTTCGGATCAAGTCGATTTTACCTATCTTCCTCTTGCTTTTGGCTTTCAGAATTTGTCGATTTGTCTATTTGAGGATTTGACAAAAGATTATTCCTCCATATCTTTCGAATGCGATGAGAAGATTGATGATTTATATGTCAAATGAAATCTTGTGACGCGGGGAGTGTCAGAGGCTGTAACAAATTAACTCCCCATGTTTTCTTCCCACTCAAAAGAGAGGAAATAGGAAAATTTTTCTTGGCTATATCTCCAGAACGTGAGTGCAGAAAGCAACAAGCTATACATGAAATGAATCCTTCTGAAGCACGGGAAGACATAGGCTGCGAAAACGCGACCCCCATTCTTTTACCCCCCGAAAAAAAGGGCGAAATATGAAAATGATTGTCCTCCTATATCTTCTCAACGCCAGTGCGAACAGTAACAACCTGTGTGTCAAATTAAAGCCTGTGACGCAGGAAGTGTCATAGTCTATAAAAATTGACCTCTTTGCTTTCTTCCCCCCAGAAAAACGGGAAAATGAAAGTCATTCTATTATGTCTTCCGAACTCGAGATCCTATAGTTATGAGTCAGGTGTCAAATGAAAGCTCATATAATGACAAGCATAAACTATTTTGAATTTTGCCTCCACTATTACCCCCTGATAAAAGAGGGGGGAGAGGGGCAAATTTCCGCCGTGTTCGTCCTTAACGACTCGTATCTCAAATTAAAACATGACGTCTCCAGTGTCATGGGAGTAGTTTGTTGCCACTCCATGGAGCTCCCCACTAGTGCTTCCCCCTATGACGTCACTGACCAAACCCCCTTATGACGCAACCTACTACGTAACGGATCACGCCCCTTTATTAATATTCATAATTCATAATTAAAAAATACCCTTCCTCCCCTCTTTTTAAACCGTAGTACTTCTCATAGTCACCAGATGGCGCCAGGGGTTTTTTGTAATAAGGGGGAGTCAAAAATTGGGAAATTAGAGCTAAAATAGGGTTTTTTCCGAAAATAGTACTTCTCATAGTCACCAGATGGCGCAACGGGTTAAAAAATGTGTGGAGGAAGGGGTTTTTTAATTATGAATATTAATAAAGGGTCGTGATCAGCTACGTAAAAGGTTACGTCATAAGGGGGCGTGGTCACTGACATCATAGGGGTAAGCACTAGTGGGGATTCCATGGAGTGGCAACAAACTACTCATGGGCCACCTAGAACACGACTCCAAACGGGAAGAAAACTGTGGTCGATGCTTATGATTCATATACAAATGAAAGGTTTTAAAGTAGGTGTTTTTAGTCACAAAAAATATAAATAAATTAAAATATTAAAAAATACCGATCTTCCTAAATGGGCACTAAAAAGTAGAATATAATGCTAAAGCATATCGATGGTGCAATTAGTCACTGAATCCGTATTCACTTCAAAGGAAGATAGGGCTTCGATTTACCTACTCGACGAGATTTCCGGCGCCCTATCTTCCTTTGAAGTGAATATGAACTCATTGACTGATTGCACCATCGATATGCTTTAAGATTATTTTCTACTTTTTACGGCCTATATAGGAAGATAGACTTTTTTTTAATTTTTAATTTATTTCTCTTTTTTCCCCTATCTTTCTATTGCTTTTCGCTCTGACATTTGTCGGTTTGTCAGTTTGTGGATTCGTCGAAATATTTGTTGCACCATAATATGCGAACTTAATGATTTATGTGTCATATGAAAATTTGTGACGTGGGAAGTGTCATAGGTTATAAAAAATTGACCTCCCACGTCCTTTCTTCGCCCTTAGACTGGAGGGGGATATGAAATGATTTTTCCCCTTTATGTTCTGAACGCGATTGCGGAAATAAACGAGTTATGCGTCAATGACATCTTTTGATGCGGGGAATGTGATAGGCTATTAGTAGAGCTGTAAGTTTTTCGCGGAGCAAAACTTCCGCGAATCACAGTGTTTTTGAAATGTTTCCACGAATATCGATAATTTTCACGATTTCGCGACTTTCGAATTTTTTTCGATTCTGTGAACTTTGATGCTTTTTTTTTTATCTTGTTTTCTTTGAAAACGAGTTATTAGTTTCGCTTTTTCCTCTGTCTGTTTGTACACACCGTACTTTTCTGTTTACAGAGATAAATTAAAAATTATTTTTGTGTTGGATAGGTATTGATGAAATATTACGATATAACTTTCTAATTCTCTCTAAAACTATAATTACGCCCTCTAGCGGTGAAAATTTTTAAAAATTCCCAAATTTCAAACGAATATTGCAAACGATATATTTATACTAGAAATTTGAAATTTTGGTGGTGGAATATGAAGGTCACGAAGTTTGTATTGTCAACAATGAGTTGACCCTTTAGACCGAAAGGGGGTGGAAAAACACAGCTTTTCCATTTTAGCACATAATTGTCTTTTTTTTTTTTAAAGAAAAATGAAAATTCTTTTTGGGTTAGAAGAGGAATTGATTAAATATTAGGATTAGCATTTTCGGATTCTTTCGAACACTATAATGGCTCCCTCTAATGGTGAAAATTCCAGAATTTCAAACGAATATTGTAACGATGTGTTAATGATAGAAATATGAAATTTTGATGGTGGAATTGAACTTCATGAAGTCTCCATTGGTAAAAATGAAATGATAATTGGAGAAATCTTTTTTAATTTGATTGGTACTAATGAAATATTATAATCCGCATTTTTCAAATAGTTAGTATTTGTAATATATATATATTTACAAATCACTGAAATGATGAAACGTCAGAGCTGTTATCGAGTTTTACAAATAACATGAATAGAATAGAAATTTGAAAATTTCCATTTAAGTTATCCGTAGTTTTTAATCCATAGTTTTTAAGAGATATTTTCTGACACCAATAATCTATCCACGATTCTGAGAGACATATAGAAAATGAAACTTTTTAGATTTAAGAATTAAAAGTGAAATACTTTCATGTTTTATAATTACTAACGAAATGCTATTTGCATTTTTTCCATCATCCGCTAATTCAAATTAAAACGATTAAGGAATGAAACGGTAGGTGAAGGAAAAACTTCTTTCTCTTTGAAACGAGATTCTCTTATGCACCAGAGGCGATATGCTTCCTTCTACTTTTCTCATAAATTCTGTGACTTATCAGACGTTGAATAATTTGAAAACTATAAAACTTCTGATAAGTCACCTAAGGGAATAGTCACTTGGAGGTAAATTTATGACTTTTCACGCATTTCTTTTCCTATTTTATCTGAAACGTATTGGAAGAATCTTACTAGCAGCATGGACGGATTAGCAGCTAGTTGGAGTGGCCATTGCTCCACCCCTTGACTTCCCCTCTCCAAACGACAATAGGGCGGCCATTGCGACAATGAGGGCCAGACGAAGCATTCCTGTTTCATGGATCACATTCTTGATATTTATTGTGTTCAAAGCATTTAAAAGTCCTGTTCCGTCATTTTCGGTTCGCTGTAGAATTTCTGAAAGAAGCTTTCTCCTGTATCGCCTTTTTAAACTTAAAAGAACGCCTTGATCTATTGGTTGCACTAAAGATGTTACATTAGGTGGCAAAATCATGGCTTTTATGCTGTCAGAAATGAGTTCGCTTGGGTGTGTTGGGGGCATTGTCGAGAATGAGTAGGGCCTTTACAAGCATTTTAAGACTTGTCGAGTAGTTTTTTACTTTTCGAACAAATTCTGTAAAGAACCACTCATTAAACAAGTCTATCGAAACAGAATTTTGAACTTTATATTAAACTGACATAGCAGATAAATTTAAATGTTTGAATGCTCGGAATTTTGCTGATTTCCCAATTACAAAAAGAGGAAGTTTGTGCGTACCTGCAGCATTTGTACACACAGCCACAGAGATTCTTTCATTGTTTGTTTTAAATCCTGATGCTGAGGTTTCTTGCGCTGTCGCAAACGTTTTCGTTGGAAGAAGTTTAAAATTTAACGCAGTCTCATCTACATTGTAGATTTGTTCTGCGCATACGCCTTCTTCTTCAATAAGCACTAAAAGATTTTCTGAAAATTCCTTTGCTGCTGAAGGATCAGCTGACAATTTCTCAACACAAACACCAAGGTTATGAACACCATGTCATTTTTTTCAGCGAGAAAGCCGTCCCTCGCTTCCTGAAAAATATTTCCCATTATAGATTTTAGAATCAAGGATTAATGCTTTTTCTTTCAAGATTGGCCCATTGATTGGCGAAATATCTATTATTTGTGCCCCATATATAATATCTATCTGGGATAAAGATCATTGAAACTTTCATACTTATGCTTGCATTCTGCAATTGACATTTTTCAGATTGTCTTGAGGGATGATCGCTCTCTAATGAACAAATTTCAATTATTATGTTTTACATATTTCAAACAGTGAAAATTTTAAATATCGCATTTATCCACTGAGCAATTTTACATACAAGGCTGAAAATACTCGAATATTGTCAGTTTAAATTCCTTCGCTTCACACCTATAGATTAATTCTTATATCAGTCAGTGGACTAGGGAAGAATTTTTTATATTTTTGTTTAAATATTGGTGTATTAGATGCTTAAGTCGATTACTTGTAAAACAAACAGTAAATGTTTATTTCTTCCATAATTTTTTACTCATAGAAAAAATTCATATGAAAGTGAAAACAACTACCACTATAAATACTGACATATTTTTATGAAAAATTAAACTTTCGTTTAATCGTAACCCATCTGGGAAATGTCCTAGAATATTACAGTTCAGTGGTCTACAGTGTAAGACCACTAAAAATCAATAAGATACTATCTGTTAAAGACATAGGGGGGCGTTCATAAATTTCAAACGACTGTTATAGAATAATTTAAACATTTATTTTCACTTACGTCACACAGTGTAACGCTTGAACAGAATTCCATAAACCCTTTTGCTTTCCTTTTTTGCAACTAAAAATCAATAACATACAACCTGTTAAAGACCCTAATTTCTTCTGTTGGTGATTCTATTTTCATGAAAAAAGTGAATTCAATATAAACCTTTTATTTTTAAAATAATTGTTAAAAAAGGTAAAATTATTACAATTTAAATTATTATAAAAAGGTAAATTAATTATTTATAAACGCATGGGTAAAGTGAGAATCTAAAATAAGAATAATCATTCTTCATAATTTGCATAATAACATTTAATCAAGGTGGCCTTGATTAAACACGCTGCATTTATCCGATATTTCTCGGAGCATTGGCGTTCCCACCGTATGACTGGAATAGTACGTTATCAATGGGAAAAGGTCTCCATGGAATAGATGTTTCTCGTCAAATATTTGATGTCATTTGCATACATATTTGATACCTTTGCTTCTCGCCGGGAAATCCTCAGAGGGTAGACGGCGTGCTGTCGGACTTTCGACATGAAATTTGGCACTGCAATCAGGACCACAATCTGAAACATTCTCTGAAAATTTGGAGCCTGTACGTTGATTACCCGATGAGTTGTGGCTGCCACAGACAGACAGTAAAGGACACTTCCGAACTCGCTATGACGCCGTATTTTGCATCATCTCATTCGAATGGGGGAATTTTTTTCTAGGGAAGAATTTTTCATATTTATGTTTAAATATTGGTGTATTAGATGCTTAAGTCGATTACTTGTAAAACAAACAGTAAATGTTTATTTTTTTTCATAATTTTTACTCGCAGAAAAAATTAATATGAAAGTGAAAGCAACTACCAATATAAATACTGATATACTTTAATGAAGAATTAAACTACGATATTTTTACGATTAATATATATTTATATATATATAATTATTATTTATATATTTTTATGAATAATATATAAATATATATATATAAATATATATAAATAAATATATAAAAATTATATATTATTATGATATTTTTATTTATTTATTTATTTATTTATTTATTTATATATTTATAATATATATTTATATTTTTACTATTAAACTTTCGTTTAATCGTAACAGGTTCCTATAAGGCTCCTAGAATATTCCAGTTCAGTGGTCTGCAGTGTAAGACCACTAAAAACCAATAAAATACAATCTGTTAAAGACCTAGAGGGCGTTCATAAATTTAAACGACTGTTATAGAAAAATTTCAACATTCTTTTTCACTTACGTCACAGAGTGTAACACTTGAACGAAACTCCATAAACCCTTTTCCTTTTCCTAATGATATTTCTTTCTCAAAGTAACAGTTAATTATAAGTCATTAAAAAAAGAACCATTTTCTCCTTAGAAAACAGAAAAGCAATTAATAAATGCTTACGGAGTGCTTCATTACGTATTGAAATCAAAGGATTTATCATCATTTCTATCTTCTCTGGTGAAGCGTAAAATTCGGTCTGCGAAATCTGTGCATTGTTACTGTGGAGCTTACTAAATAAGGTGAAAGATTTTACATTTTTAGAAGGATATAGGTTAGGCACGAAGAGAAAAAAATTCATGCCAATTTATCACAAGTATATGAGGATAATGCCTGTTCACATGGCACTGTTACGAGATGGATGCACAAATTCAGAAAAGGAAGGCAGAGCTTCGAAGAATTCCCTCGTGCACGAAGACAAAGGAGGCCATGAACGAGAGAACCGTCGCTGATGTTCGTGTCGTAAACTGATTAAGGAAAACCCACACATCACCATTCAGATAATGCCAGTTTATCGATTGGCAGTGTGGAAACCACTACTCAGCAACATTTAAAGTTCCGAAGCATCTCTGCCAAATGGGTACCCCACAAGCTCAGAGAGCAGAAAAGAGGACTTGAGTTGACCCCTGCAACGACATGCTGACAATGGTTTAACCTAGGGCCCTAAATGGTTAACAGAAGATTGTCACAGAGATGAGACGTGGTTTTATTACTATACAACTCCCAGAAAGACTGAAACTATGTTTGTGCTGCTGAAGATGAACCACGGTCCACAAATCCTCCGACAAGACTTTCGCTCAAGATAAAGAATGTTCGAAGTTTCTTTCAATTAACAGGGAGTGATAGCCATGGATACATTACCTAAAAAAATGCATTTAAATGGTAATACTACACCAATATTGGATGGTGGGTTGGCTCAGTCAGTAGCGTGCCAGGCTCGTAATCTGTAGTTCCCAGGTTCGAGTCCCAGATGGGTCAGGGTTGAGATTTATCTCTACAAAATCCCCTGTCCTGCCGACAGTTAGTAGGAAACACCGATGGGCTTGGGAAGAGCGCCATCCTTCGGATGGGACGTTAAGCCATGGCCCGTGTGCCTGAGAGCTATATCCTGCGCACATTAAAGAACACGCTGGATGGCCTTGAGGGGAGACTACTATCTGAACCCTTTCAGCTGTTCCTGTGGGTACCCCCCTAACCTTCTCTGACTCTTCGGGGTCTATGTGACCTGGCCATTTATCCCATGGTGTGCAATGAAGTGCCGCTCAAAGGTAAAACAACGTGCTCACAAAACTCGGAAACTTATGACCAATCTGAAAAAGTAAAAAAAAATCAAATAGCTACCCCATCTACCATATTTACCCAATTTTGCACCGTAAGATTATTTTCTTTCCTCTAAAAATTAAAAGGAATTTTCTGAGAAAACGTTTTCAAGGATGCAAAGGTTCAAGGTACAAAATGCGTTTATACAGAGTTGTGGAGTATTTTTTCCCAACAGGAGTACCACCAAGCTTTCCAGAACTGGGGTAGACGTTTGCAACTTTTAAGAATATTAATACATGTATTTGTGCAATTTTAGGATTCTGTTGATTACTTGAACGTTCTATCAGAAATATAACAGGAATTGGGAACTGGAATATATCTAATTTAAACATTTTTCTTGAGAGGGGTTTAGAATTCAGCTTGAGTTGTGAAAATTCTTCAGTACACTTACTACCATAATTCGTTAAATATGATTTTAAAAAGTTCTGTATTATTAATTTACGAAGGTTTTTTATGTGGCTCTCATCATTAAAAGAACAATGAAATAATTTATTGTTGCGTAATCTTGGTGGAAATGTTAACGTTAACAGATTTAACATTTTTTCTCTTTGAACTAAGTGGGCAGAAATTTTTTACAGCTTTTTCCATAAGAGCTAAAACACTGACAATTGCGATTTTTTTTTTATAAATCATCCCTTAGTTCGTATTTCCAGTATCAAATGGGGAAAAATTGGAAACCGAAAAACTTCATTTTTTTTTAAAACAAGCAACTTATTATCACCAGAGATGATTAGATATTCTTTCAATTGTTCGTTACATCTTGTTAGAAGGCTTTCTTGTTTTATCCGAATTTGTATTTCTAACTTTAACTCAGTTAATCTTAATTTCATCCTACATAGCAACAGAAAAATATTGAAAAAGTAAATGACAAACTCATCAATTTAAATCTACTCCTCTTTTGTAGCAAATTATGATACATAAAATATTCTTCAAGTGTGGACTCAAAATCGATTACTAGACATTTCTTTAACGTTTATCAAAATTTTCTGTCCAAAACGATTTGGATTCATCATACCTAGTATCATCCGAACTCCCAAGTTCTCCTCATTTATAATCAGTTAACCAACAAATGTAATAGATTTGACCCTTATTTCAAATTATACATATTTGTTTTTTTGAAAAACCATATCCAACCAATGCTCTTTGATTTTAATTGCACAAAAGCGCTGTCATTTGTCTTATTATCGTGCTCTTTGAAAATTCGATTATTATGGTTTTTAACAGATAAACTGCTGAAATTAAACTTAACGTGACCGGATGCATTAAAATTGCTTTGTATACTAAGAAGCAATATCGATGATACAATTGTATATTCAGTATCAAGACATGCAAAGAATGCATGAGCATACCATTTTCCTTTTCGCAGTAAAATATAAGTATTGGACATATCGTTGAAGATACATCTGTGATATACCTGTCATGTTCTGATTGCCATTTAATGAATGAACGAATGATATTTATTTGTATTAAACTATTTTATTATTAAAGTGGTAGTTATTGCCAATTTTCTATTAATTTCTACCTATTTTCCAACTGCTTTTCCCACGTCCTTGGGGCGGGGGTGGCTCAGTCGGTAGCGCGCCAGGCTCGTAATCTGTAGTTCCCAGGTTCGAGTCCCAGCTGGGTCAGCGTTGAGATTTATCTCCGCAAAATTCCCCGCCCTGCCCACGGTCAGTAAGGGGACACCGATGGGCTTGGAAAGGCCGCCGTCCGTCGGATGGGACGTAAAGCCGTGGCCCCGTGTGCGGGGAGCCATACCCTGTGCACGTTAAAGAACACGCTGGATGGCCTTGACGGGAGGCTACCATCTGTCTCCCAACAGCTGTTCCAGTGGGTCCCCTCCCCCAACCTTCTCTGAACCTTCGGGGTCCATGTGACCTGGCCATTTAGCCCATGGTGTGCAAAAAAGTGCCGCTCAGAGGTAAAACAACCCAACCCAACCCACGTCCTTTCTTGCGTCTCTCAATTTATGTGGGTGTTAAAACGACTGTTCCAGTATATAATTACAACATTTTGACCCATCACAACAAGTTGTGTAAACACACTCTAGAACATTACCACCCCTTCTTTTTCTCCTCCCAAAAAAGTGGGGAATAGCATAAACAATTGTTTTCTATATCCATGGGATTCTCACCAGTAGTGAATGAAAAGTGCTTTGGACACTACTCTAAGATAGGGAAGACTTCTCTAATATATGAGAAGTTAGCGAAGATATTCACTTGGAATTGGCTTGCATCAACTTAAATATAGTGCAGGATATTATGAGGCAAGTTTTAAAATGTGCCCAAAAGTAATAACTGATTGTAAACAATTATGCCACGTATATATCTGTAATAAGATGGATCCAACTTCATTCTCGAAAATGTGTATGCATGTCATTACTATATCGCGATTTTTCTTTTTATAAGAGGCTGAATTTCTTTTTACCTAACTGGTAAATGTTGCACAAATTCCTTCGAATATTTCGGTAATGCATAGATATACTGTATATATATATAGTAAGATTCTGTTATTATTAATATTTATTCCATGCAGGTCGATTAGAGTAAAGCCATTGTACAGGTATTTTAGGTATTAAGTGTTCATGTGTCTTGTTGGTTCAAATATTAAAACGATCATTTTAATTTTGTTATGGAAACTATTTTTCTCCACATTCATGCATTAGGATTCAAACGTGTCAAAAGCTATAATATTTGCTCAGTAATTGCAGCAAATTTAAAAAATGCAGTAAAATGATTTAAATAAACTTTAAACTATTAAAATTCGAATTTAAATATTATAACTAAAGACAATCTTGAAATATGCTTTAATAACGTAGAGATATTTTGAAGAAGATTTTATTATAATTGTAGAAAAGAGTTGTTTTTCAGAGAGGTAAATGTCGATAAAGAAAAACTTTTACGGGTAATCATTATTTATGAATTTAAGAAAACTGTTGTAACGAATTCTTTTTATGGTAGAATACTATTATTTCGATGCCTAGTCTACGGATCTTTGTGCTGTTTAGGAGTTGTCGGCGGATGGATATTTGCAGCTTGCGAACTGATACAGTTGCTTGAGTTGTAATGTGTCTAACTGAATTCTGTAAATTTGTGTTCTTTGTCTGTAATGACACGAGCATTAATTTGTTAAAATTGTTTGTTCCAATAAATCGTTAATAAGGTTTAAGTCACTGATCATTTAGTTTCAGTAGTTTTCTTAACCGGGGTAAGTGTCTAGTTAAAGAATTTCCATCGTTTGAAGTAGTTCTCTGTGACTGGATTATTCTGTAATGATGTTGTCTCAAGACAGCTCCGTTCAGTACTAAAAATGAAATACTGAGACTAATTTAATATTTAGATTTAATTAACGATTTTCTGGAATAAACTATAGCAATGAATAAATGTTCTTCAAGTCATTACAGACGACCAATCTAAATTTATAATGATCATCTGTAACGACTATCCTTAGCAGTATTACTAACTCAACCAACACTATGTATATCGCCGTCTCTTTGCACAGTTGCATCGCGTTCGCTTGCAGTGACATTGCTTCTGCCGATGTCCGAGTCAGAATCCTAGGATGGCACAGTCGTTTGTTCAATCCTTTTACGTTGCGATTGTCTCTCATTAACCAGTTCAGTTCCAGATAAGTACAGTCGCTCAGAAAAGTATCCGAACGCTATGGTTGATTACATAATTGAGAAAAAATATCTGGCAAAGATTTCAGGAAATCAGGAAATTAATGATCTGGCAACCTTCGTGTACTGTACACAAAGGTTGCCAGATCACTACTTTCTAAAAAAATCGTTGCAGGTACTTTTTCTGAATTCTGTAATCAATCATAGTGATCGGATATTTATTTAAGCTACTGTACCTTGAATTTCTAAGTATCTCACATTGCTTTCCTGTTCCAATCATTTACCATTTCTGATAAATTATCGATCATATTTTCCAATTTTCGATTCTTAGCAAATAATTTTTTATTTATTTGTCTGCAGTCCTGAGTCACATTTTCAACCTTATCTCGAAATTCATCATATTTTTCTGATAAAAAAATCTATTGATTTGGTAAGTCCCTCGATGTTGTTCTTCATGTCACCTATTCATTGCTTGTTTAACTGACTGGTATATTAAAGATTTTATTGATGCCATTTGTTCGGAGCTGAAGAAACATCTGACGCTTCATATTCAATATCGTGTGACCTAGCAGCGGAAGCATAAAAAAAATGTAAAATTCATACACTTCTCTTATATTTTTGCGTTTTTCAGAAAATTCACGGTAATTATCTTCTGTAATATTTGCGCAATAGTAATGAAATTGGCTTCTACAGGCACCTTTACATCTGATGGAATCAGAGAGTTTGTCAGTAGTCTCTAGAACTTCATTCCCACGAATATCACACAAGCCTTCCATTGCTGAGCAATATAGAGTGGAAAAACTTCAACTTAACATGAGAGCGTCGTTGTCCTACAGCGTGGGTCCTTGAAGTAGTCCCTTTACGGAATTTCTTATGCGCATGCGCGTGAAAGGTTGTACTGTATATATTATATAAACGGGGACATGTCCCCAAGCACCTGATCACCAGTAGAGTGGATTTACATTTACATTATATAAAGGCAAATCCCAGATGCTCCACAATACATCGAATGCACTACATCTATAGGGAGAATGCCTGAAACACCACTACCTTCGGCGGGGCAAGACAGTGCCACAAGGACACAGCTCATCCACGGCTACCTAAGATGAACAATCCTATAGAAGGAAGGTTCATCCATCGATCAAAACCTAAATTTAATCTGTTCCCCGGTTAGCCACAAAAATGGTGTATAGAACCAAATTGACCAGGAACCTCGGAGACGGAGACACACATGAAGAGGAAGACGAAGATGATGTTGGTTCATGGCGAGCTCTCTTGGCGGCACTGGCAGCTAAATTTTGAGTTGTAGAACTCATGGTGTTTTTTAGGGGATTCAGTGCCCGTTGTCCCCACCCACCACGGAGTCCAACAAGAGGACGCCCAGTCGGGCACCAGGTCAGCAGGGTACCATACCCACACGACCAGTGAGACAAGCCCTCACAACGAAACAAAAGGAAACGAAAAAGAGAAATGGTAAGAAACTCATCTGAGTTCCCACAACAGAATATAAGCAAACAATTAATAAGGTGTGAGGAGAGAACTGGCCTCACAAAACAAAGAAAACTATAAAATTAGTGAACGTGAGGGAAAACTCGCAAACCGTTACCAGACGTGGGCAAGATTACTAACGGATCTGTATAGTTGAGCTACAGCTGGACCTACCCACCAGTCGATTGATCCTGAGGGGGTCACCACAGGATCTCCCGTTTACCTGAAGCAGAGGCCAAAGCAGTGTATAGCACCGACTCCCGAATCCGCTGCCGAGCCCCGCGACAGACAGGCTCACCAATTGGGAAATGTCCAAAGGAGACTCCACCAGTCATGAGCTGGGGAGAGGAGGAAAGGAGATGCAGGAACGTAATCAGAATAAGAGTTTTGTATTCTCACAAATCCTAGATTGAATAGAAAGAAAAATCCTTTCCTTTCTGAACTAACCAATCGAATTTCAAAGGAATGCCTTTGGGACACTAAACCAACATTCATTTACAAGTATTTTCGTTAATCCATGAGTAATGACGCATTTGTCTCTATTCTTTAAAATACGACATTGATTAAAATATGTTAATTGATTATTTGTAATCGAAGGAACCCAGGAAAGAAACTGAAAAGAACTTCATTTATTCCACCTGGTCTTTTACTCAACAAACCATTCACACCTACTCTCAATAATCTAATATTCCAATATATAGAATATTGTCAAAACTCCTTTGAATGAATCTACCTGCTACTATATTTTATGCATTTCACTACATGGACGATAATTTTTTAATTTCTTTAAACTGAATTTCATTGAAGCGAATTTTATTTTCCACGGTAAACTTTCTGAACAAAAAATAAATAGGGATATCAAAAGATGGCACCAGAGGCAACCAAAGAGACCAGAACTGTAAATACTCTCACTAGTACGACATTCAATAAAAGGATTTTTTTTTCCTTTGTATGGAAACAATTAGAAATGCACAGGGAATTTTAAACATCCTGTATAACACCTAATTTTCCTTACTCGACTTTCAATAAAGCTTTGAATCTATTCCTTCTGATCCGATATATCAAAGCAATCGATATTTTTAAAGCATACTTTGTGAATGGAACACTCAGAAATCGAACAAATACATTAGAAGAAGCGTTTGTTTCTTCTAATTTTTAGAACGCAGTATCTTGGGCATTAGGTGGTTCAACTTGGTAACTAATGATGAGATTAGGCAAAGGAGTTTGCAACCTCCTTTAAGCAGCATATTGTGCAGAGAGAGACTCCGTTGGTTTGGCCATGTTGCCCGTATGAATAATTATAGATTGGCGAATAGGGTTATGAACAGTGTGCCTAAAGGCCTCAGAAAGAAGGGGAGACCTAGGATGCGGTGGGCAGACAATGTCAAAGAGGACCTTGTTAGAATTGGTGTGCAGTGGCCAGATGCAGTAGATGTAGCTCAGGATAGACTTTCTTGGAGAACGAAATTGCACGGTCTGGTTGGACCTCCGTAGCCCATGGCTACTTGAGGATGATGATGATTATAATCCCTATTTTCAAATAAGGTGATCGCAGTTCTTGTGATAACTATAGGGGTATCAGCCTACTCTCTGTTCCAGGTAAAGTTCTTTCCATGATTGTGCTCAATATAATTAAGAATCTGGTTGAGAGGCAATTGTGTGATGAGCAATGTGGATTCAGAAGTAGTAGGGGATGTGTGGATCAGATATTTTCACTTAGGCAGATTCTTGAGAAATGTTTAGAGTTTCAGAAACCTTTGGTTGCTAGCTTTGTTGATTTCAAAAAGGCTTTCGACTCTGTTGATCGTCATAATTTGTGGTTGATTGTGCGATCATATGGTATACCAGACAAGTTAGTTAACATAATGAAAGCTCTCTATAATAACACTGAGTCGTGTGTGAGAGTTGGTAAGGCTTGTAGCAATTGGTTTAGCATTACGTCTGGTGTTCGACAAGGGTGCATTTTGTCTCCTTTTCTCTTTAGTTTGGTTATTGATTATGTTATGTGAAATTCACTTCAAGGGAAAGATTTTGGGCTGGAGATATAAAAATTTCTGATTTAGATTATACTGATGATTTAGCCCTTTTGTCAAATGATGTTGATGAGATGAATTCTTTCATTCGAGCTGTTGATGAGACTGGTAGTAGAGTAGGTTTGGTTATAAACAGAGAGAAAACTAAAGTGATGAAAATTGGTCAGGCAGGCTGTGATTCAGTTAAGCTGAATGGTTGCAGTCTTGAGTAGGTGACACAGTTTAATTATCTTGGAAGCTATGTAATAGATATTGGTGATGTGTGGCATGAGATTAACAGACGGATAGGGATTGCTGCCGGGACTTTTAAGAATCTATGGAGATTGTGGAGAAATAGGCGTATACACCTAAAGATCAAAATTAGACTGTTAATAGTTTGGTTCTTTCTAGTTTAGTTATGGTAGTGAAACTTGGACGCTGTGTAAACAAGATAATAGGAAGCTAGATGCTTTTGATTCTAGATGCTTATGCACAGTGTCTTGGGCATTAGGTGGTTTAACTTTGTAACTAATGATGAGGTTAGGTAAAGGAGTCGGCAACCTCCTTTAAGCAGCATATTGTGAAGAGAGAGACTCCGTTGGTTTGGCCATGTTGCCCGTATGGATAATTATAGATCGGCAAATAGGGTTATGAACAGTGTGCCTAAAGGCTTCAGAACATTTTTCAACATCTATTCCTTTTAAACACTACTCACTTTGCTTCATTTAGTTCATGCAGGAAAGAATACAAAAATACGTTATAACCGAGGATGGATAAGCGAGAATAATTCTCAATATTGCCTGTTTCGATTTTCTGTAATACGTTTCATAAGTTTCCAATTGTTTCTATTAGAAGTAAAGGATATTTAAAATATTTATTTTATTGACTAAAGGGAATACTGGTAGTCTTATGCATCGTCGTGTCCGTTAGTCGATTCTTTTATTTCAGATTGTTTCATTTAAAACCAAGAGAATCAAACAAAAATTTTAAGAATCCCTTTTAATGAAAATCGCATTAGCCAGAAAAATTCTCTATATCCGCTGTTTTGATATCCTATGATACATTCAATTATTTCCAAATGTTTCTTTTATAATTTTTTTTTTGAAAATTTCGTTTTAATGAGGGTTGTATTAGTGAGAAAAGCAGGTTATCCATTGAATCTTTGTTTTGCAGTACGGAATTTCTCTTCATTTTCCGTTTACTACGATTAGAAGGAACATACTTCCTAAATATTTTGCCATATTGTGGGGTCGGATTAAAGATGGCACATGCAAAACCTATATAGAAAAATGGATTAACGAGAATAGATACAAATACGGTAGTTCCTGTAATTTAGAATTATTTTTATCAGAACGTTTAAGAGTCAGTGACCTTCTCATTAACATCTAAATCATTGGCAACAATTGGAAAATAAGTTGCCTTTTATGAAGAATAGATGGCGCAAAGTCCGCCACATTTCACTGAAAAATTTATGTCTTTTCCTGGAAGAGTGGTTTCGTCTGATGCGTGGTTTTTATGGTAGAGGGCTCTGGCATGTACCTAGAGAGTTGCGGGTGCGATTCCCGCTATGTCAGTAATAATTTTTCAGATGAATAATTTTTATTTCTCACAATTTTCTTATTTCAACCCAATTGTCATATCCTCCTCATTCTGTCCCATCCAATTGTCCACCCAATTGTCGTATCCTCCCGGTTGTCGTATCCACCCAATTGTCGCACTTCCATTTGCTATCCACGACGCAAGTTCAAATCCCAAAGTTACGTTCGAGGTTCATCCGTGAGCAATAGAGATTACGTCTCTTTTAAGGAAAAACATCAACAGTTGCTGCTTTCCTGCTTGTATTTTCCCTCTTGCTCATATTCATATCGGTGAACGGCCTTTCAATCTGTTTAGACTCCATTACAATGACTACGTCAATCGTCCACAGAAAGGTTTTCTTTACTGCTACAAACTACCACTATTCTTTCAAACTTGTTTATTACAAATAAGAAACGTATCGTTTAATCTAAGTGTCTTGCTCCTAAAGTAGGACTAGAAGAAGGCTAGCTAAGTACAAGCGTAAGTGGCGCCGTTCTGCGGAATTTTACCGAAGCTGAAAGTGGCAAATTGATGTGCATGCACAAAAACAACTGTAAGGGGCGATCTGCGCATGCGCAGTGCAATAATTTTAGCTCAATGCAGCTATGGTTTGTCTTACTATTGGAATGTATATTGCGATTTAACCAGTGTTTCCAAATGTCTAACAGTCATGACTGTTTGGCACAGTGGTAGCAGACCCTAGAGTTATTCAATGAGTGTTTTATCCCGTTCAGGATTACATTTTACGATACCTGGAAAAACGGTTGTATGTGTATTTTGAGTAAATTTGCAGAATTTTTAAAATTAATATGTAAATTAATACATTTAATCATCTTGCGAACATGTAAGTCAATGTATGTTGCAATTTTGTGTTCTCTGGAACATATCGATGTATATAGGTGTCTGCAGTTTATTCTAATAGTAAATATTTTTATGGTTGATACGAGAAGTGCCTGCTGCCATCTATTCACAATTTATACAACTGAGAAACTCGATATGACTTTTATTGAAAATATCTAAAATTCTACAAAATATTATTAAACAAAACATGCTATCTCACAGTGAGCCATAAATTTCAATTTTTTATAATACATTAAATATTGTAGAACATTTAAAATATTAAAATTATTTTCTTGAGCATAGCTACTACCTATTTTACTTTATTTATTTTAAAATGGGATTTTATTAAAAAAAATAATTTTAACCAATCCTTCTAAAAAGAAAAATCATGATGGTAAAATTTAAGAAATGAAAACTTTGAACAAAGCTAAAGTGAATGTAAAATTAATGACGTGGTGTAAGCCGTTGAAAACCTTGCTGGGCGGTGGAAAAATAACGCAAGGAACTGGCTCCTCTCCTTGGCTAGGTGGCCTCACTGCAATGCACGAATTTGCCATATTTAGAGGGCGCTGCAATCGAAAAGTTTACATTAAGCCTACGGAAGCTAGCTCTCTTCATATTACGGCAGGGAATAATTTTAAAGTTCCAGAATTTTGTGATGTGCTGCGCATTTCACAGCTAAATTAGAGCGTTCTCGATTTTGTGCTGTAGACCACTTTACCCCACGTCAAAATATTGATTTTTCTCTCGTATTTACTTAATATATATATATAACATAATAAATTATGAATAATTACGGTTAATGTTTAAAATGGTTACCTTGCTTGTAACATTGTGACGTTTTGAGCATTTAAATTATTCATATATTCAGTCTATTATTTAATTCGGTAAAAGCTTCACAGGTGATTGAAAGATTTAAGGAGGTAACGAGTGTAGAACGAAATTTGTTCCATCCCTCGCATGAGGGGTTCTTTTTCCTATTCTTGGTACAAGAAGGACAAAATGGCCACTTCACAAGGTTGGGTTGTTGGGTTGTTTTACTTCTGAGCGGCACTTTCTTGCACACCGTGGGCTAAATGGCCAGGTCACAGGGACCCCGAAGGCTCAGAGAAGGTTGGGGGAGGGGACCCACTGGAACAGCTGTTGGGAGACAGATGGTAGCTTCCCGTCAAGGCCATCCAGCGTGTTCTTTAAAGTGCACAGGGTATGGCTCTCCCGCACAAGGGACCACGGCTTAACGTCCCATCCGACGGACGGCGGTCTTTCCAAGCCCATCGGTGTCCCCTACTGACCGTGGGCAGAGCGGGGAATTTTGCGGAGATAAATTTCAACGCTTACCCAGCTGGGACTCGAACCTGGGAACTGCAGATTCGAGCCTGGCGCGCTACCAACTGAGCCACCCCTGCCCCATACGTCACAAGGACTCCAAGCGATTGGCGAAAGGAACCCACTGCATCCACATGTTAAGAGACAGATGACAGTCTCATATTACGACCATGGAGCGTCTTATTTAATAGCTGCAGGGTATATTTCTCCTACACACACGTACCATGGCTTTATTTGACATCCGATGGACGACTGCCTTTACAGAAACCATCAGTGTTCGCCTTTCTAACCGATATAACGATTGGGTGTTTAACGAAAATTAATCGGAACTTTGGGTTGGGTTGTTATACCTCTGAGCGGCACTTTTTTGCACACCATGGGCTAAATGGCCAGCTCACATGGACCCCGAAGGCTCAGAGAAGGTTGGGGGAGGGGACCCACTGGAACAGCTGTTGGGAGTCAGATAGTAGTCTCCCGTCAAGGCCATCCAGCGTGTTCTTTAACGTGCACAGAAAACGGGCTATGGCTTAACGTCCCATCCGACGGACGGCGCTCTTTCAAAGCCCATCGGTGTTTCCTACTGACTGCAAAAAAAAATAGAGTAGTAAAAAATTACTACTCTAATTATAATATATATATAATATATTATACTCTCTTATAACTATTAGAATTGTATTATTAAAAAAATTTGCTAAATACGTTAGATATTTTTAGACACTCTCTTACCCTTACTAGTATTCTGAAAGAATTCTATTACAACCACTGGCTGGATTAACCCTTAAGCAATATAAGCACCTCCTTAGGGTACCAAGGGAAGGGGGGCACCGAAGATTTTTCCCCTAGCAATAATGCCATTACCTATCAATTCTTTCACTGACACACTCGACTTTAGTCGTTACTTTTTTCATTGTCCTTATCTGCAGTGTTCGAATTTAATCTGAGTTCTAAAAAAAAGTTTGAAGGTGACACTCATACCTCTAGAGTTCAATACGTTTGACTGTTTTTACAAAATTTTTCTGAATTAATTTCGGTGTTTTTCTATTCATTATAAATATATATAAAATCCATATACTTTTTTTGTGATTTTTTATATTATAGCTTACGTATTTTCAGACGCCAAGATGAAACGTATTCAATTAAGCAATGGAAAGGTCCAGGGAGGTACCATTGCTCGTTCGTGGTTAGGCCATTATTTGGCCTTAATTCGGTCCTCATTTAAACCCTAAGAATAAAATACAAAGTTGCTTTTCGCCACCAGCCGGAACGCGTATTTCAAGCCTAACAGTTAACTGGGGCGGGGGTGGCTCAGTCGGTAGCGCCCCAGGCTCGTAATCTGTAGTTCTCAGGTTCGAGTCCCAGGTGGGTCAGCGTTGAGATTTATCTCCGCAAAATTCCCCGCCCTGCCCTCAGTCAGTAGAGGACACCGATGGGCTTGGAAAGGCCACCGTCCATCGGATGGGACGTTAAGCCGTGGCCCCGTGTGCGGGAGAGTCATACTCTGTCCACGTTAAAGAACACGCTGGATGGCCTTGATGGGAGACTACCATCTGTCTCCCAACAGCTGTTCCAGTGGGTGCCCTCCCCCAACCTTCTCTGAGCCTTCGGGGTCCATGTGACCTGCCCATTTAGCCCATGGTGTGCAAAAAAGTGCCGCTCAGAGATAAAACAACCCAACCCAACCTAACAATTAACTACAAAGTTCCTCTTCGCATTAAATGTAAGCGCACTAGAAATCAAATTGATTATTATTATTCAAATGGTTCGTGTTGTTTTCACATTTCCGTAACTAATAATCTTTCTAGTTTATATTCAAGCTTTTTTGGTTACCGGCGTTCCGTGGCCGCGTGGTTTGCACGCATGGCTACTGATCTAAGGGAACTGGGTTCGAACCTTGGGTAAGGCATTAATGTGTGTAGCTTTTCTGCTGAGATCCCGTTCTACTATGGGGTCACAAGCTCGTGCTTAATTACAATAGCAATCAGTTTAGGTTAATGAGTGATAAATCGGAATCTTAATCAACTATTTTACTAAGTTGCACAACCAATTCTGTTTTTACATGGATTTCTTTTACACGATTTTGATTTAACACTTTTAAAAAAAAAATCCAATTCTCGTTTTACACGATTAATTTTGATGTAACACGGTTCAAAAAACTCTATTTGAATTTAAAAATATGACAAAATATTCAAGAAAAAATTCCTAGAATTTACATTTATAACAAAGATGCCGCTTTTATCGCACATTGCTGGATATCGTTTTAACTTTGGAAATGTACCATAGATACACATTTTCTGCAATGAAATCCACAAAATGAAAGCAACACTAACATAACCAAACAAGTTTTATGTATTTCATTCTTTATTTTATGGAAATATTGTACAAAACCTTCTTCATTCGGAATAAAGTGGCAACTTTGAGTTCAGGTAATTCCCCTCCATTTTATCTTCAATACATACGTTAGTCTCACTCTCTCATTTCGTTTTTAAAGTTAGAGTGTTAGTATAAATATCTTATAAGTAAAGACCAACATGGCGACTACACAAGCGACATATACGTACGGTAACCATATTTTTTCGGAGAAAATAAAGGACAAAACACAAATTGTTTCATAATGAAAAAAAGCAGGTTGCGTTTATTTGTTTCATTAAAACTAAAAAAATATAACATTTGTTATAAAATATAAGCACACAATAGCAGTTTAAACAATCATATTACTTAAAAAATTTAATTATATTTTTCACAAGAATGAACTCATCTTAATAAATCAGGTTTATGTTTTAAAAATTCATAAAACTGTATACAATTCATATCAAAGTTACATTTGGTATAAATGCATGCTTTGAATGTTTCGATTTTTAATTTTGTTTTTTCAGTGGTCCACGTATTGTTCGCTAATCAAAATACTCGTTCAGTTTCCGTTACAGAATTTTATTTCCGATGGAAGAGATATGGGACCCCATCCAGTGCTCTGTATTTGACATTTGATCTGAAAGATCTGACGCCTCATACGTAAAATATTCGACTGCTTCGATGTAATGGAAGCATTGACCACAATCTATGGATTACGATCCATATGGCAAATTTGCAAACTGGAGAAATCTATCATTTTCAATCATCTTAATGAAACGGCACGATGCAGGGAAAACAACTTTACTTCTGCACAAAATCTGAACGGAATGCAGCTGAATGCCCATCAGTACAATTTAAGAAGAATCATGATAACGAGCCTTCATTCGAGCAAACAACCACTTTCACAGAAGTAATCGCACTTCAGCTATGGGAATAAAAGGAAACAGTTAATAAATAAAATAATGACACAGAGGAAGTTGCATTCTACCCAGAAAACTAAATTATGGACCCGATAATGAAATATCCTTTCGAAAAACAAATGCAACCAAAATAAGTAATCATATGGCAAAACACCAACTAGTGTGCATATATATATGGCACAAGATAAATCTCGCTGACTATATCAGGGACCATGTAACTCTTCTGGCAAATGAAACGTCAAAAGCCAACTGTACAGATCATAAAAATGTTACCGAAATGATATAGCAAAAGAGGAAGTAACAGGAATATTGTTAATAATGAAAAAAACAACACACTAGAGGACACAGTATGTGGTAGCTATTTATGTTGCACTACGGGTTCGCAACTTTTGTCGTGGTATTTTTGTAAACTGAATATGCACACCTGATAGCCTTATTAAAAAAATAAAATAAAATAAATACCTACTCAAGCAGCTGCTTGCCACAGAGGTCCCTCAGCAGAAAAACGACACAAACAGCGATGCCTTACACGGGGCTCGAACCCAGGTCCCTTAGATCAGTAGCCAGGGGTTCGAACCCAGGTCCCTTAGATCAGTAGCCAGGGGTTCGAACCCAGGTCCCTTAGATCAGCAGCCCGGGGCTCGAAGCCAGGTCCCTTAGATCAGCAGCCCGGGGCTCGAAGCCAGGTCCCTTAGATCAGTAGCCCGTGGCTCGAAACCAGGTCCCTTAGATCAGTAGCCAAGCGCGCTAACCACTCGGTCTTGGGACGACGAATAGCCTGATTAGGGCAATCATTAAAAAGAAAGTGAACCCACTTTCTCCGTTTCCACTGCATGCGTTCCGTTTCCGGATCTCATGCTACTCTCTCCCACCACCTTTTACCATTCCGCATCGCCTTTTCCTTTTGCCTGCCTTCTGCATCGCCTTTTCTTTTTTCATTAGCGCCATGCACGTTGCCAGCACGCCATGCAGAAACTTCGTTGATTTCGATTGCAGGCGTCGAAAATGTTACGGATGACATTAGTATTCCTTGTAGAGCTTAGTATGTTGATAAATATGAAATATTTCTAATTAGCGATGGAATATTTTTGGATAGCTCGGTTTGTTTCGATAAGAACCGGGATTGACAGATGGAGATAGAAAGAGTTTGGAAAGTAGTGAGTGAATTTCTTATGTAAAAGAATTCGAAGTTGTTAAAAGGATTATTGCAAAGAAAAGGATTTTAAGGGGATAATAGGATTTCCATGGTGAAGGGAATTCGAGGTATAAAGCATTGGTATTGTATATTTTTTTTCTTTGTTGGCTATGGCAAGGGTGTTGTTGTTCGTGATTTCTAATTATTTTGTGTATGCGAGGTGTTAGGGTACGTTGGGTTGGGTTGTTTTACCTCTGAGCGGCACTTTTTGCACACCATGGGCTAAATGGCCAGGTCACATGGACCCCGAAGGCTCAGAGAAGGTTTGGGAAGGGCACCCACTGGAACAGCTGTTGGGAGACAGATGGTAGACTCCCATCAAGGCCATCCAGCGTGTACTTTAACGTGCACAGGGTATGTCTCTCCCGCACTCGGGGCCAGGGCTTAACGTCCCATCTGACAGACGGCGGCCTTTCCAAGCCCATCGGTGTCCTCTACTGACCGTGGGCAGGGCGAGGAATTTTGTCGAGATAAATCTCAACGCTGGGCCAGCTGGGACTCGAACCTGGGAATTACAGATTACGAGCCTGGCGCGCTATCGACTGAGCCACACCGCCCCCCTGTTAGGGTATGTTTATACGGTGTATGTGTGTGTGTGTGGGGGGGGGGGGGGTTCTGTTGCCAGCGGTGGGAATTGTTGGGCGAGTGCGTTTCTCAGACGGCCATGTTAATACTTGCTGGGTATGCGGGGTGGTGATGAAGGGTGAATAAGGGGAAGGGAGATTGAGGTGAAGGGAGGATCTGCGGGTGGAGGCGATTGCGACTGCGTTTCCGGGCATCCGCCGGACTTTTAAAAAAAATATATCCGACGGAATTTTTAAACAACACATCCTCTTCTGCTGTACACCTGATACGATTCGTAAAGGACTTTAAAATGTTTCATGAACTAATTTTGGATTAAATATGTGGGCCGCAACCGGAAGTATGCAATAACGATCCAACCCGTGACAGAGGTTGAGTAAGCTCAAAACACTCCGTCGAACTACAAAAATAAGATTAATATCTTGATTTCATGTGGAAATCGTATCAGATATTAAGCTGAGAAGAATAAATGTTTTTTTTTTTTACCGGTACTGGAAGAAACTAAAAAACACTTTGATCTTTGCCAAAAGGCCGAGAAGCGATACCAAACAATCCTCTTAAATTATTAATATTTTAAATAAGCAGAAATTCATAGATGGTTGCTCGCGCGTAATAATCCAAAAGTCCCTAGGCGAAGTCGCGGTAACGTTGTTAGCGTGTGGAGTAAATCAGTCGGTTCTCCTGAACGGTTAGTCGAGTTTATGTAGTCCTTGCGACTGCATGGAGTCCTTGTGGAGTTGCCATTTTGTCCAATATGTGCCAAAAAGTGCCGCTCATACGTAAAAGAACCCCTCATGCGAGGGATGCAACAAATTTCGTTTTACACTCGTTACCTCCTTAAATCTTTCAATCACATGTGAAACTTTTACCGAATTAAATAATAGACTGAATATATGAATAATTTAAATGCTCAAAACGTCACAATGTTACAAGCAAGGTAATCGTTTCCAACGTTAAACCGTAATTATTCATAATTTAGTATGTTATATATATATTAAATAAATACGAGGAAAAAAATCGATATCTTTACGTGGGGTAAAGTGGCCTACAGCACAAAATCGAGAACGCCCCAATTTATCTGTGAAATGCTCAGCACATCACAAAATTCTGGAACTTTAAAAGTATTCCCTACCGTAATATATTTGCGCAACATCCGTCGTAATAAGAGTTCACTGAAGTGAACGTTACTGCAACAGGATCATGCCGTAATAAAGGAGTCCGTTGTATTCCGTAACTATTCGTAATTGAGGAAATCCTATTTCGACTAAACTTACCTGCAGAAATGACTCCTATGTGTCGTTTCGGAGACTCCCGGAAAGCTCTTAATAACACAAATAAAGATATCTAAAAAACCAATGAAATCTATTTGAGTTGAAATCCTAATTTCTATATTCACTACTAACTGCTACAATGCATCGAAAACATTTCTTTCTCATCATACGATGAGACTTTTTTTTAAAAATTAACCTTTCACGATGAAAGAGAAACGAATAAAACAGCTTCTATGCTAAAGAATCGATGACACAACAATGCTTTTTCAAACGTTAACCGGGATACGCCTTTTATTTGTTTCATCATTGGGATTTCCATTACGAATTAGTTTTAGCAAGCAGTCAAATCTAACTAATCCTCCTACTTGACGAAAGGGAAGTAAAAGTGGTTAGTTAATATTCCAGAAGGGAGCGAAGAATTAAACCGTTCAGAAACAGAAGCGGCAGGTCAATTGATCAACTACACCGTTAATAAATAGATTGTAATAGATTTTCAACCTTTAAGAACTTGCCTATAAAGAACTAAGGCACTGACCAGATATTACCGAACTTTTTAAAAACGACAGACATCGGAAGATTGCTCCGATATCTGGAATAATTCTGGTGATGATATTTCGATTGAAAATTTTACAATAAAGAATGTGTGTATATATATATATGTTTTATTTTATTCCCATTGTTATAGTATAACTATAGTTTTCTGTATCTATACATGGGGTACGCCAGTAACATACACATTTACAGGAGGTATGTGAGGCATAAAAGGTTAAGAACCACTGCTATATTATATATATATAAAGTTCAAGGAGTTGACGTCATAAGCCTAAAATTACCAAAGCCAATACTAGAAGACAAAAAAATGACAAACTGTCGTAAAATGATAATATTGTTAGAATAAAAATTGATGAAAACCACAAGAAAATAGTATGCAGGTTAAATAAAACGTTGGATGGGAGGTTACCATCTGTCTCATAACAGCTGTTCCATTCGGTCACCTTCCCGCAACCTAAACTGAGACCTCTGGGTTTTTATGACGTGGCCATTTAGCCCCTTGTGTGCAAATAACTACCGGTCAGAGATAAAACAACCCAACCAAGCGCATATATTCTCTATGGCGTATTAAAGTGATCAAAGGGGTCACCACCCTCACAGACATTCGACTACGGCGAGAAACTGACAGGCTCCTGTCAGATCGCTGTTGCAAGCAGCTGCTTGAGGGAGTATACTTTTAATTCTTTACAATATTTATGAAGATATTTTCACTCTTTTGCCTAACATATTAAGCCTCTTTAGATTGGGAAATAAAATAATCATTAGAGATTAAATGTTTAGGGTGTGAAATGACTCCTCGACTAATTAGTTAATCCCTGTGTAGTCTGTAAAACATAAATTCGTTAAAATTATGCTGTTGTTATGGATATTTTTATATTGTGCATTTCAGTGTAAATATCTTAACTGAGCTTAGAAGTAATGAGAACTACATTTATTTGTGTTTTGAAGACGTAGATCAAATTTTGGATTACCAATTACATTTCGGTGCTATGAAAAATGTATTGAAAGTCAACTAATTACTCCTCAATTTCTAAAAAAAAATTAATTAATTTCGAAATATTGCATGATCTTTTAATAAAGTCACAATAAATTAGTTTATTAATTTTCATTTTTGAAATAAATAGCTTACAATTAAATTTTATACAAATTCAAAAAATAAAAAAGACTTTTTTTTTTACATTTTTCGTTACTATTTATTTCAACAGATGTGAGGACTATATAGATATTAGATATGACCGGGCCCGAACAGCTGAATAGACAAAGAAGAATAATTACATATGTGTAAAGGACCTCTGAGCTGCACTTTTTTTGCCCACAGTGGGTTCAATGACCAGGTCACAAGGAACCCGAAGGCTCAGAGAAGGTTGTTGGAGGGGACCCACTGCAACAGCTGTTGGTAGACAGATGGTAGCCTACCTTCAAGATCACCCAGCGTGTTCTTTAACGTTCACAGGGTGTGGCTCTCCCGCACACGGAGACACGGTTTAACGTCCCATCCGTCGGACGTCGGCCTTTCCAAGCCTATCGGTGTCCACTACTGACCATGGGAAGGGCGGGGAGTTTTGCGGAGAAATCTCAACGCTGAGGATTCTCTATGAGTTCCTTATTTAAATAGTAATGGAAACCGAAACATATTTATCGCTCTGCTCAAAGAAATGTAGATTATTCCATTCTGCCTTCCTATAATCTTGTTTCTGTTAGGGTTTCAGACTAAATAAACAGATATCGCTGCTGTTAAACATCTGAACTTGCGTTACTAATTAAATACTGCATCAGTTGAAATAGTAAAATAAAATAAAATTTCTAATGTCTGTTAATTATGAAGGGTATTTTTTTGTGTTTTAAAACCAATTATTCTTCGTAAATTTTATCCGAATGAGATGATACGGAATACAGCGTCATAACTTAGCGAGTTGGGGAGTGTCATTTAATATCTGTCTGTCTGTCTGTCTGTGGCAGCCATAACTCATCGGGAAATCAACGTACACGCTCGAAATTTTGAGAGAGTGTTTCAGGTTATGTTCCGGATTACAGTGCAAAATTTCAAGTCGAAGGTCCAAGAGGGGAGCTTGCTAGGAACAAAAATATTTACCATGCTATTCCTACGGGAAACGAGAATCGGTGTCAAATTTACTGTTGCCATTCTCTGTTCCCCAAGTGTGAAGAGTTAAAATAGCATTTAAACCTTCGGCCGCAAAAATGATGCCGTTGCCAGATTCCCCCCATTTCCAAAATCATTAATTAAGCGTTCCATTGCAGCTAGGGAACTGATTTTCTAACCAAAAATGGGATCGGGCAAGAAGAACCCGCGAACGAAATTTGGGAACTTTTCGTGAAGTATGTCGGGAATTACAGAATGTCAAATTCTGACGAAATATCTCGATTGTTTGTCAAGGGCTGAGAGCGCGCTTCCAAGTCAGCAAATGACATTTGCAACACCGGGAAATTCTTCGTATTCAAACTGTGATAAATGTCGGCGGGGGGAGGATTAAAAGTGAGACACGACATGTCACAATTTGTGTAGAAACGAAGCCACGGGCCAAATGGGAACCTGATTTTTAAACCAATCACTGGGGCACAGGGGAGACGCTATGCGAGGAATTTCGACCGTGCGGTCGAATATCACGGGAGCCATAAGGAGGCAAATTCTGTGATAACGGATATAAAGATATCGATAGCTTCAACATAAAATATTTGAGAGCTCGCTGACGTCAATTTCTTCCTGTTGAAAATCCATGCTAAATTGTCGGGGGGGGGGGGGGGAGGATTTACAACATTTACCTTTACTGCAGCGGAAATAAGAATATACAGATTAAAAGTAACACCCGGGCAACGCCAGGTACTTTCAGCTAGTAATCTATAAATGAAACGCATCTGCCGTCGAAAGCGAAAAGATAAAAATGATTGTTCCCGCAAAGGGAGGGATAATTGTGACATGTGGATTACTCCGACACCACAGTAAACATGTGGATGATTGTTCTAATGAAGAAAGGAGCGGAGGATAACCTTTCATCCCCCAGAATGCTAGTAAGAGTAGAGTCAACAATATTAATAACCTTATTTATATTACATGAATATTCTTAAATTATTTTTATGGAAATTGCGCCGTCCATCGAATGGGACGTTAAGTCATAGCCTCGGGTGCGGTAGAGCTATACCCCGAGCACATTAAATAACACACTCGATGGTTGGACGGGAGGCTACCATCTTTTACCCAACAGGGGTTCGTGTTTCCCCTCCCGCAACCTTCTCTGAGCCTTCAGCTTCAGGGTCTTTGTCACCTGGCCATTTACCATGGTGGGTTAGGTTGTTTTACCTCTGAGCGGCACTTTTTTGCACACCATGGCTAAATTGCCAGGTCACATGGACCCCGAAGGCTTAAAAAAGGTTGGGGGAGGGGACCCACTGGAACAGCTGTTGGGAGACAAATGGTAGCCTCCCGTCAAGGCCATCCAGCTTGTTCTTTAACGTGCACAGGGTATGGCTCTCCCACACACGGTGTCACGGCTTAACGTCCCATCCGACGGACGGCGGCCTTTCCAAGCCCATTGGTGTCCCCTACTGACCGTGGACAGGGCGGGGAATTTTGGGGAGATGAATCACAACGCTGACGCAGTTGGGACTCGAACCTGGGAACTACAGATTACGAGACTGGCGCGCTACCGACCGAACACCCCCGCCCCCCGTTAAAATGGAAGATATTGAAAAATTACTACACCTTCGAACGCAAGACTAAAATTTTGCGAGTTTAGGTGTGAAAAGGAAGATCGTACGAAAAGCATCGAGATATCTCCCCCACCTCCAAATCTTCTCCCTCCATATTGACCGCCGATAGGAATTTTCACCGGGGTCGACCATAAAGATTTATATCTGAAAATAAAACCTCGCGCTATGTCGTGTGCTACCTTAAAACATGAGTTAAGTGAA
Source organism: Ryuthela nishihirai (assembly GCA_038380435.1). Taxonomy (NCBI): domain Eukaryota; kingdom Metazoa; phylum Arthropoda; class Arachnida; order Araneae; family Heptathelidae; genus Ryuthela; species Ryuthela nishihirai. Next base: position 207,421 of record JAWZYU010000137.1, on the reverse strand, counting down.
TAAATGGGGCAGGGTTTCCTAGTCCCAGCTGGGAAGTGTAAAGATAAAAACTGCCCACCAGCAGTGCTGTAGGGTTCACTGGTGAGCTCAGAAAGTCCACCGTGAAAAGTTAAGCCGCGGTTACCTGTACTGCACAGCCATACCCTGTGCATGTTAAATAACACGCTGGATGGACTTAGCAGGAGGATACGAGTTAGGTTTGGGGCGGGGGTGGCTCAGTCGGTAGCGCGCCAGGCTCGTAATCTGTAGTTCCCATTTTCGAGTCCCAGCTGGGTCAGCGTTGAGATTTTTCTCCGCAAAATTCCCCTCCCTGCCCACGGTCAGTAGGGGACACCGATGGGCTTGGACAAGGCCGCCGTCCGTCGGATGGGACGTTAAGCCGTGGCCCCGTGTGTGGGAGAGCCATACCCTGTGCACGTTAAAGAACACGCTGGATGGCCTTGACGGGACGCTACCATTTGTCTCCCAACAGCTGTTCTAGTGGGTCCCCTCCCCCAACCTTCTCTGAGCCTTCGGGGTCTATGTGACCTGGCCATTTAGCCCATGGTGTGCAAAAAAGTGTTCCTCAGAAGTAAAACAACCCAACTCATATAATAATAATTTGATTTTGGGCAAAACAACCAGACCTCAGAGGTAAAACAACACAACCCAAGCTACGAGTTACGCACATGGGCTCACGTGTTTGAGTGCCTTGCGACGGACGGCGGCCTTTCGTAGCTCTGCAGTGTCGCATACTGAAAGAGAGGGAGGGTTGCTAAGCTGAAACGGATTGAAATATTGCGTTAAGTATCTATGACTCTGAAAGTTTAAGACTGAGAATTTAATTTGTAATATTGTAAGCGAAGTAATTATTTTACTTGTTAATTGTTGAGGTATTAAAGTTTGTATTGCGTACATTAATACTGCCCTCTACGCAGGTGCAACCTACGCATTCACACCTATTATTAATTAGTTTTGCCCTCCACGTAATTTTCTTTGAAAAGGATAAGTGTTCGATTTATAAACAGCGGAGAAAGGGAGAAAGTGGAACACCGGAAATAACTATTGCTTTACCGGGTAAAGAAAAATTAAACATGACGTAAATGAAAGGACGAGGTTAGTAGCAATGGTGTATTTTTGTTCATGTTGCTGCCGTTGACAGTGTAACGGAAAGGAATTCAGTACCTTTCCAACATATATTTTATTGTAGTTGGCTTGGGTGTTTTACCGCTGAGCGTCACTTTTTTGCACACAATGGGCTAAATGGCCAGGTCACATGGACCCCGAAGGCTCAGAGAAGGTTGGGGGAGGGGACCCACTGGAATAGCTGTTGGGAGACAGATGGTAGCCTCCCGTCGAGGCCATCCAGTGTGTTCTTTAACGTGCATAGGGTATGGCTCTCCCACACAAGGAGCCACGGCTTAACGTCCCATCCGACGGACGGCGGCCTTTCCAAACCCATCGGTATCCCCTACTGTGCGTGGGCAGGACGGGGAATTTTGCGGAGATAAATCTCAACGCTGACCCAGCTGGGTTGGGTTGGGTTGTTTTACCTCTGAGCGGCACTTTTTTGCACACCATGGGCTAAATGGCCAGGTCATATGGACCCCGAAGGCTCAGAGAAGGTTGGGGGAGGGGCCCACTGGAACAGCTGTTGGGAGACAGTTGGTAGCCTCCCGTCAAGGCCATCCAGCGTGTTCTTTAACGTGCACAGGGTATGGCTCTCCCGCACACGGGGCCACGGCTTAACGTCCCATCCGACGGACGGCGGCCTTTACAAGCTCATCGGTGTCCCCTACTGACCGTGGGCAGGGCGGGGAATTTTGCGGAGATAAATCTCAACGCTGACCCAGCTGGAACACGAACCTGGGAACTACAGATTACGAGTCTGACGCGCTACCGACTGAGCCACCCCCGCCCCTATTTTGTTGTACGTATCGATTTGTTGGGAAGAAACTAGAATAAGCGTCATAGCTATGTACCTTATCTTACCCCACGTCATTGATGTAAAGTGAGGATTATTAATTGTAGGCATTATTATTAAATATCCTGAAGAAATAATACTCACCGTGAATCCGATGTTTAAAGAAATGCGTCTTATTTCTCTTCTGCAATTCATAGTAATTTTCGTAAACAAGATATTGGAAAATACAACTGCGGAAGAGTAAACAAACACCTCTGTTCGCAATACGAAACACTGTAAGAGTCACTTCCTATGAGTGAGCAAACAGTGCATTCTTTAACGTCACTCTGTCAGACGTCGTTACCATATTATTGCAAGGAAAAAAAATTATAATGTCAGTTTATGAGTTTATATCAAGCGGCTATGTTGCTGCTACGTTTGCCGCGTTAGCGTATGGATATGGCGAAGAATTGATATAATTTGAGGGTTTTTTGAGGTTTTCAGAGCTTTGCGTACCGCGAACAGATTTCAGTGTAATAAGCAAGCATTGGCAAGGTCTATGCGATTAAAAAATACACACGGACTGTATTCTCTATGTCCTTCTCTAAACCACCATTCTGCTGCTCGAAAAAATATCAGGTGAATCAAGTTAAATAATATTCATAAAGTGTTTGTGGTTCGTTTATAAATTCCTTCAGGTAAGTAACTTTGTAGTGAATAATTAATTTACAGTAGAGGTAATATAATTTACCCCTTTTTAGCATGAGAGTTATGAAATTTCAACCGAGAGCTACTATACAGCACATTATTCTGATTATGGGTTATAAATTTTATAGTTAAACGCTATTTGTCGCTGTCGACCACTAACGACCCCTTCATTTCGGCTCGAATGTTGTAAAGCTCGCTGAGTAGAAGTACTGGTTGTCCGAGGAAAAAAAATCTTTGCTTAATTTTTTATTTCTTCATTTTCCTATTTGTCATTACAGTATGTATACAATTTATTTCTATATCGTAAATGATTGGTTTCATATTACTGTTTTTCAGTGGCGGCTCGCGTATAGGCACTGTGGAACTGCAGCACCCCCAATTTCAACTTGATATTATCGATAACATTTAATATAATGAGTCCTTTTTTCTTTAATTCTTTCTTTATACTTATACAATATATATATATAATCCTTAAGCTTAATGTCAGTAGCCATCCCCATTACGAAAAAGTTACAAAAAACTTTTTATGGAACTGTGCGCTTCACAGTACTAGCGGCGAGGTGTTTTACTGTTGTGCGCATGCGCACATAGGAAGCTACACGCGAGGTTGCAAGGGAGAGAGAGCACTTTCGTTCCCGCAGTGCCGACCCTGGCGTGCTGGTTGAAGGTAGTTTTTTTTACTCCGCGTGTGTTGTGCTTAAAAACAGTGTACCATATTCTTGAATGTGATAAAGTGTAGAATTAGATTATTATCCTGCTTCCAGCTATTCTATTTGATTCATCTTTTTTTCGCGCAAATTAAAACAAGAAGAATGGATTTCATTTTTAAATGAATAGATTAAGCTTGAACTGTAACAATTTAGGTTAAAGTAAGTAAAAAATATTCGATTTTTTTCCTTTAGGATTTTATCAAGTTTGTGAATAAATTTTCTTTTTATACATGTTTGTTTCCTTTTACACAATTTTAAAACAAAGGTTAAAAATGTTCTGAAGCAGCACCCCCACTAATTTTAGCTACGAGCCGCCACTGCTTATGACGATCAATTGGAGAGATTTTCATGTTCGAAATGACGATTCGAAATCCAAGTCTCCTATCAGTCTAAAAGACTCAAGCATCTGAAATTATCCATTGGAAATTATGGCCAATGGATAGAATGTATACGTTTTTCCTATGTTTGAGATGTAATAGGAGCATTGCCACGCAGATTTATTTCTATACTGGTTTAATAACTGTAATGTTAGTTGAATATGTAGAAAATTATCCAGTATCAGTATTTCCCATATTGAAATGTTTTCCAGGCAGATGCTGCGATCTAATGCCCAATGCTTAAACTAGGCGGAATTTGAATTATTTTTTTTACATATTTTGAGGGGAAATGGACAGGCAGTGTTATAGAAAAGGCGGTGTTTGATGTTGTAAGAGAAGCCTGGAATGGGTTACGAGAGCTTCTATCTCCATCCTTTGTGTTTTGTAAAAGAATATTGAATGAAATATATGGCTCATTTGAATGAGAGACGAGAGTCGGCAGCGTGCCAGACTCGTAATCTGCAGTTCCCAGGTTCCAGTTCCAATTAAGTCAGCGAAGAAACTTATCCCCCGGTGAACCCCATCGTTGGTGAGAGAGAAGACATGAATGAGTTTGAAAGGCTGTCGTAGATCCGTTAAGCCGTGGCAGAAGAGCGATACTTTAAAGAATATTCTTGGTAGCTTTAAAGGGAAGCTTCCATCTTCCTCAGAGGAACTGTACAGCGTTGTAGGTTCATTGTAGGTGTCCTGTTCCCAGTATATGCCCATTAATTTCGGAGCAGGAGGATGGCTCAGCCAGAAGTTTGCCAGGATCTTAAACTTCAGTTCCGAAGTTCGGTTCCCAGTTGTACCTGCTTTCAGGTTTACTATTCTAACCTCCATTCTTCCTCAGTGATAAAGGGGACAACGGTTGGACCTGGAACCAACCGTTGTCCAGTAATTCCACCGTACATTGGATGGGATTTAAACTTCCCATACCCTCTGTACAATCGCTCAAAGATAATATCCGATAACTATGGTTGATTACAGAATTCAGAAAAATTTTCTGGCAATGATATTTTTTTAAGAAATTAGCGATTTGGCAACATTCGTGTACGTACACGTTTGAACACCCAATGAAACCCAATAGAGCTGCTGTACCAGGTGGAACGGCCGAGCTATACAACAACTCTTGATATGCTAAAGGGATATTGACAAATGCATTAGCCCCTGTAGTAAAGTACCATTAGCCCCTGTAGTAAAGGTTACACAGCATTCGTGACCCACCGAGGGCTGTGACAGTGGGAAGTGCTTCTCTTCCAAACTGAAGAACTCTGGGATATTTTTCCAGAAAAATATGAATACCATAATTACTCCCCATGTTGATTATTGCTGTGCATATCTAAATGATACAGCTTTCTTTTACGAACAGTAGGGATGATCATCTTAACATCTTAGAGAGGATCTTAGGGATATAAATGTCAAATATTTCACAATCAACCTAGCAAAGTGTACTTGGAGGAGTAGAGAGACAAATATTTTGTTCACACCAATTTGTGGGTCCGTCAGGCACCGCCCCAACCATGCAAAACCAGAGTTCATCAGAAAGATGAAAGCTCCTCGAATGAAAAAGCAACTGAAGAGCATATTAGGACTCTTCGGATATTAGCGACACTATCTGTATCAGTATGCAGAGATTGCAAATCCACTCACAGACGTAACTCTGAAGCAGGCACCTGAACAAATGAAATGGGGCACACAATCAGAGTAGGCATTCGAGGAACTGAGGGGGGGGATTGTGATACAGCAGAATGAAATACTCTGTCCTGCGTGACCTTACATTCTGCATTGAAATGCATCTGCGGATGCCTCTCCTTGATTGGAGGCCAGGGACAAGAACATCACATTCCCTTTGCTTCGTAGAAGCTCACGGAACCCAGAATAAATGTGATGGTGGTTGTGAGTGTGGGGGGGGAGGGGCTACAAAAGTTTTTGACATGGTCATATCGATCCCAGGTCGAGATTTTTTGAGACCTTAACCTGCTAAGGTACTTATATCTATCGCAACATTGAGCAGCAAATAGCAGAGACTGGCCTTTGTCATTAATCAGTAGGATGCAACAGTGCATTATAGGAAAGGTGCTTCCCACCGAAACGAGACGACCTATCAAGGCTGACTGAACCTTCGAATTCGGATTAACAAGGAAAGTACTTGGGAAGGGAATCATATATTGATGTGGCATGGAAAGGAAAAAAAAAGTGATTTAACTTCCTATCACTCTTTATTTCAAATTAAAATGGGTAGCATTAGGCGTAGGATAATTGAAAAATCCCCAAATGCTAGATGCCAGCTCAATAATCTTCTGAGTAGGATTTTAAAATTATTTGCAAAATAAAAATTGCAAATGCCTGTAAACAAATAAGGAATGTTCATATTAATAAGGGATAAAGTTTAACATTTCAAATTAATGGAAGAGTCAGGAAAAGCAAATGAGAATGTTACTACCAATCCATCTAAAAATCTGCATTTTTCTAATTTTTCTTTTAATATAATTATACGCTATTATTTATGGTCTATTCACTTTACTAACCAACATCTCTCCTTTCCATTTCACTCTGTAGACTTCGTGATTTGCACGACTGAAATTTCCCACATTTAATTCAAGTTTTTTACGCAACAGCTGAGTAATTTCTTCAACTTGTTTGGTCTGTCAGCAGAAAGATCGCTTCATTTTCATAAATTAAAATTTTCTTTTAATTTATGATTTTATCAAAGTGCTTTTTTTTTCTTTTTAAAATATCATCATGGCATTTTCAAATTAGCTTTTTCTCATGATAGAAAATCATTTTTCCCTTAGGTCATATATCAATAATGCAGCAATGTTTGCATATGTATCTACAGATTTTATCTACTTTCCGTGGTAATATAAACATTTTATTCGAGGCTTAAGGGACCAGCACGCACAACATTTCAGAATACTAGTAAGTGTAAGAGAGTGTCTAAAATATTTAACATATTTAGCAAATTTTAAAGACTTATAAAATGGAGGGGGATGTGTTACACTACATTAATCCAGTCTTTTGCAAAACCTCCCTTGCATTTTTACGGTTCGATGGTGTTTCTTGCCACCACTCCCTCCCCTTGGACCTTTTTTTGATCCGGATCCGGTCACTATTATTATGACGTCATATAATGCATTCAATGTTGCTCTATGTGTAACACGATACGTTAGATTGAATCCATTGTCCATCGGTAAAAAAAAACGTCTTTCAAGTGAATGCTTCGATTCTTGACTACTTATGATGCATCCCATGGATGCGTTCCGGATTTATAATGAATTTTAGAATAGCATCGGATAAAACGAAACTTTTTTTATATGTAACTAGGTTCTTTGAAAAATTAGTGGTAGTTAGTACAGGAGTAAAGAAAAACCTTTGAGGCCGATTGGCATAGTCACTGATCGAGTCTAAACAGTTCGAAAGGCAGTTCAGCAAAATGAATATCAGCAAGAGGGAAAATATAAGCAGGAAAGCAGCAGCTATTGATGTTTTTCTTTAAAAACGACGTCATCGCTATTGTTCACGGATGAGTCAGAAACGTAAACTCTGGATTTGAACTTGTGCCTTTAGCCCTGTATAACGGAAGGATGATAGCGATGTTGAGAGAAGAATTCAGGACTCTCAAGCTATATATCCAACATCATCCATCACATAATTATCTCCCAACTCCATCTTCAATGAAAACAAGTCGTCATTTCGTTTTTAAGATAAAGGTTTTGCATTTGAATCCTTTAAAACATATTGTTTTCTATGAATTTTACACGGGATCGCGACAATTGGATGGAAGTCATCTGGGTGGATATCAACTGGAAGTGCAACAATTGGATGGAGAGCAAATGGGAGGATATGACAATTGGGTTGAAATTACAAAATTAGGAGAAATAGCAATTATCCATCTGAAATATTATTACTGACATGGTGGGAATCGAATCCGCAACTCTCTAGATACACGTCAGAGCCCTTTAGCATAAAATATATAGGTGCGGGGTGGCTCGTAATCTGCAGTCCCAGGTTCGAGTCCCAGCTGGGTCAGCGTTGAGATTTATCTCCGCAAAATTCCTCGCCCTGCCCACGGTCAGTAGGGGACACCGATGGGCTTGGACAAGGCCGCCGTCCGTTGGATGGGACGTTAAGCCGTGGACCCGTGTGCGGGAGAGCCATACCTTGTGCACGTTAAAGAACAGGCTGGATGTCCTTGACGAGAGGCTACCATCTGTCTCCCAACAGTTGTTCCAGTGGGTCCCCTCCCCCAACCTTCTCTGAGCCTTCGGGGTCCATGTGACCTGGCCATTTAGCCCATGGTGTACAAAAAAGTGCCTCTCAGAGGTAAAACAACCCAACCCATAAAATATATAAACCCCAAATGCAAAGGAATACTGATGAATTAAATCTTCAGCGATACCTGTCAATAGGTCTTTCACTTTATAGCATTTGTGCACTATCAATTCGTCAGTTGAACGTTATCAACAGGAGACTTATTTTGGCATTACACATTCTCATCTATAGAATTCACCTGAACATGCATTTCGTTAATATTCCATTGTGTTGAATTACTTTACCACTGAGCAACACATTTTTCACTCACAATGACTTCAAAGTCTCACAGAAGATTGGGGAAGCGGATCCACTTGACAGCTCAAAGGAGAGAGATGCTCTCTAATGTACAGTCGCTCAAAAAAATATCCGAACACTATGGTTGATTACAGAATTCAGGAAAAATATCTGGCAACGATTTTTTTAGAAATTAGTGATCTGGCAACCTTCGTGTACGTACACGACTGGGTGTCTAATTTCTAAAAAAAATCGTTGCCAGATATTTTTCCTGAATTCTGTAATCAACCATACTGTTCGGATACTTTTATGAGCGACTGTACAGAAGGTATGAGAATCTTAAGTCCCATCCAATGTACGGTGGTCTCTCCAAGTCCGAACGTTGTCCCTTTTATCACTGAGGAAGAATGGAGGTTAAGGTCAGATGAACAAATCTCAAAGCAAGCACAACTGGGAACCTAACTTCGGAACTGAAGTTTAAGAGTCTGGCACACTACTGGCTGAGCCATCTCCTGCTCCGAAATTAATGGGCATATACTGTGAACAGGACACCTACAATGAATGACGGAACGTTGTACAGTTCCTCTGAGGAAGATGGAAGCTTCCCTTTAAAGCTACCAAGAATATTCTTTAAAGTATCGCTCTCCTGCCCACGGCTTAACCGATCAACGACATCCTTTCAAACTCATTCATGTCTTCTTTCTCACCAACAGAACGATGGGGTTCACCGGGGATAAGTTTCTTCGCTGACATAATTGGGACTGGAACCTGGGAACTGCAGATTACGAGACTGGCACGCTGCCGACTAAGCCAACTCTCGTCTCTCATTCAAATGAGCTATATATTTCATTCAATATTCTTTTACAAAACAAAAAGGATGGACATAGAAGCTCTATTAAACCATTCCAGTCTTCTCATACAACATCAAAAAACGCCTTCTCTATTACACTGCCTGTCCATTCGCACTCACGATATGTGAAGAAAAAAAAAATCAACTTCCGCCAAATTCAAATTCAAATCTATTTTTGAAGTTCACTTACTAAAATGAATCCTGCGTTAGAAATTTGTGTAATCATTCAATTATTTTGAAAATGTTAAGCAGCAATGTTTGTTGCTAAATGTTTTTAACTTAATAACTCTAAATATTAAAAGAATGTTGCTGAAAATCGAGAATTTGAACGAGATCTTCAAATCATTTCTAGTGACATTTTTTAAAAAACTTGTTTTAGCAGTTAAGGAAATTTGGATGTAATTTTACATTCACATGACATATAAATGTCGGGAAACGTTTTGTAAAATATTATATGTAATCAAACATATTCCAAGTTATTTATCTGAGAAAAATAATTAAAATAATATCAGTATGTCTATATTCAAACAATTTCATTAGTATCATTATCTCCATAAAATAATGGGGCGGGGGTGGCTCAGTAGGCAGTGCGCTAGGCTTGTAATCTGCAGTTCCTAGGTTCGAGTCCCAGCTGGGTCAGTGTTGAGATTTATCTCCACAAAACACCCTGCCCATCGGTCATTAGGGGACACTGATGGGAATGAGAAAGGTCGTCGTCCGTCGGATGAGACGTTAAGCTGTGACTCCGTGTGCGGTAGAGTCATACCCTGTGCACGTTAAAGAACACGCTGGATGGCCTTGACGGGAGGCTACCATCTACTTCCCTACAATACTTCCAGTGGGTTGCCTCCCCCAACCTTTCTCTGAGACCTCGGGGTCCTTGTGACCTGCCCATTTAGCCCATGGTGTGCAAAAAGTGTCCCTCAGAGGTAAAACAACCCAACTCATAAAATAATAATTTGATTATGGGCAGTTGGCAAAGGTCATTGAAAAGCAAACGAATTAGATATTTTTTAAATATGTATTCATGATAGTTCTAATTAACTTTTGATATCTCGTTTTCAGGATCACTTTGATACACCTCAATGGGAGAAGATTCGAATTCATGGCCAAAGGAAGTTAAAACATTCAGCAGCACCAACCGTATTTTTATATTGCCCAGTGTCAAAGGCACGTAAAAGCCCTCCCAGAAGAAACCATGTGAATGAAGCTCCTGAAGAAGCAAGGGTTTATCCGGATCATAATTATTGTAAAAGAAACTTTTTGGTGGCTGAAGAAACGACTTATAATTTTACTTCATGTAATAAAACTTTACTTGTGAACACTGGTAATGTGGAAAATATCGCAGATTGAGTCAAAAATGAAGTTAATGTTAATGATCTGTTGGCTATTAATTCATATGGTGACACATCTGAACTGAGTAGGGACGGGGTGGCTCAGTTGGTAGTGCGTCAGGCTTGTAATCTGCAGTTCCCAGGTTCGAGTACCGGCTGGGTCAGCGTTGAGGTTTATCTCCACAAAGTTCCCCTCTATTCCCACAGTCAGTAGGTAACACCAATGGGCTTGGAAAGGCCGCCGTCCGTCGGATGGGACGTTAAGCCGTGACCTCGTGTCGGGAGAGCAATACCCTGTGCACGTTAATCATCTGTCTTCCAACAGCGTTCCAGTGGGTTCCCTCTCCCAACATTCTCTGAGCCTACGGGGTCGATGTGACCTGGTCAATTAGACCATGGTGTGCAAAAAAAAAAGTGTCGCTCAGAGGTAATGCATCCCAACTCAAATCTGAACAGAGCACTTCGTGTGCTAAACTACAGGCTCAGGTTACCAGATTGAAAAAACGTGTAAATGCACAATATAAAGTGATTACAAGTGGTTAGCGTTCTAGGCTACTGATCAAAGGGACCTAGGTTCGAGCCCCGGTTAAGACATGGATGTATGCTGCATTTCTTCTGAGGTTCCACCATCCTCACTGATCTCCTAATATGGCATATTAAACTGACAGGCTCCTGTCAGACCTCTGTGACAAGTAGCTGCTTAAGGGGTATTTATTTATATTACTGTAGTGTAATAAAGGAAAAAAATCATTTAGAATATTCTAGTTCTGCATATATATATATAGCATAATTTTGACAGATTTCCGAATATGTAGAAATATTTTTATAAAGCTCGCTTATGCTACAAGTACAAGTTGAAAAAGCATAAATCAGAGCCCAAATAAAAAATATTGCCACATCGTTTTAGGAATGTCATTTTTACTTTTTAAGTAAAAATTTAATATCTGGGACTGAATGTATGAAAGAACAGTTATTGCTTTCATTTTTATTATTTTAAGTAATTCTGATTAACTTAACAATCAATAAATATTAGTATAAAATACTGAGAGCAGAAAGCACTTCCATGATTTTTAAGTAACAAAATATTAAAATTTTCAAGTAACAAATTGTATTTTTGCATAGTTGCTCCGTCCTCATGTGTGTGCTGACGAAGCTAGATCATCAGTCAGCTAGCCTAACTGACGCACTCGCAGAGCACAGACATTGCGCCCATGAACACCGTTTGCCAACCTCTCCCTATATAGGACCACTAAAAGCAGCGGATCGCCAGCGCCACAACGGATGAAAACGTAACTAGCGCTGTTGTCGCTTCACGTCGTGAAATCGGCAGGCATTCCATTACGTAGGCACCGGTCCATTCCAGAAGCTTTGGTTGATCATGCAAGTCATGTCGCTAAAACCTTCGTATGAGCGAATGCGTTCTCGTCATAATTGAAAATCGTCTTATGAGCGGATCGTCATAAAGTGAAACGTGTAAGAAGTTGAAATCAACACAAGTACTGAAAGAATGAATTTTGGCAGCAGGCAGTAATGTGTGCTCAGTAACTGTAAGAGGAAAATTCCTTGAAATTGGATTGTAATATTTCTTACTGGGTTGGGTTGTTTTACCTCTGAGCGGCACTTTTTTGCACACCATGGGCTAAATAGCCAGGTCACATGGACCCCGAAGGTTCAGAGAAGGTTGGGGGAGGGGACCCACTGGAACAGCTGTTAGGAGACAGATGGTAGCCTCCCGTCAAAGAGTTCCAGCGTGTTCTTTAACGTGCACAGGGTATGGCTCTCCCGCACACGGACCACGGCTTAACGTCCCATCCGACGGACGGCGGCCTTTCCAAGCCCATCGGTGTCCCCTACTGACCATGGGCAGGGCGGGGAATTATTCGGAGATAAATCTCAACGCTGACCCAGCTGGTACTCGAACCTGGGAACTACAGATTACTAAGCTGGCGCGCTACCGACTGAGCCACCCCCGCCATAATATTTCTTACTGTTAATATTTGGGTCCAAATGAAAGTTTTACTGATGGAAATAAGCTTTTCTTTACTATATACCAGTGACCACATACGAAAACGATCTCATAAGGCACTCAGCACTTAGTCTGTTACTGTTAATGTGAACATTCAACGAAAGTCATGGTATGGTGTTCCATGTTCTGTCAGGATGTTGGAAAGCTACATATTGTAAAAGGAATAGCGAAAGCTAAGGACTACATCAAAATACCGGAAACAAAATTATAACCAAGGGTCTTTGATCTTATTTTGGGATGAACGTAGATCTTAATAATGTTTTAATTAACTGGACGAAATGCACTTTGTCAGTGTGAAAAGGTTCTTCAGAAGTGGTTAGCAGATAGCAAGATTGAAAAAATGGAATCGACTGGACAGTCTCCACACTTTAAGACTATACAGAGCTTGTATTGCAGAATAGGTAAGGAAATTTCCGAGCAGAGACGTCCAAATACGCGAGTTAATTAAGGCTTTCCTCTTACTTCTTAATCATATTTTATTGCAGACGAACTTAAATTAGTGCATTCCATGCCAAAATCACATAAAACATTTATTTAAACACAGGGCTAACCTATGAAATATTGAATTTCAGATGTTAGTATTCTGAAAAATGTGTTTCACAACTCTTATATAATGTTTAAAACAGGGATCAATATAAATATTTCACGAATTTTAAAGTTTCTTTTAATTCATATCTATGCTATATCATATTATATATACGTAATTAATATACGTAAATATATATACGTAGTTGAGTTTGGGCAATTATATATTTCAACAATTATTTTCGATACGAAAAAACTAAAAAAATACATAATTTAAATGAAAATTAATTTATATAAATAATTTTCTGATTAATAATTCATATAATATTTAAATAACAAGTCCTAACGATCTAGGATCGAAATCACGATTCTGTTCTTTAAATGTGGAAAATACAAAAATTAAAAAGGAATGTTTCAAATAATATATCATGAGAGAGATTTAGAATTTAGTTGATGGAATGTGATGATCAAAATATTTATTTCCATTTCTTCCCCTTAACTTCAAAGGGATGGGAAAGTAAAAGATTTTCGTTTTAAGAGATATATGAGAGAATGATTTCTATTTTGTGTTCTGTTTGTACCACTACATTATTGCGATTTTTCTTTTATGAATCATCCATTAGTTCGTATTTCCAGTATCAGATGGGGGAAAATTGGAAACCGAAAAAACTTCATTTTCTTTGAAAACAAGCAACTTATTATCACCAGAGATGATCAGCTATTCTTTCAATTGTTCGTTACATCTTGTTAGAAGGCTTTCTTGTTTTATCCGAATTTATATTTCTAACTTTAACTCAGTTAATCGAAATTTTACCCTACATAGCAACAGAAAAATATTTGAAAAAGGAAAAATGACAAACTCTTCAATTTAAATCCACTCTTCTTTTGTAACAAATTATGATACATAAAATATTCTTTACGTGTGGACTCAAAATCGATTACTAGATAACCACCTTTCTTAAACGTTTATCAAAATTTTCTGTCCAAAATGATTTGGATTCATCATACCTACTATAATCCTAACTCACAAGTTCTCCCCATTTATAATCAGTCAACCAGCAAATGTAATAGATTTGACACTTATTTCAAATATATATATATTTGTTGTTTTGAAAAATTATATCCAACCAATGCTCTTTGATTTTAATTGCACAAAAGCGCTGTCATTTGACTTATTATCGTGCTCTTTGAAAATTCGATTATTATGGTTTTTAACGGCTAAACCTCTGAAATTAAACTTAACGTGACCGGATGCATGAAAACTGATTTGGATACTAAGAAGCAATATCGATGATACAATTGTATATTCAGTATCAAGACATGCAAAGAATGCATGAGCATATCACTTGCTTTTCGCATTAAAATATAATTTTCTTAAATATTGGACATATCGTTGAGATACATTCGTGATATACCTGTCCGGTGTTGTTTTTCAAAAACGTGATTGAACGAATGATATATAATTGAATTAAACTACTTTATTAACATAGTGGAAGTTGTTGCTAATTTTCTATTAATTTCTACCTATTTTCCAATTGTTTTCCCACGACGTTTATTGTGTTTCTCAATTTATGTGGATGTTAAAACGACTGTTCCAGTATATATTTACAACATTTTGACCCATCACAACAAGTTGTCTATTCACACTCTAGAAAATTTACCACCCTTTCTTTTTCCCCTCCCAAAAAAGTGGGGAATAGCATAAACGATTGTTTTCTATATCCATGGGATTCTCACCAGTAGTGAATGAAAAGTGCTTTCGACACTACTCTAATATATAGGGGAGACTTCTCTAATATATGAGGAGTTAGCGAAGATATTCACTTCGAATTTCCTTGCATCAACTTCAATATAGTGCAGGATATTATGACGCAAGTTTTAAAATATGTCCAGAAATAGTAACTTATTGTAAACAATTATGCCACGTATATATCTGTAATAAGACGGATCCATCTTCAATTGTCGAAAATGTGTATGCATGTCATTACTATAGCGCGATTTTTCATTTTATAAGAAGCTGAATTTCTTTTTACTTAACTGGCAATTGTTGCACAAATTGCTTCGAATATTTCTGTAATGCATAGATATACTGTATATATATATATAGTAAGATTCTGTTATTATTAATATTTATTCCATGCAGGTCGATTAGAGTAAAGCCATTGTACAGGTATTTTAGGTATTAAGTGTTCAAGTGGCTTGTTGCTCCAAATATTAAATCGATCATTTTAATTTTGTTATGGAAAATATTTTTCTCCACATTCATGCATTAGGATTCAAACGTGTCAAAAACTATAATATTTGCTCAGTAATTGCAGCACAGGTAAAAAATGCAGTAAAATGATTTAAATAACCTTTAGAGTATTCAAATTCGCATTTAAATATTAAACTAAAGAGAATCTTGTAATATGCTTTAATGACGTACAGATATTTTGAAGAAGACTTTATTATAATTGTAGTAAAGAGTTGTTTTTCAGAGAGGTAAAGGTCGATAAAGAAAAACTTTTATGGGTAATCATTATTTATGAATTTAAGAAAACTGTTGCAACGAATTCTTTTTATAGTAGAATACTATTAATTCGATGGCTAGTCTACGGACCTGTGTACTGTTTAGTTGTAGGCGGATGGATTGGGTTGTTTTACCTCTGAGCGGCACTTTTTTGCACACCATGGGCTAAACGGCCAGGTCACATGGACCCCGAAGGCTCAGAGAAGGTTGGGGGAGGGGACCCACTGGAACAACTGTTGGGAGACAGATGGTAGCCTCTCGTCAAGGCCATCCCGCGTGTTCTTTAACGTGCACAGGGTATGGCTCTCCAGCACACGGAACCACGGCTTAACGTCCCATCCGACGGACGGCGGCCTTTCCAAGCCCATCGATGTCCCCTACTGACCGTGGGCAGGTCGGGGAATTTTGCGGAGATAAATCTCAACGCTGACCCAGCTGGGAATCGAACCTGGGAACTACAGATTACGAGCCTGACGCGCTACCGACTGAGCCACCCCGCCCCGTAGGCGGATGGATATTTGCAGCTTGCGAACTGATACAGTTGCTTGAGTTGTAACGTTTCTAACGGAATTCTGTAAATTTGTATTTTTTTTTGTAATGACAAGAGCATTAATTCGTTAAAATTGTTTGTTCCAATAAATCGTTAATAAGGTTTAAGTCACTGATTAGTTAGTTTCAGTTGTTTTCTTAACCGCGGTAAGTGTCTTGTTAAAGAATTTCCATCGTTTGAAGTAGTTCTCTGTGACTGGATTATTCTGTAATGATGTTGTCTCAAGACAGCTCCGTTCAGTACTAAAAATGAAATTCCGAGACTAATTTAATATGTAGATTTAATTAACGATTTCCTGGAATAAATTACAGCAATGAATAAATGTTCTTCAAGTCATTACAGACGACCAATCTAAATTTACATTGATCATCTGTAACGACTATCCTTAGCAGTATTACTAACTCAACCAACACTATGTATATCGCCGTCTCTTTGCACAGTTGTATCGCGTTCGCTTGCAGTGACATTGCTTCTGCCGATGTCCGAGTCAGAATCCTAGGATAGCACAGTTGTTTGTTCGAGCATTTACGTTGCGATTGTCTCTCATTAACTAGTTCAGTTCCAGATAGGTACAGTCGCTAAGAAAAGTATCCTAACACTATGGTTGATTACAGAATTCAGAAAAAAGTATCTGGCAACGATTTTTTTAGAAATTAGTGATCTAGCAACGTTCGTGTACTGTACACGAAGGTTGCCAGATCACTAATTCCTAAAAAAAACCTTGCCAGATATTTTTTCTGAATTCTGTAATCAACCATAGTGTTCGGATATTTATTTGAGCGACTGTACACGAAGGTTGCCAGATCAAAACATTGCCAGATATTTTTTCTGAATTTTGTAATCAACCATAGTGTTCGGATATTTATTTGAGCTACTCTACACGAAGATTGCCAGATCATAAATTTCTAAAAAAATCGTTGCCAGATATTTTTTCTGAATTCTGTAATCAACCATATTTTTCGGATATTTATTTGAACGACTGTACACGAAGGTTGCCAGATCACTAATATCTAAAAAACATCGTTGCCAGATATTTTTTCTGAATTCTGTAATCAATCGTAGTGTTCGGATATTTATTTAAGAGACTGTACCTTCAGTTTCTAAGTATCTCACATTGCTTTCCTGTTCCAAATCATTTACCCTTTCTCATAAATTTTGATCGCATTTTCCAATTTTCGATTCTTAGCAAATAATTTTTTATTTTCATGTCTGCAGAGAACCAAGCCCTGAGTCACATTTTCAACCTTATCTCGAAATTCATCATATTTTTCTGATAAAAAAAATCTAATGAATTGGTAAATCCCTCGATGTTGTTCTTCAGGTCACCTATGCATTCATTGATTGCTTGTTTAACTGACTGGTATATTAAAGATTTCATTGATGCCAGTTGTTCGGAGCTGAAGAAACATCTGACATCATATTCAATATCGTGCGACCTGGCAGGGGAAGCATAAATAAAAAATTAAAATTCATACACTTCTATTATTTCTTGCGTTCTGGAGAAAATTTGCGGTAATTATCTTCTGTAATATTTGCGCAATAGTAATGAAATTGGCGTCCACAGGCAGCTTTACATCTGACGGAACATCTGATGGCACCTTTACATCTGATGGAATCTGAGAGTTTGTCAGTAGTCTCTAGAACTTCATTCCCACGGATATCACACAAGACTTCCATTGCTGAGCAATATAGAGTTGAAAAACTGCAACTTACCAAGAGAGCGTCGTCGTCTTACAGCTTGGGTCCTTGAACAGTCCCTTTACGGAATTTCTTATGCGCATGCGCGTGAAAGGGTCAGTACGAGACAAGAGGCACGCCGAGCTGACCAACGTTAAAAAATAAATAAATACCCCCTCAAGCAGCTGCTTGCCACAGAGGTCTGACAGGAGTCTGTCAGTTTATATGCCAAAGTAAAAGGTCTGTGAGGATGGCAGGACCTCAGTAGAAAAACAACACAAAGGTCCATGCCTTATCTGGGGCTCGAAACCAACGTTAGGCTTAACTAAATGACCATTTCAAAGTTGGAAAGATTTAATGAGGTAGTCTCGAAATGGGCAAGAAAGATATCTAGGGAATTATAGAAATCTTGGAAACATTAAATATAAAGGTTTAAACTCACAGAACGACGAATTATCATGCTATTAAGTGATATATGAGTCATCAGAACCACATCCTTCTCCTATCACAGTTGCCACTCCGTTGTGGATTTCTCAGAAATCGTAACCAATTTTGCATTTTCATTATCATATTCGTGTTCAGCACCTGGGAATCTTTAAGAAATGGCTACTTTTATCTTAGAGGCATCACCTTTATGAAAATTTGTTGCGCAGTGTTATTTGTTAATTTAGTAACAAGAAACTAATGATCAACCTTTCCATGGCTTCGATAACTATCACTTTTCGGATCAATGATTATATCGCATTTTTTATTTTGATTCACTCTACTTACCAGCTTGTGAAATTATGCAGTAGACATTTAGGACATTCTGTTTTACATTAGATTAATTGTCTGGTTATTGATATTAAATAATTTTAGTTTTCTAATTGAGTTAAACTACAGCTTATCATAAGAAAGGTTTGGAGATTTGTAGAATTAATACTCAAGTAATATGGCATCAGCCAAACAAAGACGTAACAAACAGATACCTTTATTATTTGAAATGCGCAATAATTAAATGAATATGAAAAGTGAAAGAGGAAAAGAAACTTTAATTTCAAATATTTCGATCGAAGAATTCGCATTAAATAATTTCCTTTTGCTCTTTAAAGTCTAGAGGTTGAAGAAGAGGAGAGACCTGGGATGTCAGAGAGATTTTTGGAAGAATTGTGGCGACAAACTGAGTCAGAAGAGTAAGTCTCACAAATTAATGACGAAACCTTTGATAGGCGAAATTTTTATTATATTTATTTAAGATACGAAACATTGCATGCTTATAAAATTAGGCAAAAATAAGACTCAATACGATAGCTCTTTTCATTTGCTTTCTTGACATAATTGTGCTTCATTGTATATTTTTTTAAATGGTAGGAGGCGCTCCCCTATGCAAAGAATGAGTTGAGTTATTTTACCACTCAGCGGCACTTTTTTGGACACAGTGGGCTAAATGGCCAAGTCACATGGACTTCGAAGGCTCAGAGAAAGTTGGGGGGGCTGACCCACTGGAACAGCTGTTGGGAGATAGATGGTAGCCTCCCGTCAAGGCCATCCAGCGTGTTCTTTAACGTGCAAAGGGTATGACTCTCCACGGCTTAACGTCCCATCCGACGGATGGCGACCTTACCAAGCCCATCGGTGTCCCCTACTGACAGTAGGCAAGGCGCGGAGTTTTGCGGGGATAAATCTCAACGCTGACCCAGATGAGACTCGAACCTCTGAACTACAAATTAAGAGCCTGGTGTGCTACCGATTGAGCCACCCTCGCCCCACAAAGAATGGAGATAGCCTAGAAGCTATATTAGGCTTATCCTTGTTTCTCATATTACATACAAACAAAGGTCATGCCCGCTAGGTTAGTAGACATGTGTGCTGACCACTAGACCAGATATGGGCTAAACTGGAATTAATCATTTGACTTATAGATTGATATGATCTATACTGTAGAGAACATGATTGAACTGATTGGTTCCTTTTGGAACTTGCATTGCAGTTGAATAATCTTTTGTCATAATATGAAAGAGATAACGTTTTGAGTGCAAAAAATGTTGATAAAGAAATTTTGTGCGATTTTTCCATCCATATAAAAGTAGAGGCCTCTGAGCTGATTATTTCAATTCTGATATTCATTTTCTGCAGAAATGATATCCGAACAATTATATAACACAAAAAAGTAGTACAGTCGCTCAAATACAGTCGCTCAAAAAGGTATCCTAACACTATGGTTGATTACAGAATTCACAAAAATATCTGGCAACGATTTTTTTAGAAATTAGTGATCTGGGAACCTTTATGGTTGGTTACAGTATTCAGAAAAAATATCTGATAACGATTTATTTTAGTAATTAGTGATCTGGCAACCTTTACGGATGATTAGAGAATTCAGAAAAAAAAATTGGCAACTTTTTTTTAGAAATTAGTGATCTGGCAATCTTTATGGTTGTTTACAGAATTCTGAAAAAATATCTGACAACGATTTTTTTAGTAATTAGTGATCTGGCAACCTTTATGGATGATTAGAGAATTCAAAAAAAATATATGGCAACGTTTTTTTTTAGAAATTACTCGTCTGGCAACCTTCGTGTAAGTACACGAAGGTTGTGAGATCACTAATTTCTAAAAAAATCGATTTTTACCAGATATTTTTTTCTGATTTCTCTAATCAACCATAGTGTTCGGGTACTTTTTTGAGCGAATATACATGAATTCAGTAACTGACATTTTATAAATGAGAAAGATTTCATTAAAAACTCTAAATATGTTTCTAAGGAAAAAAATCGAGGTCTTTGAAATTTAACAACATTTTCTCTTAATGATTTACTATATGAAACAGTGTAATCATAAAAATTGTCTTCTTTACACTAAACTGGTTCACGTATCTCTTAGGGGCGGGGGTGGCTCAGTCGGTAGTGGGCCAGTCTCGTAATCTGCAGTTCTCAGGTTCGAGTCCCAGCTGGGTCAGCGTTGAGATTTTTCTCCGCAAAATTCCCCACCCTGCCCACGGTCAGTAGGGGACACCGATGGGCTTGGAAAGGCCGCCGTCCGTCGGGCGGGACGTTAAGCCGTGACCCCATGTGCGGGAGAGCCATACCCTGTGAACGTTAAAGAGCATGCTTAATGTCCTTGACGGGAGGCTACCATCTGTCTCCCAACAGCTCTTCCAGTGGGTCCCCTCCCCCAACCTTCTTTGAGCCTTCAGTGTCCATATGACCTGGCCATTTAGCCCATGGTGTGCACAAAATGCGATCAGAGGTAAAACAACCCCAACAACCAACCTTTGTATGACGATGGCACAACGGTGATGAATTTTGACTCATGAAGTTACTGTTCAGGAGGATCATGGACGAACCAGTGGGGATGAGCAGGAGGTTAGGACCCCCATCTTCCGAAAATCCGTCGTCTTAGAGGAAATCTCAAAATTGTCTACCTCTTTTGAAATATAGAACATTTGACTTTGTGTAATTTATTTTATCCCGTATTTCATGTACGACACAAAAATAGATTTAAGAAAAGTGTAAAATTTGTTCCGCAGAGAATATTTATTTTTCCTCTTTGGTGGACCAATTTAGTAATTTGAAAACCCTACTCAATCTTATTCTAAGTGCCAACCCCCTTCTTCCCGGTAAAAACTAAATCTTGGGTACAGTCGCTCAAAAAATATCAAAACATTATGGTTCATTACAAAATTCAGAAAAAAATATCTGGCAACGAATTTTTTTTAGAAATTAGTGATGTGGCATCCTCCGTGTTGAACGTAACACGAAGGTTGCCAGATCACTAATTTCTAAAAAAAATCGTTGCCAGATAATTTTCTGAATTCTGTAAACAACCATAGTGTTCGGATATTTATTTGAGCGACTGTACACAAAGGTTGCCAGATCACTAATTTCTAAAAAATATCGTTGCCAGATATTTTTTTTCTTAATTCTGTAATCAACCATAGTGTTCGGATATTTATTTGAGTGACTGTACACGAAGGTTGCCAGATCACTAATTTCTAAAAAATATCGTTGCCAGATATTTTTTCTGAATTCTGTAATCAACCATATTGTTCGGATACTTATTTGAGCGACTGTACACGAAGGTTGCCAGATCACTAATTTCTAAAAAAAATCGTTGCCAGATATTTTTTCTGAATTCTGTAATCAACCATATTGTTCGGATATTTATTTGAGCGACGGTACACGAAGGTTGCCAGATCACTAATTTCTAAAAAATATCGTTGCCAGATTTTTTTTCTTAATTCTGTAATCAACCATAGTGTTCGGATATTTATTTGAGCGACTGTACACAAAGGTTGCCAGATCACTAATTTCTAAAAAATATCGTTGCCAGATATGTTTTTTCTTAATTCTGTTATCAACCATAGTGTTCGGATATTTATTTGAGCGACTGTACACAAGGGTTGCCAGATCACTAATTTCTAAAAAATATCGTTGCCAGATATTTTTTTTCTGAATTCTGTTATCAACCATAGTGTTCGGATATTTATTTGAGCGACTGTACACAAAGGTTGCCAGATCACTAATTTCTAAAAAATATCGTTGCCAGATATTTTTTTCTGAATTCTGAAATCAACCACAGTGTTCGGATATTTGTTTAAGTGATTGTACACGAAGAATGCCTGATCACTAATTGCTAAAAAAGACTGTCAGATATTATTTCTGAATTCTGTAATCAATCATATTGTTCGGATATTTATTTGAGCGACTGTACGTAGACGAAGGTTGCCAGATCAGTATAATTTCTAAAAAAATTGCTGCCAGTTATTTTTTCTGAATGCTGTAATCAATCATATATCTATAAATATATATATTTCTATATTATCCTCCGCTTATACAGGGCTAAAGGCGAAAGTTTGACTCCAGAGGTTGCGTTCGAGGTTCATCCGTGATCAATAGTGATTACGCCTCTTTTAAGGAAAAACATCAATAGTTGCTGCTTTCCTGGTTGTATTTTCCCTCTTGCTGATATTCATATTGGTAAACGGCCTTTCGATCTGTTTAGACTCGATACAGTGATTATGCCAATCGACCTTTAAGGTTTTTCTTTCCTCCTGTTCTAACCACCACTATTCTTTCAAACTCGCTTATTAGAAAAATTAAATGTTTCGTTTAATCTATTGAAATACTTTCCATACCTCTATAAGTATCCGGAACGCATCCTTAGGATGCATCATAAAAGTCAAAAGATAGTTATGGGCGTATACTGTGAACAGGACACCTACTATGAATAGCCAAACGCTGTACAGTTCCTGTGATGAAGATGGAAGCTTCGCTTTAAAGCTACGAAGAATATTCTTTAAAGTATCGCTCTCCTGCCCACGGCTTAACCGATCTACGATAACCTTTCAAACTCATTCATGTGTTCTCTCTCCCCAACAGAACGATGGGGTGCACCGGGGATAAGTTTCTTCGCTGACATAATTGGGACTGGAACCTGGGAACGGAAGATTACGAGTCTGGCACGCTGCCGACTAAGCCAACTCTTGTCTCTCATTCAAATGAGCTATATATTTCATTCAATATTCTTTTACAAAACACAAAGGATGGAGATAGAAGCTCTCTTAAGCCATTCCAGGCTTCCCTTACAACATCAAACACCGCCTTCTCTATAACACTGCCTGTCCATTCGCCCTCAAAGTAAGTAAAAAAATGAACTCCCGCCTAGTTTAAGCATTGGGCACTAGATGGCAGCATCTGCCAGGAGAACATTTCAATATGGGAATTACTGATACTGAATAATTTTCTACATATTCAGCAAATAATATTACAGTTATTAAACCAGTATAGAAATAAATCTGCGTGGCATTGCTTCTGTTACAGCTCAAATATAGGAAAAACATATATATTCTATCCGTTATCCTAATTGCTAATGGATAGTTTCAGATAGTTGAGTCCTAATTTTTATGACTTTAAATATTGAACGAATAAATTTAACCCTAAATAAACTGCTCTACCAAAATATTACAGAATTTTCATGTTCTAACAATGGGAATTTAACTTCGAAGCTCTATAATTTCTATAAGACGCATCCAATGTCTTTTTTCTAAGTGATAAATATCATTCATAAATGAGTACAGGTCCAATGAATGTAACATCCAGCAGATCTGTGGCTTCACTTATAACCTCAGGTGAAGAGAAATTGTTCGGGAATTACCACACCAGTCTACGACAACAACGTTGGCGTTGAATTTTTCCATTTCTAGCTGTAAAATAATTTAAACGGACTTTTCCGAAAAATTTACGTTACTGCAGAAATTTTTCCGTGCAACGAAATTGAGTAGTGAAATAAAATTTCCGTAAGTGAAAAATTTTATTACAGCAGTCCCCGATTTATCTATATACATAATTTTCGTAAATCGGAGACTACTGTAATAAAAAAAATTAATAGGAGATTATGGTTAGTTTCGCTACACCGTAATTATAAAATATAGTAAGAAAGCAATCGGGAAAACTTGTAGCCAAACACATGATCATTTCCTATAAAAACATCTGTGAGTACCTCAGTGGAAATTGATTATTGCAAGTGTCACATTGGAAATATTTCATGATTCGTGAAGCACTGAATGATAAATTGAGCTGGATATAATGTTGGAACTCTTTGGATGATGTTCTGTGATGCTTTGTAGATGACATCATAAGACACAAATGTATTGCATTCATAAACTCCGTTGAAGTCCTTCGATTGTTCCTTGGGAATCTTTTTCCTATCTCTAGACTGATAGGAGACTTAGGAATTCGAATCGTGATTTAAAACATGAAAATCTCTCAAACTGATCGTCATAATCGCGGTGATTCATGACACGTGGAGATTATTTAAACGACTCCTTTTATTTCTAGTGATGTACAGAACCTTGCTTGCCATTTGGGAAAAACCTTTTCTAATCACTATGCACTCTTTCTTTCCACTGTTTTTATACATTAAATTGAAAGTAATACAAACATGTTATTCTAACCCTCTGATAAGCTTGCTACGTGGCAGTATTTAGATGTAAATGATTGTGTTTCAAAATTATATCCAACTAATTTTTCTTTCGATTTTGTCTTAGTGATCCTAAAAATGGGGGCGGGTTCGAGTCCCAGCTGGGTCAGCTTTGAGATTTATCTCCGCAAAATTCCCCGCCCTGCCCATGGTCAGTAGGGGACACCGATGGGCTTGGAAAGGCCGCCGTCCGTCGTCTGGGACGTTAAGCCGTGGCTCCGTGTGCGGGAGAGCCTACCCCGTGCACGTTAAAGAACACGCTGGATGGCCTTGACGGGAGGATACCATCTGTCTCCCAGCAGATGTTCCAGTTGGTCCTCTCCCCCAACCTTCTCTGAGATTTCGGGGTCCATGTGACCTGGCCATTTAGCCCATGGTGCGCAGAAAAGTGCCGCTCAGAGGTAAAACAACCCAACCCCTCCCCCAACCTTCTCTGAGCCTTCGGTGTCCATGTGACCTGGTCATTTAGCATATGGTGTGCAAGAAAGTGCCGCTCAGAGGTAAAACAACCCGACAAAATTCAGTATAAAAATGAACACTGATGATCTTGAAAAATTAAATGCCCATTTATTGGGATCTTTAGGAATGGGTCTAGGTGAGGAGAGACAAAACACATTCGATTTTATTTACTTCTAAAACACTTGCCAAGAGGATACAGGAATTCTTTCTTATAAAGGACTGAGTGGGGAAATCAGCTCACTAGAAATCTATTAGGTTTCATACTGAGGGAGCACCAAGGAGAGCAAAGAAATTTAAATAATAAAAATCTCAATAGTTGTCTCTTTCCTGCTTGTATTTTCATTCTTGCTAATATTCATATTGGTGAACTGCCTTTCGATCTGTTTAGACACGATACAGTGACTATGCCAAACGGCCCCAAATGATTTCTTTTCTCCTTTTCTAATCACCACTATTGTTCCAAACACCGTTTTGTTTTTCATGTTTCATTTATTATACAATTCTTCTGTCTTTGTCCATAAATGTCCGGAACGCATGCATAGGATGCATTACAAGAAGTCGAGAATCACAGCAATCACTTGAAAAAGACGTTTATTACTGGTGGACAATGGATTGAGTCTAACATATCCTATCATGTTACAGTTAGTGTAACATGGGGTGCATTAAAAGACGTCACAATAACAGTGACCAGGTTCGGATCCACGAAACATCGAAGGGGAGGGAGTGGGGGCAAGAAACACCATCGAACCAGAAAAATGCAAGGGAGGGGTTGCAAAAGACTGGATTAATGTCGTATAACACAACACCCTCCGTTTTACAGGTCTTTAAAATTTGCTAAATACGTTAGATATTTTGAGACACTCTCTTACCCTTACTAGTATTCTGAAATGTTGTGCGTGCTGGTCCCTTAAGCCTCGAATAAAATGTTTATATTACCACGGAAAGTAGATAAAATCTGTAGAAACGTGTGCAAATATTACTGCATTATTGATTGACGACCTAATGGTAAAATGAGAAAAAGCTAATTTGAAAATTCAATGATGTTATTTTAAAGAGAAAAAAAAATGCACTTGGATAAAGTCACAAATTAAAAGAAATTTTTATTTTATCAAAATGAAGCGATCATTCTGCTGAGAGAGCAATCCATTTCAAAATAGTTACTCAGCTGTTGCGTAAAAATTTTGAATTAAATGTGTGAAATTTCAGTCGTGCAAATCTCGAAGTCTACAGAGTGAAATGGAAAGGAGAGATGTTGGTTAATAAAGTGAACAGACGTTCAGTAATAGCGTATAATTATATTTAAATAAGAATTAGGAAAATGCAGATTTTAGATGGATTATAGTACCATATTTAAGAAGGGTGTTGAAGATCTCGACATTCATCTGCAGAGCAAAAATCATTGTATTTACCTCAACCAATCTTTTATTGTCCTTCAAAGTACTTCTCTCCAGCCTCTGTGGAAAGTTGCAAACGTCTATGCCAATTCTGGAAAGATTGGTAGTACTCCTGTTGGGGAAAATACTTCACAACTCTGTATAAACGCATTTTGTACCTTGAACATTTGCACCATTGAAAACGTATTCTCAGCAAATTTACTTTTAATTTTTAGAAAAAAAAAATAATCGTACGGTGCAAAATTGGGTAAATATGCAAGATGGGGAAGCTGTTTGATTTTTTTTTACTCTTCCAGATAGGTCATAGCTTTCACGTTTTGTGAGCACGTTGTTTTACCTCTGAGTGGCACTTTATTGCACACCATGGGATAAATGGCCAGGTCACATTGACCCCGAAGGCTCAGAGAAGGTTGGGGGAGGGGACCCACTGGAACAGCTGTTGGGAGTCAGATAGTAGTCTCCCGTTAAGGCCATCCAGCGTGTTCTTTAACATGCACAGGATATAGCACTCAGGCACACGGACCATGGCTTAACGTCCCATCTGACGGATGGCGCTCTTTCCAAGCCCATCGTTGTTTCCTACTGACTGTGGGCAGGACATGGAATTTTGTAGAGATAATTCTCAACGCTGACCCATCTGGGACTCGAAACTGGGAACTACAGATTACGAGCCTGGTGCACTAACGGCTGAGCCATCCCCGTCTCCCAATGTTGGTGTATTACCATTTAAATGCATATTTAGGAAACGTGTTCCTGGCTATTACTCCTCGATAATTGAAAGAAACTGTGAACATCCTTTTTCTTGAGCGAAAGTCTTGTCGGAGGATTTGTGGACCCGGTTTATCTTCACCAGCACAATCATAGTTTCGATCTTTCTGGGAGTTGTATAGTAATAAAGTCACGTCTCATCTCTGTGACAATGTCTGTTAACCATTTGGGGCCATAGGTTCAACCATTGTCAGCATCTCCTTGCACGAGTCGACTCAAGTCCTCTTTTCTGCTCTCTCAGCTTGTGGGGTACCCATTTGGCACAGATGCTTCGGATTGCTGATGGATAATTGTTTCCACACTGCCAATCGATACACTGGAATTATCTGAATGGTGATGTGTGGGTTTTCCTGAATCAGTTTACGACACGAACATCAGCGACGGTTCTCTCGTTCACGGCCTCCTTTGTCTTCCTGCACGAGGGAATTCTTCGAAGCTCTGCCGTCCTTTTCTGAATTTGTGCATCCATCTCGTAACAGTGTCATGTAAACAGACATTATCCTCATATACTTGTGATAAATTAGCATGAATTATTTTCTCTACATCCCGAACCTATATCCTTCTAAAAATGTAAACTCTTTCACCTTCTTTATTAGGCTCCACAGTAACAATGCACAGATTTCGCAGACATTGTTACTGTGGAGCCAGAGAAGATAGAAATGATGATAAAGCCTTTGATTTCAATACGTAATGAAGCACTCCGTAAGCATTTATTAATTGCTTCTCTGTTTTGTAAGGAGAAAATGTTTCTTTTTTTGATGACTTATGATTAACTGTTACTTTGAGAAAGAAATATCATTAGGAAAAGGAAAAGGGTTTATGGAGTTTCGTTCAAGTTTTACATTGTGTAACGTAAGTGAAAAATAATGTTGAAATTTTTCTATAACAGTCGTTTGAAATTTATGAACGCTCTCTAGATCTTTAACAGATTGTATGTTATTGATTTTTAGTGGTCTTACACTGTAGGCCACTGAACTAGAATATTCTCTACCATCGGAACATGATTTTATTATTAAACGAAAGTTTAATTCTTCATTAAAATTTATCAGTATTTATAGTGGTTGTTGTTTTCACTTTCATCTTAATTTTTTCTGTGGGTAAAAAATTATGAAAGAAATAAACATTTACTGTTCGTTTTACAAGTAATCGACTTAAGAATCTAATACACTAATATTTAAACAAAAAATATGAAACATTCTTCCCTAATCCACTGACTGATATAAGAATTAATCTATAGGTGTGAAGCGAAGGAATTTAAACTGGAAATATACGAGTATTTTCAGTTTAATATGTAAAATTGCTCAGTGGATAAATGTGATATTTAAAATTTTCACTTTTTTGAATGTGTAAAACACAATAATTCGAATTTGGTCATTAGAAGGGCGATCATCCCTCAAGACAATCTGAAGAATGTCAATTGCAGGATACAAGCATAAGTATGAAAGTTTAAATTATCTTTATCCCAGATAGATATTATATATGACGCACAAATAATAGATGTTTAGAAATGCGACCATAGTTCCAATGGCTAGGATATCTGACGAACTTATTAGTTTAAAAACTAACGTAATCCGACACTACTTTGTTTATGACTTAAGCAAAATGTCTCAATTCATGATTAAAGACGATATTGTGTTCCAAATGATATTTGGTATTTATTTTTTATTTTTGAAAAAAATTCAGAAATGGTAATAATATGAATCTATAAGTGGTGTAATATAATGGTAAAAATGTTTTAAAGGGAATTGCAAAGCTGTTTAGATTACAGAGTATTATAAAATCACATTTCATTCAACTAAATAAAAATTTCTACCCTGTTTAGAAACAGGTTCATTGGATTGTGGAGATCAATTTACAGAATAAAGTTACTTTCATTTTGTCTCGTCATGTATATAAAAAGAACGTTTTAGGAGAATTTAGAATTAATCTTCTTTTTTGATAACTCATCGACACTACGTTTCTGTAATCGAGCCCTTAGCCATAGCCGTAGCTCAGGACAGAATATCTGGGAACTACATTGCCGTCTGGTTGGAGCTCCGTAGCCCATGGCTGCTTGAGGTTTCTGTAGGTATCTACAGTCGCTAAAAAAATATACGAACACTATGGTTGATTACAGAATTCAGAAAAAATATCTGGCAAAGATTTTTTTAGAAATTAGTGATCTGGCAACTTTCGTGTACGTAACACGAAGGTTGCTAGATCACTAATTTCGAAAAAAAATGGTTATTTCTTCTGTTTTGAGTGGGAAGAAAACATGGGGAGTTAATTTGTTACAGCCTCTGACACTCCCGCGTCACAAGATTTCATTTGACATATAAATCATCAATCTTCTCATCGCGTTCGAAAGGTATGGTGGAATAATCTTTTGTCAAATCCTCAAATAGGCAAATCGACAAATTGTGAAAGCCAAAAGCAAGAGGAAGATAGGTAAAATCGACTTGATCCGAAAGGGATACAAACCTAAGAACTCCTAAAGGTATGTCAGGTTCTCTGACAGTTGCGCTACCATCCGCCGATTGAAATATCTTCTATTGATGGCTTTTTTACACCACGGAGTCAGTCATTGGAAATTGCTTTAAAAGCAATTGAAGATGGCGGTCGAAAAAATCACTTTCCAGATATAATAGCTGAGCTAGTTACGATGAATTTAATGTTTACAGGACATTTTCTGAGTTTTTCTAATATTGAAAATTAAACTCTTTCTTTATCATAATGCCTACTGTTTTATGTTGCTTCAGTAATTATCTGAAATATTCAAATATTAAATATTACTTATAGCCACTGAGTTATTTCAAAAAGCTTAGTAGGGAATTGTCAGTTTAATTTGAGTAACCTCGTATATAAACATTAAGACACATAGTTTAGCAAAAATATAATAATTTATTTTATTCTGAAAGCAGTCAGTGTAATAATAAAGATATTATTTCAACGAAACACCAAAACATCATTTTTTATCATATGCTTTTAACTAGATAAAAGTATTCAAAGGAAGAGTTGAAACAACTACCACTATAAATTAGAGTATATTTTAGTGAAGTATTTTGCATTCGTTTAATCACAAAATTGTCGAAAGAAGTTAAGGATTCAAGTTCAGTGACTTGCAGTGTACGTCGCTAAAAATTAACCTCAAAAGAATACAACCTATTTACTTTTCAACCGGTCGACTATAATTTAAATAACGCATCAGGAGGATTTAACACTTCACCCTATACGCAGTGCTTAGCGGGACCGCCACTTCATTTTACGTCAGGTATTTTGTGAAGGAATCTTTACTTTTGTAAGAATGTCAACATACCAAGTGAGTATTAACTGTAGTAGTATTTCATTACAAGATGGGTCATACATAAAAAGTGTTATGTTTGTAATCGAAAAACGCTGCAAGGAACTAATCACAAAAGTTGAAATCGCATTTTAATGTTATAGCGTAGTAGGTCGGTGATTTGTTCAATAAGATCGTTAATAGTATGTTATTTGATACTCTTTTAAAACATCCTAACCTTACCCTCCCCTCAGATCGTCACGGAATTTATGGAGGAGACCCAAGGGTGCATGTACAGAAAGCGGTCCCTTCATTAAGTAATACAGTTCTATGTTATGTCAATAGTAACTCAGGTATAGAACTCAGTAATTTATTAAATAAAAGTTATGAAAAATGCGACTGAAAATATTTTAAAGATATCAATAAAATATCTTTAAATCTTTTTTTCAAACGCAACAAGATTCTAAAAAGATGCGTTCAGTATTTAAAGAGCTATGGAAGTTAGCAAGTTAGCTTGTTTTGGAAAGCGTCATTCATAATTAGCAAAAATTAACATACCTATTATTACAAGGGCTAAAACTGCTCTTACAAGTGTAGTAAAGTTCAATAAAGCGGTCATTGCTTTTCTTTTTATCTTGTTTTTATTAATTTATCAGAGCAATTATTGTTTAAACTATCATTTTAGCTATTGAAATATTCAATTTCCCTAATTCTCTAAATACCAAAAGAATATTGTTGATAATCGACATTAAATAGATTCGATTCTCTTTAAATTACCTTCAGTAACATTTTTATTGTGAGAAACGTATTTAAGAAGTTACCAGATCTCTTATATGAATTATTACAGATTAAAAATAAAACTAACTAATAAAGTTGAAGCTGAGTGTATATTTAACAGGAAAGTTACCTGAAATGCGACTTCTTCTAAAAAGCAGGAAAATGGATTCTCTTTCATGGATCTTGTTCCTTGCCTTTGGGCTCTTGTGACCATCAAAATTAATCAATTACACTGAAAAGAAATTGGCACAACTGATGGAAATATAAATATACAAGTAGAAAAAAAAATACATCGCCTACGACAAATATTATTTCAAAGAGAATGAAGTTTTTCTTTTCCAACTTTCGCATACTTTAAGAGTGGAAGTTCGAACTAATGGACGATTAGGAAAATACAAATAATAATATATTTTTAGAACTTAAAGAACAACAAAGAATTACTCATTTTCCTCTTAGCAGCCTGTCGCATAAAACCTGGGGATAAAAATATTAAATTAGGAATTGTTTCATTATTTTCTAGACGTGGTACTTGAGGGGAGATTATGGCTTGGCCTTCCTCGAAGAAAAAAGGTTCCTAGACGATAGTTACAGTGAAAGAATATCACACAGTAACAGGTGGGAAATGCTGTGTAATATCATCAACGCCAGAAAATGTTACATTCTCCATATCCGATAATAATTAGTGCTCACATTACCATTCAGCTGGAAGTGTGCCTCCACACTCTGCAAAATGTTCCACGGCCAACTGATGCACACAGCCAGGAACTTAAGAACAAGGTTCCGACATTGCAGAGGACCACTGGGAGTCAGCTGTTGTCCCATGTGCAGTTTGTACAGGAATCAGAGCAATACACTTCGCAAAACCTTGAAGACAATGGATCACGCAAGATTCAGGAGTGCTACTTCCGCTTCTGGCTTTAACACAAGACTATCCACTGCACTAGCAATCCACAATGTTTTCCAAAACCGGTATACTTCTTCTGCAATGGCATAACGATAAATAATAATTTCCTCAAAGTTCTGAGTCGTGTTTCGTAACTAATTTTGGTCAAAGACGTCTCAATTTGTTCAATAAGCGATGTTCAGCTAAAGTAGCCATGTCATTGTCATTGTTTGGTAATAGAGTTCAACCAATGATGAACGATTCTTCAATCCCGGTCTCTAATTCAGAGAATCCAGAGACCTTGCGCGTTTGATATACGGAATTTATGGAGGAGACCCCACAGAGTGCATGCGCAAAGCGGCCCCTTCATTAAGTAATACAGTTCTTTGTCATGTCAATAGTAACTCAGGTATAGAACACGGTAATTTCTTAAATTAAAGATTAATGAAATATGCGGCTGAAAATATTTTAAAGATCTCAATAAAACTATTTAAACTCAAACAATCTTATTTTCAAACGCAACAAGCTTTTAAAAAGATGTGTTCAGTATTTAAAGAGCTATATAAGCCACCCGAGATGGGGTCGGCTTACAACCGTGTCATGGAACCAAAAATGTTTGTCTGTCTAATTCAGTTCCGGTCTCTAATTCCTCTTCACTAATCTGGAATGTGTTGGAAAATGATAAAGGTCCTTTTCTCTATTCCAAAAGGATCAGGTGTCTAGATGATTTTCTGTTTTCATTCTGTTATCACCAGTTTTTGTTTTCTGTTTCATTCTGATCTCACATTCTTTTACTGACATGTTGATTGGAGATTAATTTACATGCTTTTTCTTCACAGCGCCATGTTCAACCAGCTGGAAGCTTTTATACTGAGATTTAATTTTTTACCTGTCATTCCATTCCACATGCACCTGATTATTATCCATTTCAAATTTCAGATTTGGGCAACTAATCGTTTCTCATCCGCAGACTTTCAAGTGAAGCGCAGTTGAATTACAACCACTTAGTATATAATTTTTTTTGAAATTAGTGATTTGGCAACCACCGTGTGCGTACACGAAGGTTGCCATATCACTAGTCTCTAAAAAATCGTTGCCAGATATTTTTCCGTATTCTGTAATCAATCATAGAGTTCGGACATTTTTTTTGAGCGACTGTACCTCTCAGAGGTAAAACTACCGAACCGAAATTTTCTCGAGCAATACCAAAACGTTTCCTCCAATTTTATAAATTGGTTTTGCGATACGGATTGTTTTCGCTTGTTTAGATGCTTACGGGCCACCACTGAATCTATGTAAGATGGGTTTTCATGTGTATTTGCAGACTATTACACTCATCCGTGGTCAGAATATACGTTTGTACTTCTATTTCTTTGTGAAACTAAATAACATTTTAGGTAACGTTTCAAGAAATAAATGATTATTTATTTTCTCAATCGAGGTCTACAGATGGTAGCCTCCCGTCTAGGCCATCCAGTGTGTTCTTTAATTTTCACAGGGTATGGCTCTCCCGCACACGGAGCCACGGCTTAACGGCGGCCTTTCAAAGCCCATCGGTGTCCCCTACTGACCGTGGGCAGGGCGGAGAATTTTCCGGAGATAAATCTCAACGCTGACCCAGCTGGGACTCGAACCTGGAAACTACAGATTAAGTGCCTCGCGCGCTACCGACTGAGCCATCCCCGCCCCCAAAAGGAAGAAGTGGTCTCAAGTGAAATGTTTCAAACTGATGATACATACTGAGTGGTTAAATGAAACTAAGTTACTGTGTAGGTCTGCGGATAAAAGCGGTTAGTTGCACAAAGCTGAAACTTGAATCGGATAATAATCAGGTCACACGGAATAGAATGATAGGCAAAAATTGAAATTATTATATAAACTACCAGCGGGTTGAACGTGGCGCTGTACAGAAAAATCATACACATTATTTACCAATCATATGTTAGTAAGTGAAATAAGATCAAGAGGTTAGAAAATAAAAACAGAAAGCCATCATGAGACCTGACCCTTTTGTAATAGAGAGCATGATCATTTTCACTTTCCCAAACTTTCGAGAATAATTGATAAAAAGAGCCACGACACCGGAACTGAAGGATCGTTCATCATTGGTCAATCTCTATTTCCAAAATAATAACAAAGACACGAATGCTATAGCCGAATATTGCTTACTGATGAGATGGAGACCCCTTTGAGGAAAATGAGTTACAAAACAGGTCTCAGAATTTTGAAGAAGCAGAAAATAAAATAATAATAAAGGAGGTAAACGACTTAATATTTTTGAATATTTTAGAAATTTAAAACAAATTTAAGATTTTTAAGTAATTTAAGGGTTGGGTTGTTTTACCTCTGAGCGGCACTTTTTTGCACACCATGGGCTAAATGGCCAGGTCACATGGTCCCCGAAGGCTCAGAGAAAGTTGGGGAAGGGGACCCACTGGAACAGCTGTTGGGAGACAGATGGTAGCCTCCCGTCAAGGCCATCCAGCGTGTTCTTTAACGTGCACAGGGTATGGCTCTCCCACACACGGGGCCACGGCTTAACGTCCCATCCGACGGACGGCGGCATTTCCAAGCACATCGGTGTCCCCTACTGACCGTGGGCAGGGCGGGGAATTTTGCGGAGATAAATCTCAACGCTGACCCAGCTGGGACTCGAACCTGGGAACTACAGATTACGAGCCTGGCGCGCTACCGACTGAGCCACCCCCGCCCCCATCGAGTTGGAATCGAGATCGTATGCCCTCAACTGAATCAGTCTATAGCACTGAATTGCCACCTCACGTATTCTATACTTAGTGAAGAGGCGGAGGTCATTCGAACTGTTCTACAGGAAGTCACTACCGACCCCGAAAATTACACTCTCTTCAGCGATAGTAAATCAGCACTCATTGCACTGAGAAACATAACTATTTTGTTTTTATATTTTTTATTTGTTTATGGGGAAGTAATCACTTGGGATAAGTTGAAGATTTTAATTCTTATCTCTTTTTCAATCAGATTTGAAAGCTACTAACTTAACTGCAATTTGCAATAGAAGGGCTGCAGTGCTACCAAGAACCATCGCACTACCACTGCGCTTTCGAGGCGGCAATTACGATCTCCAGTTTAGAGATTTTAATTAAACAACGCTAAATCATCGTTTTCAATAATTTTCTACATTTTCCGAGGTACTGTAGCTCCTTATACTCTAAAGAATAATATCATATACCTCCTCCGGTGAATATGGAGGTCTCCTTTTCGAAGAGAATGAAATTGTTATTTTCCTCATTTGGCACGTCTAAAAGTATAAATACAAACTAAGGGATGATTAGCAAAATATATATAGAGTAATATTCCATTGGTATATATAAAACACAAAAGCATTTTAACTGTTATAACAAAAAATGCGGTTTTTCGCTCTTTTCATGCTTTTCTCAAAAATTAAAGAAAATTTAAAATAACTATAAATATTTCTATTAAAATATAAAAACAAATTTGTATGTATCTATATATATATAAATATAACTATCTTCCTATAAGCGCAATAAAATGTACGAAATGAAAATGGCACCTAAAATTGAGGAAACATCAAGTAGACCAATGATTACTGAATTCATATTAACTTCAAAGGAAGATATGGTACAGTGAATTTTTGTACAGGTGGTAAATCAGGTTTTGCTTACTTTCCTTGAAGTTACACGAATTCAGTAAGGTATAATCGGAATGCCTTTGCATTCATTTTTGTTTTATAGGGTGCAGAGTGTAAGTTAGTAATTTTTTATTATTTTCGAATATATTTTCCTTTATTATTTTATTTTACTGGAAGCAGAGAACTTTGGCACTAAAAAACAATTATTTTTTTCCCTTTGTAGGAAATAAAAAGCTACATTCCGTTTGGTACAGCGCTCAAAAAAGTATCCGAACACTATGGTTGATTACAGAATTCAGGAAAAATATCTGGCAACGACTTTTTTTAGAAATTAGTGATCTGGCAACCTTCGTGTCACGTGACGCGAAGGTTGCCAGATCACTAATTTCTAAAAAAAAATCCTTGCCAGATATTTTTTCTGAAATCTGTAATCATGTGACACGAAGGTTGCCAGATCACTAATTTCTAAAAAAAAAATCGCTGCCAGATATATTTTCTGAATTCTGTAATCAACCATAGTGTTCGGATACTTTTTTCAGCGACTGTACTCTCCACGTCTAAAGCTTCCATCTATATACGAATCATAAGTTTAAGCCCCATTAAATTTCCGTTTTACATTTTTAAAGAACGTAAAAAGAGGACGAAATTGGAGGTTGCCAATGACCACAGAATAACTAATTGGCACAGATAACGATTGAACTCCACTACTTCAGCGCCACCTTTAGCAGCCGGCCGTAATTCTCATTTTCCAAACAAATTTCAAATGGTGTGGACATCTAGGTTTGACATTCAGCATCTGATAATAATTCGTTTTCCTTATTGTCTTTCAAAAAATAATGTGAAAGAGAAAAAATTATTTATTAAGGTAATATAACTGTAGAATATTCTAAAATTCACTACTGTCTTTTTAGAATTATACAACGTTCTCAAATTAAAGCAGTTTAACTTTATCCTTGCAAAGAAACTACTGAAAAGCCTTTGAATTTAATCATCGCATTGTAGATATAAATTAGAAAAGAAATTGCGCTGTTAAATATTTTTCATATCAATTAATTATTTATTTGATGTTAAATTTATAGCTTGCTGCTTAATTTCATTATTGAACTAGAAGAATAATATATCTCCTGTGGAGGTCTCCTTTCCGAAGAGAATGAAATTGTTATTTTCTTCATTTGGCACGTCTATAAATATAAATGCAAATTAAGGGATGATTAGCAAAATACATAGAGTAATATTCCATTAGTATATATATAAAGCGCAAAAATATTTTAACTCTTATAATAAAAAATGCGGTTTCTCGCGCCCCTGGTAGGGAAAACAAATATTCATTTTAACAAGCTTTTTTGAATTGGCAAAATCGTTTATTTATTTGATCTAAAATATTTGGTTAAAAATATTGGAAGAAATGAGCGAGATTCAGTGGACTGAGTATTGGCTTTATGAGCCTCGGATAAGATGGGCCAGGTACAGTCGCTCAAAAAAGTATCCGGACACAATGGTTGATTATAAAATTAAGAAAAAATATCTGGCAACATTTCTTTTTTTAGAAATTTGTGATCTGGCAAGCTTCGTGTCACGTGACACGAAGCTTGCCAGATCACTAACTTCTAAAAATATCATTGCCAGATACTTTTTCTTAATTATATAATCAACCACAATGTTCGGATACTTTTTTGAGCGACTGTACAGCTGATGGGAGACAGATGGTAGCAGCCTCCCATCAAGGACATCCAGCGTGTTGTAATTAATAAAATAATCAAAATGTTGTAAATATATACTGGAACAGTCGCTTTAACACTCACATAAATTGAAAAACGTAACAAATGATGTGGGAAAAGCAATTGAAAAATAAGTAGAAATTAATAGAAAGTTGGCAGTAACTACCACTATATTAATGAAATAGTTTAATACAATTATATATCATTCGTTTAATCACCACAGACGCGTGAAAATCGACACAAGTATATCACGGATGTATCTCAACGATATGTCCAATATTTAAGGAAATTATATTTTACTGCGAAAGGCAAATGATATGCTCATGCATTCTTTGCATGTCTTGATACTGAATATACAATGATATCATCGATATTGCTTCTTAATATCCAAAGCAATTTTCATGCATCTGGTCATGTTAAGTTTAATTTTGAATAGTTTAGCCGTTAAAAACCATAATAATCGAATTTTCAAAGAGCACGATAATAAGTCAAATGACAGTGCAATTTTAATTATTTGTGCAATTAAAATCAAAGAGCATTGGTTGGATATGATTTTTCAAAAAAACAAATATGTATATAGTTGAAATAAGGGTCAAATCTATTACATTTGTTGGTTAACTGATTATAAATGAGGAGAACTTGGGAGTTAGGATGATACTAGGTATGATGAATCCAGATCGTTTTGCACAGAAAATTTTGAAAAACGTTAAAGAAATGTGGTTATCTAGTAATCGATTTTGAGTCCACATGTAAAGAATATTTTATGTATCATAATTTGCTACAAAAGAAGAGTGGTTTTATATTATATGTTTGATAATTTGCTATAAAAGAGGAGTGGATTTAAATTGAAGAGTTTGTCATTTCCTTCTTCCATATTTTTCTGTTGCTATATAGGATGAAATTTCGATTAACTGATTTAAAGTTAGAAATACAAATTCGGATAAAACAAGAAAGCCTTCTAACAAGATGTAACGAACAATTGAAAGAATAGCTAATCATCTCTGGTGATAATAAGTTGCTTGTTTTCAAAGAAAATGAAGTTTTTTCGGTTTCCAATTTTTCCCCATCTGATACTGGAAATGCGAACTAATGGATGATTTATAAAAAAAAAAAATCTCTATAATGTACTGGTACAAACAAAACACAAAATTGAAATCATTCTCTTATATATCTCTTAAAATGAAAATCTTTTACTTTCCCATCCCTTTGAAGTTAAGGGGAAGAAACGAAAATAAATATTTTGATCATCACATTCCAACAACTAAATTCTAAATCTCTCTCATGATATATTATTTGAAACATTCGTTTTTAATTTTTGTATTTTCCACATTTAAAGAAGAGAGTCGTGACTTGGATCCTAGATCGTTAGGACTTGTTATATAAATGTTATATAAATTTTTAATTAGAAAATTATTTATAAAAATTATTTTTCATTTAAATTATGTATTTTTTAGTTTTTTCATATCGAAAATAATTGTTGAAGTATAATTGCCCAAACGCAATTACGTATATATTATAATATGATATAGCATAGATATAATTCGTGAAATATTTATGATGATCCCTGTTTTAAACATTACATAACAGTTGTTAAACACACTTTTCAGAATACTAACATTTTAAATTCAATATTTCATAGGTTAGCCCTGTGTTTAAATAAATGTTTTATGTGATTTTGGCATGGAATGCACTAATTTAAATTCGACTGTAATAAAATATGATAAGAACGTATTTGGACGTCTCTGCTCGTAATCTTCAGGTTCCAGTCCTAATTATGTCAGCAAAGAAACGTGTCCCCGGTGAACTCCATCGTCCTGTTGGTGAGAAAGAAGACACGAATGAGTTTGAAAGGCTGTCGTAGATCGGTTAAGCCGTGGGCAGGAGATCGATACTTTAAAGATTATTCTTGGTAGCTTTAAAGGAAAGCTTCCATCTTCCTCAGAGGAACTGTACAGCGTTCCACCATTCATTGTAGGTGTCCTGTTCACAGTATATGCCCATTAATTTCGGAGCAGGAGATGGCTCAGCCAGCAGTGTGCCAGGCTCTTAAACTTCAGTTCCGAAGTTCGGTTCCCAGTTCTGCTTGTTTTGAGATTTGCTCCTCTAACCTTAACCTCCTTTCTTCCTCAGTGATAAAGGGGACAACGTTTGGACTTGGAAAGACCACCGTACATCGGATGGGACTTAAGATTCCCATACCCTCTGAACAGTCGCTCAAAAAGTTATCCGAACAATATGGTTGATTACAGAATTCATAAAAAATATCTGGCAACGATTTTTTTAGAAATTAGACACCCAGTCGTGTACGTACACGAAGGTTGTCAGATCATTAATTTCTAAACAATCGTTGCCAGATATTTTTCTTGAATTCTGTAATCAACCATAGCGTTCGAATATTTTTTGAGCGACTGTATATTAGAGAGCATCTCTCTCCTATTAGCTGTCAAGTGGATCCACTTACCCAATCTTCTCTGAGACTTTGAAGTCACTGTGTGTGAAAAAAGTGCTGCTCAGTGGTAAAATAATTCAACACAATGGAATATTAACGAAATGCATGTTTAGGTGAATTCTATAGATGAGAATGTGTAATGCCAAATAAGTCTCATGTTGATAACGTTCAACTGACGAATTGATAGTGCACAAACGCTGTAAAGTGAAAGACCTATTGATAGGTATCGCTGAAGATTTAATTCATCAGTATTCCTTTGCATTTGGGGTTTATATATTTTATGGTAAAGGGCTCTGACGTGTATCTAGAGAGTTGCGGATTCGATTCCCACCATGTCAGTAATAATTTATCAGACGGATAATTGCTATTTGTCCTAATTTCCTAATTTCAACCCAATTGTCATATCCTCTCAATTGTGCTCCATCCAATTGTCCACCAAATTGTCGCATTTCCGGGGCGGGGGTGGATCAGTCGGTAGCGCTCCAGGCTCGTAATATGTAGTTCCCAGGTTCGAGTCCCACCTGGGTCAGCGTTGAGATATATCTCCGCAAAAATTCCTCGTCCTGCCCACGGACAGTAGGGGACACCGATGGGCTTGGAAAGGCCGCCGTCCGTCGGATGGGACGTTAAGCCGTGGCCCCGTGTGCGGGAGAGCCATACCCTGTGCACGTCAAAGAACACTTCTGGATGGCCTTGACGGGAGGCTACCATCTGTCTCCCAACAGCTGTTCCAGTAGGTCCCCTCCCCCAACCTTCTCTGAGCCTTCGGGGTCCATGTGACCTGGCCATTTAGCCCATGGTGTGCAATATAGTGTCGCTCAGAGGTAAAACAACCCAACCCACACAATTGTCGCACTTCCAGTTGTTATCCACCCAGATGACTTCCATCCAATTGTCGCGATCCCGTGTAAAATTCATAGAATGCAATATGTTTTAAAGGATTCAAATGCAAAATCTTTATCTTAAAAAGGAAATGACGACTTGTTTTCATTGAAGATGGAGTTGGGAGATAATTATGTGATGGATAATGCTGCATATATATCTTGAAAGTCCTCAATTCTTCTCTCATCATCGCTATCATCCATCCGTTATACAGGGCTAAAGGAACAAGTTCAAATCCAGAGATTACGTTTCACGCTCATCCGTGAACAATAGTGATGACGTCGTTTTTAAGGAAAAGCATGAATAGCTGCTGCTTTCCTGCTTATATTTTCCCTCTTGCTGATATTCATTTTGATGAACCGCCTTTTGATGTGTTTAGTCTCGATACAGTGACTACGCCAATCAGCCCTCAAAGGTTTTTTTTTTACTCCTGTACTAACTACCACTAATTTTTCAAAGATCCTAGTTACAAATAAGAAATGTGTCGTTTGATTACATCTTTTCACGATTTTCATCATAAAACCGGAACTCATCCATAGGACACATCATAAGAAGTAGAATCGAAGCATTCACTTGAAAGACTTTTTTTTATCGATGGACAATGGATTCATCTAACATATCTTATCGTGTTACAGATAGAGCAACATTGGATGCATTATAAGACGTCACAATAATAGTGACCGGATCAGGATAAAAAATAGGTCGAAGGGGAGGGAGTGGGAGCAAGAAATACCATCGAACCGGAAAATGCAAGGGAGGGGTTGCAAAAGACTGAATTAATGTAGTGTAACACATCCCCCTCCGTTTTACAAGTCTTTAAAATTTGCTAAATATGTTAAATATTCTCTTACTCTTACTAGTATTCTGAAAAGGTGTGCGTGCTGGTCCCTTAAGACTCGAATAAAATATTTATATTTACCACGGACAGTAGATAAAATCTGTTAAAACGCGTGCAAACATTACTGCATTATTGATAGATGACCAAAGGGGAAAATGACTTTCTATCATGAGAAAAAGCCAATTTGAAAATTCAATGATGATATTTTACAGAGAAAACAAATGCTCTTGGATAAAGTCACAAATTAAAAGAAAAATTTATTTTATGAAAATGAAGAAATCTTTCTGATTAGAGAGCAAACACGTTGAAAAAATTACTCGGCTGTTGCGTAAAAAACTTGAATTAAATGTGTGAAATTTCAGTCGTGCTAATCACGAAGTCTACAGAGTGAAATGGAAAGGAGAGATGTTGGTTAAAAAAGTGAACAGACTTTCAATAATAGTGTATAATTATATTTAAAGAAAAATTAGGAAAATGCAGAATTTAGATGGATTGGTAATGACATATTTAATATTCCCATTTGCTTTTCCTGAGTCTTCCATTTGTTTGAAATGCTAAACTTTATCCACTATTAATATGAACTTCCCTTATTTGTTTACAGGCATTTGCGATTTTTATTTTGCAAATAATTTTAAAATCCTACTGAGAACATTATTGAGCTGGCTTCTACCATTTGGGAAATTTTCAATTATCCTACGCGTAATGCTACCCATTTTAATTTGGAATAAAAAGTTATAACATGATAAATTACTGTTTTTTACCTTTCTATGGCACATCAATACATTCAGGTAAAGCGAGCTTGTGTCAGATTCCCTTCCCAAGTACTTTCCTTGTTAATCCGAATTCGAAGGTTCAGTCAGCCTTGATAGGGCGTCTCGTTTCGGTGGGAAGCACCTTTCCTATAATGCACTGTTGCATCATACTGATTAATGACAAAGGCCAATCTCTGCTATTTGCTGCAAAATGTTGCGATAGATATGAGTACCTTAGCAGGTTAAGGTCTGAAAAAATCTCGACCTGGGATCGATATGACCATATCAAAAACTTTTCTAGACTCTCCCCCCTCCCCCCCACACTCACAACCACCACCACATTTATTCTGGGTTCCGTG
Source organism: Ryuthela nishihirai (assembly GCA_038380435.1). NCBI lineage: Eukaryota > Metazoa > Arthropoda > Arachnida > Araneae > Heptathelidae > Ryuthela > Ryuthela nishihirai. Next base: position 164,617 of record JAWZYU010000137.1, on the reverse strand, counting down.
AGCTTCTCTCGAAGCGAAGGGAATGGGATGTTCTTGTCTCCCTGGCCTCCAATCAGGGAGGGGCATGCGCAGATGCATTTCAATGCAGAATGTAAGGTCACGCAGGACAGGGTATTTCATTCTGCTGTATCACAACCCCCCTCCCCCCAGTTCCTCGAATGCCTAATCTGATTGTATGAGCCATTTCAACTCTGCAGGTGCCTGCTTCAGAATCACGTCTGTGAGTGGCTTTGCATTCGCTGCATATTGATTTAGGTAGTGTCGCTAATATCCGAAGAGTCCTAATATGCTCTTCAGTTCCTTCTTCATTGGAGGAGCTTTCATATTTCTGATGATCTCTAGTTTTGCATGGTGGGGGCGGTGCCTGACGGACCCACAAATTGGTGTAACCAAAATATCTGTCTCTCTACTCCTCCAAGTACACTTTGCTAGGTTGAATGTGAAATATTTGACATTGATATCCCTAAGATCCTCTCTAAGATGTTAAGATGATCATCCCAGCTGTTCGTAAAAGAAAGCTCTATCATTTAGATATGCACAGCAATAATCAACACGGGGAGTAATTATGGTATTCATATTTTTCTTGAAAAATATCCCAGAGTTCTTCAGTTTGGAAGAGAAGCACTTCCCACTGTCACAGCCCTCGGTGGGTAACGAATGCAGTGTAACCTTTACTACAGAGGCTAATGCGTACTTTACTACAGGGGCTAATGCATTTGTCAATATCCCTTTTGCATATCCAGAGTTGTTGTATAACTCGTCCGTTCCACCTGGTACAGCAACTCTATTGGGTTTCATTGGGTGTTCAAACGTGTACGTACACGAATGTTGCCAAATCGCTAATTCCTTAAAAAAATATCATTGCCAGAAAATTTTTCTGAATTCTGTAATCAACCATAGTTATCGGATATTATCTTTGAGCGATTGTACAGAGGGTATGGGAAGTTTAAGTCCCATCCAATGTACGGTGGAATTACTGGACAACTGTTGGTTCCAGGTCCAACGGTTGTCCCCTTTATAACTGAGGAAGAATGGAGGTTAGAAGAGAAAGCACGTACAACTGGGAACCGTACTTCGGAACTGAAGTTTAAGAGCCTGGCACACTGCTGGCTTAGCCATCTCCTGCTCCAAAAGAAATGGGCATATACTGTGAACAGGACACCTACAATGAATGGCCAAACGCTGTACAGTTCCTCTGAGGAAGATGGAAGCTTCCCTTTAAAGTTACCAAGAATATTCTTTAAAGTATCGCTCTCCTGCCCACGGCTTAATCGATCTACGACAGCGTTTCAAACTCATTCATGTGTTCTCTCTCACCAACAGAATGATGGTGTTCACCGGGGATAAGTTTCTTCGCTGACATAATTAGGACTGGAACCTGGGAACTGCAGATTACGAGTCAGGCACGCTGCCAACTAAGCCAACTCTCGTCTCTCATTGAAATGAGCTATATATTTCATTCAATATTCTTTTACAAAACACAAAGGATGGAGATAGAAGCTCTCTTAAGCCATTCCAGGCTTCTCTTACATCAAACACCGCCTTTTCTATAACACTGACTGTCCATTCGCCCTCAAAGTAAATAAAAAAAATCAACTTACGCCTATTTAAGCATTGGGCACTAGATGGCAGCATCTGCCTGGAAAACATTTCAATATGGGAAATACTGATACTGGATAATTTTCTACATATTCAGCTAATAATATTACAGTTATTAAACCAGTATAGAAATAAATCTGCGTGGCAATGCTCCTATTACAGCTCAAACATAGGAAAAACGTATATATTCTATCCATTAGCCATAATTTCCAATGGATAATTTCAGATGCTTGAGTCTTATAGACTGATAGGAGACTTGGAATTCGAATCATCATTTCGCACATGAAAATCTCTCCAATTGATCGTCATAAGCAGTGGCGGGGGGTGCTATTAGTGGGGGTGCTGCTTCAGAAAATTTTTAACCTTTGTTTTAAAATTGTGTAAAAGGAAACAAACATGTATAAAAAGAAAATTTATTCACAAACTTGATAAAATCCTAAAGGAACAAATTCCAACATTTTTTACTTACTTTAACCTAAATTGTTACAGTTCAAGCTTAATCTATTCATTTAAAAATGAAATCCATTCTTCTTTTTTTAATTTGCGCGAAAAAAAAATGAATCAAATAGAATAGCTGGAAGCAGGATAATAATCTAATTCTACACTTTATCACATTCAAGTATATGGTACACGGTTTTTAAGCACAACACACGCGGAGTAAAAAAAAACTACCTTCAACCAGCACGCCAGGGTCGGCACTGCGGGAACAACAGTGCTCTCTCTTCCTTGCAGCGTCGCGTGTAGCTTCCTATGTGCGCATGCGCACAACAGTCAAACACCTCGCCGCTAGTACTGTGAAGTGCAGAGTTCCATACAAAGATTTTTGTATCTTTTTCATAAACTGGGGGATGGCTACTGACATTAAGCTTAAGGACCATATATTGTACAAGTATAAAGAAAGAATTAAAGAAAAAAGGACTCATTATGTTAAATGTTATCGATAATATCAAGTTGAAATTGGGGGTGCTGCAGTTCCACAGTGCCTATACGCGAGCCGCCACTGAAAAACAGTAATATGAAACCAATCATTTACAATATAGAAATAAATTGTATACATACTGTAATGACAAATAGGAAAATGAAGAAATAAAAAATTAAGCAAAGAATTTTTTTCCTCGGACAACCATTACTTCTACTCAGCGAGCTTTACAACATTCGAGCCGAAATGAAGGGGTCGTTAGTGGTCGACAGCGACAAAGATCGTTTAACTATAAAATTTATAACCCATAATCAGAATAATGTGCTGTATAGTAGCTCTCGGTTGAAATTTCATAACTCTCATGCTAAAATGGGAAAAATTGAATTACCTCTACTGTAAATTAATTATTCGCTACAAAGTTACTTACCTGAAGGAATTTATAAATGAACCACAAACACTTTATGAATATTATTTAACTTGATTCACCTGATATGTTTTTGAGCAGCAGAATGGTGGTTTAGAGTAGGACATAAGGAATACAGGCCTTTTTTTTTTAATCTCATAGACCTTGCCAATGATTGCTTATTACACTGAAATCTGTTCGCGGTACACAAAGCTCTGAAAACCTCAAAAAACCCTCAAATTATATCAATTCTTCGCCATATCCATACGCTAACGCGGCAAACGTAGCAGCAACATAGCCGTTTGATATAAACTCATAAACTGACATTATAATTTTTTTCCTTGCAATAATAGGGTAATGACGTCTGACAGAGTGACGTTGAAGAAAGCACTGTTTGCTCATTCACAGGAAGTGACTCTTGCAGTGTTTCGTATTGCGAACAGAGGTGTTTGTTTACTCTTCCTCAGTTGTATTTTCCAATATCTAGTTTACGAAAATTACTATGAATTGGGGAAGAGAAATAAGACGCATTTCTTTAAACATCGGATTCACGGTGAGTATTATTTCTTCAGGATATTTAATAATTATAACTACAATTAATAATCCTCACTTTACATCAATGAATTTGGGTTGTTTTACCTCTGAGCGGCACTTTTTTGCACACCTTGGGCTAAATGGCCAGGTCACATGGACCACGAAGGCCCAGAGAAGTTTTGGGGAGGTAACCCACTGGAAGAGCTGTTGGGAGACAGATGGTAGCCTCCCGTCAAGGCCATCCAGCGTGTTCTTTAACGTGCACAGGGTATAGCTCTCCCACATACGGGGCCACGGCTTAACGTCCCATCCGACGGACGGCGGCATTTCCAAACCCATCGGTGTCCCCTACTGACCGTGGGCAAGGCGGGGAATTTTTGCGGAGATAAATCTCAGCGCTGACTCAGCTGGGACTCGAACCTGGGAATACGATTACTCGATAACGAATACGAATATTAATCGAATACGAATACTCGAACCTGCATTACGAGCCTGGCGCGCTACCTACTCAGCCACCCCCGCCCCCATCAATGAGGTGGGGTAAGATAAGCTATGATGCTTATTCCTAGTTTCTTCCCAACAAATCGATACGTACAACAAAACATATGTTGGAAAGGTACTGAATTCCTTTCCTTTACCTTTTACGCTGTCAACGGCAGCAACATGAACAAAAATACACCATTGCTACTAACCTCGTCCTTTCATTTACGTCATGTTTAATTTTTCTTTACCCGGTAAAGCAATAGTTATTTCCGGTGTTCCACTTTCTCCCTTTCTCCGCTGTTTATAAATCGAACACTTATCCTTTTCAAAGAAAATTGCGTGGAGGGCAAAACTAATTAATAACAGGTGTGAATGCGAAGGTTGCACCTGCTAAGAGGACATTATTAATGTACGCAATGCAAACTTTAATACCTCAAGAATTAAGAAGTAAAATAATTACTTCGCTTACAATATTACAAATTAAATTCTCAGTCTTAAACTTTCAGATTCATAGATACTTAACGCAATATTTCAATCCGTTTCATCTTAGCAACCCTCCCTCTCTTTCAGTATGCGACACTGCATAGCTACGAAAGGCCGCCGTCCATCGTACGGCACTTAAACACGTGAGCCCATGTGCGTAACTCGTAGCCTCCTGCCAAGTCCATCCAGCGTGTTATTTAACGTGCACAGGGTATGGCTGTGCAGCACACGTAACCGCGGCTTAACTTTTCACGGTGGACTTTCTAAGCTCACCAGTGAACCCTATAGCACTGCTAGTGGGCAGCTTTTATCTTTACACTTCCCAGCTGGGACTAGAAACTTCAGATTACGAGTCTAGAGCGCTAACGACTTAGAAAACCTTTCGCCATTTATTCACTTAACTCATGTTTTAAGGTTGGGTTGTTTTACCTCTGAGCGGCACTTTTTCGCACACCATGGGCTAAATGGCCAGGTCACATGGACCCCAAAGGCTCAGAGAAGGAACCCACTGGAACAGCTGTTGGGAGACAGATGGTAGTATCCCGTCAAGGCCATCCAGCGTGTTCTTTAACGTGCACAGAGTATAGCTCTCCCGCCCACGGCTCCACGGCTTAACGTCTCATCCGACGGACGGCGGCCTTTCCAAGCCCATCGGCGTCCCCTACTGACCGTGGGCAGGGCGGGGAATTTTTCCGAGATAAATCTCAACGCTGAACCAGCTGGGACTGGAACATGGGAACTACAGATTACGAGCCTGGCGCGCTACCGACTGAGCCACCCCCGCCCCTAAAAGGCGATGGGAGAGAATAGCAGGAGATCCGAAAACGGAATGCACGCAATGGGAAAGGAGAAAGTGGGTTCACTTTCTTTTTAATGGTTGCCCTAATCAGGCTATTCGTCGTCCCATGGCCGAGTGGTCAGCGCGCTTGGCTACTGATCTAAGGGACCTGGGTTCGAGCCCCGGGTAAGGCATCGCTGTTTGTGTCGTTGTTCTGCTGAGGGACCTCTGTGGCAAGCAGCTGCTTGAGGGGGGTATTTTATTTTATTTTTTTATTTAATAAGGCTATCAGGTGTGCATACTCAGTTTACAAACATACCACGACAGAAGTTGTGAACCCGTAGTGCAACATAAATAGCTACCACATACTATGTCCTCTAGGTTGTTGTTTTTTTCATTATTAACAAAACTCCTGTTACTTCCTCTTTTGTCATATCATTTCGGTAACATTTTTATGATCTGTACAGTTGGTTTTTGATGTTTGATTTGTCAGAAGAGTTACATGGTCCCTGATATAGTCAGCGAGATTTATCTTTGACGGTGATTGTGACATATATATATATGCATACTAGTTGGTGTTTTGTCATATGATTACTTATTTTGGTTGCATTTGTTTTTCGAAAGGATATTTCATTATCAGGTCCATAATTTAGTTTTCTGGGTAGAATGCAAATTCCTCTGTATCATTATTTTATTTATTAACTGTTTCCTTTTCTTCCCATAGCTGGAGTGCGATTACTTCTGTGAATGTGGTTGTTTGCTCGAATGAAGGCTCGTTATCATGATTCTTCTTAAATTGTACTGATGGGCATTCAGCTGCATTCCGTACAGATTTTCTGCAGAAGTAAAGTGTTTTTCCCTGCATCTTGCCATTTCATTAAGATGACTGAAATTGATAGTTTTATCGAGTTTGCAAATTTGCAAGATGGATCGTAAATCCGTAGATTGTGATCAATGCTTCCATTACATCGAAGCAGTCGAATATTTTACGCAAGAATCGTCAGATCAAATGTCATCACATTTATAATACACTAATTTTACAGATAAGAAATACAAATCACCAAGACGATATAAATTATGTTCCAACCATGATACAAAGAGTTTTGAAATCTATCTATATACATGAAATCACTGAAAAACAAACTGATGAAATAATTACTTCATTAGACACCAATAAATCACCTGGTTACGATAATGTTTGCATTAAACATATAAAAT